>CM032233.1:94187500-94800000 GCA_019009955.1 Riptortus pedestris
AAAAGTGAATAAAGAAACCAAAGAAGTAGTGGGATAAACTTAGTGGATAAGGCGGTAGACTATCTTTCTAAGATTAGATAGAATACTCCAGTATCATTACATTCTGACTTATCTAAATGGATACAAAATGTGCAAATGAATGTTGTTATCTTATTAACTTTCACGGTCTGACAAAAACAGTTTGTGGCAGTTCAAAAGATCTAACTCAACTCTTAAGTACATATTTTACCTAGTACTAGTATGTGATTATAAATGGTACGAAAATATACCGCGTTAGTAACAGACATCTCCCAATTATTGCATATTACTAATGGGTCATTCATATATAACGTTTTTAATGGGCTGTATGTAAATCATAAACCTTTTTTACGCATCCTATAAAGATTATTGAATTATAGGAGGTACTGTTTTCAGATAAGAAAAGTAAGTGTTCAGGGGCATATGCCAGCTCATTACAAATAGTTTATTGATGGTTTTCTATTATATTACAAAGAAATACGAAATTGCTTTGATGTGCCTCCAGTATTTTTCAAGACTGACTAATGAGTTATTATTATATTTTTCAATGAATTATTATTATATTTTTCAAGAATGACTAATTAAGGGTTTTTTTTTTTTATTATTAAAAGTAAGAGAAATTCATCACAATTACTGACAATTTTTGCATAGGAAGTAATAAGCTTAAATTATTTGAAGGTTTGTAATACTGTCTAAAGTTTTTTGAGTGAGGGTGCAAAGGCTCTTAATCTTATCCCCGAGGAAGGTATGACATATTATTTACCTAGGAAGAAAGTACCTCACCTGGAATGGAAGTAGGAATGTAAAAGTTTGAAATGATGATATTCAGAAGGTTTGAGATGTAGGGGTTCAGTATAAATTTCATAGGGTAGGGGTTTAGGTAAATTGTTACTTGTTAATTTAGTTCAGAGTGGGCATAGTTGATAAGTTATAGTTCATTAATTTGTGAGCCTTTGTTGCAAAAAGTTTATAAATTACATCACATGTGACCCGGAGGGGTTTAATAGGTGCGAGTTTAACCTGATTATATTACTAATTATATATTTCTCCGTCTGTATCTTTGTAGCGGTGAGGTACTCGCGAACCTCATGAATAACCTTGACAGTTAGTGTTTGAATTGTCATATGTTCACGAGTTTCTCGTTGCTATATAGAAGTTGCTATATAATAGCGAGGGTAAGAAGACCAGTCTAAGTAAGGCATTCGGGTTGTGTACCACGTTTTTGGTTATAGTGCGTATTTATAAACTGACAATCGGAGACTAAAGAGCGGCCGTGAATATTCTATTTTTATAATTTGCTTTTTTATATGTTATTTTTATGACTATATATATGATTAAGTTTAACAGGCCTTGTCTTCTTTCGTCTGATACGCCTTTCACATCTTCATAAACATGATCTACTCTTAACCTTCATGGGGCATTCCATCTTGAAACTAGGTGAAACGCTCACACAAAGTAGTAGTAAGCTTGAAGTGAACCATAGACTGTGTAAGACAAGTGAACCTAATTGGTTTCACTTAATGAGATGATCCAATAATTTTCCGCATTAAAACCGCTAATGCATCTACTCTGTCGACGGACGAATGAGTGAGGTGTCAAGAGCAACGTTTCATACACTGGTATTTTTGAAAACTATTAAATTTTCTGTAGAATACGAAGCGAAAATGATCGCATAAAGCGTACTGCAGTACTTCGTTTGCCGTACACGAGAAGGAAAGTGAGCGTAACCACTGTGGCAAAGAAAGTAATGAGATTTTGTTATTTGAGGCATTAGAACACTTTAATACTTAAACTCTAACGTCAATCCCTTCCATACACCTTGTCCACTCGAAACCTATTGAATATTCTATCCGAGAAAGAATTATGAAGTGGAAGTATATTCCACTGGATGGAAAGGGGCGGATCTTATGATAATCTTATATCGAATGACTTTGGTGTATTCTAATAGCTAAGAGAGAGAATACTTGCTTGGAGCGTTTTGTTCCATTACTTTGTAAAACTCTAATGGATAAAGTCAGTGAAATAAATCACGTGAGATCAAAAGTAATGTAACAGGTGCTATGAAACAAAATATAATTCCAATTGAGAACACAATAGAACGATGATCTTAATGATCTATCCTATGGTGAATTTCCAAGAATGCCAAAAGCTTACTTCAATTCGTTGATTGTTCTACACGAAAAATGAACGGTATATGGAAAGTGAGCCTAACCAGTTGAACTTAATGAGAACTATGGCATGGAAGGTAATGATACTCAATTATTTGTGGCATTACAACTGTTTAATGTTTTAGCAGATTTCCCTTAAGGGAAATCAGCTATTGGGTTCGTACTCATGACGCGATTATAGAAACTGCAAAACGTTTAAAATTTACACCATATTTCATCTGGAGGGGTTTAATGGGTGCTAGTTTAACCTGATTATATTACTAATTATATTTTTCTCCGTACGGAATCTTCATAAACTTGATCGACTGTTGATCTTCATGGGGCACCCCATGTCGAATCTCAGTGATGCTCTAATACAATGTAAGTTTGACGTGAAACATAGACTGTTCATGGCATGTGATTCTAATTGTTTGCACTTAATAAAATGATTCGATAATTTTTCGCGTTTCAACCGCTTAGTGCGTCTACTCTGCCAAAGGACGTATCACGGTTTCAAGAGCAACGTTTCATACACCTTGACTTTTCGATAGATATCAGATATTCTATCTTTAGAGGAAATATGAAGTGAAAGTGGTTCTGTATTAAATAGTTTTTAGGGGATTTGGGTGTTAATTATTGTATTGAATGATTTTGTTGCATATGTTCTTTTGTTAATACTTATAGAACAAATAGCAAGAAATCCAGAGGAATATAACATGTGCTGGATACAAAAGACACCTCTCATCGAGAACAGAATAGAGTGAAGATCTTAATGAGCTATACCATGGTGAATCTCCAGGAATGCTTAAAGTGAACTCCAGTCCGTTGTTTGTTCTACCAGGAACACGCACTGTGTATGCAAAGTGAGCGTAAACGGTTGAACATAATGAGAACTATGGCAAAGAAAGTAATGAGATTCCATTATTTGCGACACTACATCTGTTTAATGCTTTAAGCTTGTCGTCGGCTTTATGAGGGAAGTGTTGAGACAACGCCTTCACACACCTTGTCCTTTAGCAATCTATTGAAGGTTCTATCTGGGAAGGAACTATGAAGTGGAAATATGTTATATAGTTCGTAGATGGGGGAGGGGGGTGGATCTTATGTTAATATTATATTGAATGATTTCGGTGTATTCTTATAGCTAAGAGTGGGAATACTTGGTGCGTTTTGCTTCATTAATTTGTAAGACACTAATGGATAATGTCTGTAAAATAAACCGCATTATATCCAGAGGAATATAAGAGGTGCTAGGATAAAAAAGATACCTCCGATTGAGAATAGAATAAATTGATGATCTTAATGAGCTACACTATGGTGAATCTCAAAGAATGCTTAAAGCGTACTCAAGTTCGTTGTTTGTTCTACACGAAACACGGACTGTGTATGGAAAGTGAGCTTAACCGGTTGAACTTAATGAGAACTATGGCAAAGAAAGTAATGAGATTCAATTATTTGCGGCATTACAACTGTTCTATGCTTTAAGCTTGTCGTCGGCTTTATGGGCGAGGTGTTGAGGGCAACGCCTTCATACACCCTGTCCTTTCGAAAGCTATTAAATATTCTATCTGGGAAGGAACTATGTGGTGGAAGTAGGAGAGTAAAAAGTATGAAGGGATGAGCTGGAGAGGAGTTGGGGGAGGTTTGGAATTAACCTAATCATTAGTGGGTCGAGGGGGGAGGAAGGTGTACAGGGAAAGGGAGGGGGCCAGCCCCTTTGCGACTGTCTCTTTCGCCGAGGAAAAAATCGAAGAGCCGTCCTACTTCAGACAGCCCTACCGCTCCACACATCTCAACCCCCGCCCTCCCTCTCACATATCCTCCTCTCCCTTATCCTCCCTCTCTATCGCCTCTCCTCCCTTCACTTTCTCTCTTTCACTATTCCTTCGCTACTTACACAACAAACTGTTGAGTCTTCCTCCAAGGTAAGCACTTTCTTTCCGATATTTTCGACATGCTCCTCGTTTGAACAAAAAGCGGAATTCGAGAGTTGTAAAGGCTCAACCACGAAAGGACTTCTCGGCCGTTTAGTCGATCCTTCCAGAGGAGTAATAGACGGTTTGTTAGGAGTTTTCTTTGGAAATTAGCTAAGTTCGTGGACCCCCGACGTCTAAAGTACCATTAATATAAAAGTTTCGCTGCAATAGTTGAGGCTTTGGAATTCCTATCAACAGCACGAATAACGAAAATAAGAGATTACTTATTTATGGACATCGCATCCAAGGTCCTTAAAAAGTCAAAAAATATACAAAGTAACATAACAAAAGTAAAAGTCATAAACAAACATTTCATAAATGAACACAGTACAAATTCATGTAATTATAATCAGGATATTAGAAAATAAATAAAATGGCGATCAGCATAGATTGTGACTGATTAAGGAAATGAATGGCTGAAAATGGTACTTCTGTTAATTATTGTCGTAATGTCCACCTTCAGGGTAGCTGTTGTATATATATATATATATATATATATATATATATATGCATATAATACAATTAATGCATACAATTTGGAATCTTGTACTCCACAGACTTAATTTTCATGTTAATTTTTGTCGTATATTTGATTTTGTGTAGGTATGACAATATGTCGTTAATGTATGAGCTGCCTTCCTTCAAAAGTTCCTGTAAGTCATAGGCGTGTTCATAAGTCTTGATGTCGTGTTCAGAGTTCTGTCAGTATATTTCATAACGTCAAGAGAGTGTTACAACTTGAGCCAGTGGCTTTGACAATCTTCGTCGTTAAGTATGCGTGAAATTAGAGATTAACATATGCAAAATATGAACTATTGAGTACGAAAAAAAGAACAGAAAAAAAAGTCCGTCACGCAGGGGATGCGTTAACTAAGCAGATTTCCCACTTGTGTCAAGTATTTGTATTTGTCTCAAGATGTAAAAGTTCAATGAGATCAATATTTGTTATTTAGGCTTTAAATAAAGTGCATCATAATTTAACAGCTTATAGTTGATATGGTATGAGTAGAAGTGTGGGTTTACTGTAGGCCGAAAACTAAAAAAATGACAATATCTCGGTTAATACTAAAGATAATACAAAAATGTACATAACAACATTTAATAGGGCATAATCTTTGCAATAAGATTTGTTTTATACATTTTTTTGGTCCGGCGCATAATAACGGATATATTAAGAATTTCCGAAAATCCTCTCCCCTAAACCCCCCCCCCCTCCCACTGGTCCGATTTCAGCCGTTAACGAACCTGATGTTTTTTTTTTTTTTTTTTTTTACATAAAACGCTTATATATCGAGTGTCGTAACGATTAAACAAAAATTGCGTCTGCTAGAGTGGTCACAGACAAATATATATATATATATATATATATATATATATATATATATATAGTTATATACACACACAAACAATTTCGAGGGGGCTCGGGTTGGCCGTGCGAGTTAGGGGGTTGGTCCTAATCTTCCATGGTAGACCTAGAGTGGCGGGTTCGAATCCCGCTCAAGGCAGTAGAAATTTATTTAATGACGGCTTCATTAAATAAACTCCTTGTGCCCACCCTGGCTAGAAAAGGATGGTAACCTGTAGATAACCCGTCCCGATTAGCCTAGTAGCATAAAGTGGACGTAAAATAAAAAAAAACGATTTCGAACGGACCTCATTTTCGTCACATACTAGGTAGGATCGATGGACATTTGAAGAAATTTTTCAAAAATCGCGTCAAGAGTACAACCTCAGTAGGTGATTTGCGTTAAGGGAAATCTGCTAAAAATGAGAGTAACACTCTGCAAAAACTCAAACGAATTTCTTGGACATCGAAGTCAATTAACAGTAATCTAGAATGATTATTTATGAGATGAAGAAAAATCACCTCTGTAACAGATGTTTGGCTTGTCTTTAGAATGTCACAAAGTTTGTTGTGATGAGTCCTTTGATATAATTCAGTCCCTCAGCGGAGTATCTCCAAACATCCGAAACCAAAGCTAGAGAAACACCCGAGCCAACAAGGGATTCCAAGATGTTTTCTAGTGTAATGTCATTCTTATACTATCTCAATCACAGAAACACTTGTTTAGGGAGGTTGAGCTAAGGTGGAAAAATAGCCCTATGTCGATTGGCTCAAAATAATGCACTACAAAAGATAACTAAGGGGTGCGGATGGATAGAACGCTGAAATGCACGATTCATTATTATGCTAATGAAATATATATATAAACATTTTGGCTGTTTAAATCATTTGGAGCACAAGCAAGTGCCCTCATCAGATTTTCTTTCGTTACAAGTCCTCTCAAGATTGCCTCTTTACAAATTTAATGTAACACTATTTTACATATATTTTCATTAACGTTGATTAATTCATTTCTATTTCTTTAGCTTAATGCGTTAATGTAATATTTTGCATTTCATTAGAATTATAAATGATAAGATAACATGTCCAAGTCTTTTTCTCTTATTTTTTTTTTCTATTTAAGTAATATTCATAAAGTCTATATGATATAAATGCGCTACGACTTTCCATATATTAGCTAGGGATCTAATTAATGAGGCGCTGGATATTTATTTATAGTTGGAATGTTAAATGAGAGAGTTATATAGAAGGGGAAATGTGAAAAATACTGTAAGAGTTTTTCCACGAACGAGCTAATCCTTGTTTTGCATTAATGCATAAGATGATGAATGGGTATAGTGAACTAGGCGTGAACGATGTTGACCTCATACTCTGAACCAGACATCTCCAACGATTATATGGTAACAGATTCCCATCTATATGCATGTGAGTGTCAACTGTATTAATACTTACAGTCATGTGCAACAATTTCAAGTAAAGTCCATTGATTTATTCGCTCGCACAGTCACACTTTCACAAAAGAAATCACTAACATATTTAGATTTAGACGTGTTTGTATTCCCTGGACGTTCGTCAATGGTCTAAAAATAGACCTTTTAGCAGATTTCCCTTGCGGGAAATCAGCTATTGAGGTCGTACTCATGACGCGATTTTCGAAACATTTCCTCACACCTCCCTACCTAGTAGATGACGAAAATGAGGGTGGAAGGGGGCGGGGGTTAGACGGGAAGAATTTCGAAAATACTTGATATCTCCGTTATTATACGTCGTATCGAAAAATTGCATAGAAGCAATCGTATTGCTAAATTTAATGTTATATAAATATTGTTATATACGTTTTTTTTTATCTTTAATATTACCCGAGATATTTGCATTTCTTAGTTTTCGGCCTTTTGTAAGCCCCCACTCCTACTCATGCCATATTAACAATAAGCTGTTACATTATGAAGCACTTTATTTCAAGAATAAATACCAAATATTGTTCTCATTGAACTTTATCGTCTTCAGACATATGTATATACGTGACACGCGTGGGAAATCTCCTTAGTTAAGGCAGCCGTGACGTACTTTTTCTTTTGAATGTATACCCGTATAACAACAGCGTGAACATCCATTGACATACTTTATGTGAGTATATATACATATGTGTGTGTGTGTGTGTGTGTGTGTGTGTGTGTGTGTGTGTGTTCTTTTGTAAAATTTCATCTACATTTTTTCAATTTTGTTGATTGTTCTTATATAATATGATTATTTTCCAGATCAACATAATATAATGTTTTAAGGTTTTCTAATATTACACACATGATATGTATCAAATGTATGGTATACCTAGAACATACAATATATTTAAACTTAGGCAATGTTTGTGTGTGAGTGTGTGTGTGTGTGTATATATATACATATATATATATATATATATATATATATATATATATATATATGTTTGTATCAAATAGTTCATTCATGACAATTTAACTCGCTCCAGTTACGTCAACATCTTGTTTATTTGATTTTAACAACTCATACGCGTTACAAACTCTTTTCGAGTAGTTAAGATATAAAAAGTAAATATAAAGATTTAAATAAAACATAATTCTACATGCAATAAAATTATCTTTTGAAATTTCAAAATTTATACAATCTTTTATTTAATAATATGATCATAGGCTCCAGAATTATATATGTATCTCACATTATCTATCTCACGTCTTAATGTCCCATTGAAGACAAAAAATAGTACTTAAAAATAAGTACAATAAAAATGGAAGGAGTCGTTTCGTCGTATTGTAAGTGACAGGTAACGTGTGGGTGAGTAGTTCACAATAAAGAACATTTTTTTATTATACTATGAAATGTCTAATTCGATTTTCTACATAAAACGTTTAAGTATGGAGTTCGGTTGTGATCAAACCAAAATTAAGACCACTAGAGCGTTAACAGACAAATATATATATATATATATATATATATATATAGTTTTGAACGGACCTGATTTTCGTCATCTCCTGAGCAGGATCGATGTACATTTGAGGAAAGGTTTTCCGAATTCGCGTCATGAGTGCAACCTCAATAGCTGAATTCTCTCAATGGAAATCGGCTAATAAAAACTGTGATCACGAATCCCTCGAATCTCGCTCGAGGGCGGCTAAAGAAAATATATATATTTGAACGGACTTAATTTTTGTCATCCGGTAGGTAGATCGACGGAGATTTGAAGAATTTGTTCAAAATATAGTTATCAGTTGAACCTTTTAAGAGAAATCATCTTGGATTTATGCGTAAGAATGAGGTTTGGAGAAGGTCTAATATCGCGTGCTTTCGATGATAAAGGAATATGGAGTCGCCTCTAGTAAAATATAGTCAGCCAGCAATACTATTGGCTCACCTCTCCTCGCCTCAATCACAGCTTGCTCCTGTTCACTTCCTCTCTCAGCCTATCTCCCTCACGCACCCCCACCAAATATTGGCCAATAATAAATTTGAGTAACGGGGAAATTGCCTAGCCGTCTTTCTCAATTTAATATTGGGATTGCTAAAACGAACATCCACTATAATTCAGGTGAGAATAACATAATTAAGTTCCAGGGCAGTGTTTGTTGGAAGTGAAGAATGTTTACTTGGAGAGAGAGAAAAAACGTCCAATTCTTCACAATTTGTTTATTTCAGCGCTAAGCGCTTTCAAAGACTAATGTCTCCATCTTCAGAGCTACTTGCATGCGCTCATTGGGAAAGACAGCAAGCGACTCACAAGCAAGCGAGTGTCGCTTGCTGTCTTTCCCAATGAGCGCATGCAAGTAGCTCTGAAGATGGAGACATTAGTCTTTGAAAGCGCTTAGCGCTGAAATAAACAAATTGTGAAGAATTGGACGTTTTTTCTCTCTCTCCAAACATAATTAAGCTTTTTCGTTCTTTACTGGAAAATTTTATAATTTATTTTTTTTATGTTTATTTCACTTGTACCATACTCGTTATTGGACCATTTCATTCAACACTAATTATCGTATTTGTTAGTGGCAGAAATCGAACTTAGAATAGTGGGAGATTAGAGGGGGGATTCGAAAATTCAAAATATCTCCGTTATAAAGAATCAGATCGGAAAATCCTGTTGCAAAAACTACGTGCATGAAAAAGTACACAGAGTCTATCACGTATTTTAGAAGTTCGTATAATATGGAAGAAACCGCCCGAAGGTAGGATCTTTGAAGTAAACGAATGTTCTCGGCGATACCCACCTGGGGCCTAGACTTGCCTGGGTTGTTCTCTTTTGATCACGCCGCCCGTCTATAAAAGCCGCCCAGCTCGGCCAGTTAGTTTGTTCTCAGTTTTCTTCAAGTGTATATCAGTGCTTTCAGTGGAGCATTAGTGAACACTGCATTTTATTTGCTGTCTGGTAAAATGTTTTATGTGAAGAACAGTCAGTGCCATGCTTCTGTAAAGAACGGTGCAGTGCTGTGTTCTTTGTGAATTTCAGTGCAGTGCAGTGTTTTTGTGAACTTCAGTGATCGTGAGTTATTGTACTGCCCAATAAGAAGTGAAGTTATTAGTGCTTACGTTAAGTAATAGTTAAGAATAATTTACCGAGTGCGTTGTACATTGTCAAATATATTGTACATTGATAAAAACTCTAAAGCTTGTGTGTTTAATTTTGCAATCCAAAAGAACTATAATAAACAACGTTTTGTAAAAAACGTAAGAATATTATAGAGCCAATCTTGTTAAACTATTGACGTTCAACAATTGTTGCACAATGTTTTTCGTAACTCAAGTATTTAGCGAGTTATTCATATTTTCTTCTTTTTTGCCGTCAGTAACACCCTTCTTTTTTACTCATTACTTTCTTTACACATAACTAAAGAATAAGTGGTGAGATTAGATCACATGTGTGCTATAGCAACACGTGGGAAAGTAGGTTTGAGTGTTTAGTGAAGACTGACAAAAAAATACAAATAACTAGTTTGATATTCTAGTAAGCGAAAAAAAGTCCGTCACGCAGGGGCTGCGTAAACTAAGCAGATTTCCCACGTAAAGCTATACAATAGAGAAATCTCCATACGAGTGTCGAAAAGTTACGGAAACGGCCGAACTAGCATTCGGCGGGAAGGAATAGAAGCGTCCATAGCTCGCCCGTTACACTTAATAAACATGCAAATATCTTGGTTAATATTCAAGATAAAGAATAAATGTACATAACAATATTTATAGTTAATTTAATTTGCAATACGATTGGTTCTATGCAATATTTCGATCGGACGAATAGAAAAGGAGATATTTCGAATTTTCGAAATTCCCCTTCCCCCCACTGGCCCGATTTCAGCAATTAACGAACTTGATCTTTCCTTTTACATAAAACGATTAAACACCTAGTTTGGTGACGATTAAACAAAAATTGCGACCGCTAGGGCGGTAACAGACAAATATATATATATATATATATATATATATATATATATATATATATATATATATATATATATACAGTTTTGAACGGACCTCATTTTTGGCATCTCCTAGGTAGGATCGATGGACATTTGAAGAAAAATTTCGAAAATCGCGTCATGAGTACGTCCTCAATAGCTGATTTCCCTTAAGGGAAATCTGCTAAAAAAAATGATAGAACAACAATTGGGGAGCAACAACCGAGATAGATATGATTATTTTAAGTTATATATTATTGTTCACTCGGCTAAATGGGTACATATGAGTTGACTCCTTCTCTAAGCCCACAAATTTCTAGTATTTCATCCGTAAAGGATCTTTAGACACACATGAAAATTTTAGATATTACGTTTAGCAACGACCAAACTGGCGTTTTGACTATCGGAAAGTTGACAGATGATTACACATATTGGTAGGAAGATATTGTTGGAAACGTGTCAAATTTAATCGTCTATCGAGTAGTATCGGTGGATATTTGAAAAATTTAGAAAAGAAAATTCTACGAGTACACCGTCAATAGCTGGTTTCCATTTGGGAAGTTTGCTAAAAGCATGGACCTTCTCCCGTGTTTTGTAATATTACATGCCTTAACACTCCCGAGGAAAGAGCATATCCATATTGAACAAACAAGGCACGGGGAGGCATATCCTTCTTTTCTTATACAGCAAAATGAATTGATTATTTCAAATTAGATTCCGTTTTCATTTATTTTTTAATTACAACTCTGGACTCTAACGGAAGCACAAAAAAAGCATTGATATGAATTCTCATTTAACTATAATCTAAGGTTTGACTAAATTCAAATTAAATGAAAATACATTTTGTTTCAGCCATGCTAGGACAACATTCTCCACAAAATAGGAATAATCGGTCATCATTCAAGTGACCACTTGATCATTCACTAAAGTTGTGTATCAATGTCTTTTGAAACAAATATCATCATTTCTTTTAGCAGATTATCCTTAAGGGAAATCAGCTATTGAGGTCGTACTCATGACGCGAGTTTCGAAAAATTTCTTCAAATGTCCATCGATCCTACCCAGGAGATGACGAAAATGAGGTCCGTTCAAAATTATATATATATATATATATATATGTCTGTTAACGCTCTAGCGGTCGCAATTTTTGTTTGATCGTTACTAAACTCGATATTTAACCGTTTTATGTAAAAAGACAGATCATGTTTGTTAATCGCTGAAATCGTACCAGAGGGAGAGGGGGTTTAGAGGGGGGATTTTCGAAAATTTGAAATATCTCCGTTATTATGCATCGGATCGAAAAATTGTATAGATCCAATCTTATTGCAAATTAAATTTACTATAATTATTGTTATATACACTTATTCTCTATCTTGAATATTAGCCGAGATATTTGCATTTTTATGAAATCTGTGGTCGGGTGTTGTTCGGGTTAGTTCGGCAATTTTCGTAAGTCTCGCTCTGGCGGAAGCTTCTAACCTAACCTGTCGTTTATAACCTTACCTAAGCTTCGTTACTTTGTGTGATTTATGCAAATACGTTCTGTTCATCCGCCCCCCCCCCTTAATTAGTTCTTGGACTACTGAAATTTGATTTATTAAAATATAAATTATTCTTACAATTCAGAAGCCGTTTCAGTTGAGAGTTTAATTAAATTAACTGAAAGATTTCTCAATACCGTTTGTATTTACTTATGGTGGTGTTGTGTTACAAGTATGCAGATTTCTCTATTGCTAAACTTCACATAGGAAATCTGCTTAGTTTACGCAGCCCCTGCGTGACGGACTTTTTTTGTTCGTTGTAACTATCCAAATGGAGAACTCAGGCGACTGGAAACTCCCATTTTAGCAGATTTCCATTAAGGGAAATCAGCTATTGAGGTCGTACTCATGACGCGATTTTCGAAAATTTTCTTTAAATGTCCATCGATCCTACCCAAGAGATGACGAAAATGAGGTCCGATCAAAATTATATATATATATATATATATATATATATATATATATATATATATATATATTTGTCTGTTAACGCTCTAGAGGTCGCAATTTTTGTTTGATCGTTACCAAACTCGGTATTTTATCGTTTTCCGTTAAAAGAAAGATCAAGTTCGTTAATGGCTGAAATCCGACCAGTGGGAGGGGGGTTTAGAGGTGGATTTTTGAAAATTCGAAATATCACCGTTACTGTACGTCGGATCGAAAAATTGTATAGAACCAATCTTATTGCAAATTATTTATTCTCTATCTTGAATATTAACCGATATATTTGCAGTTTTATTAAGTGTGTGAGCGGCTATTGTCGGAAGTTTCCGGATTAGTTAGGCCGTTTCCGTAACTGTTCGGCACTCGTGTAACCTTACCTTTCTTGTCTTCTAACCTTTTACATTGTGAGATATATGCAGATTTCTCTATTGTAAAACTTCACGTGGGAAATCTGGTTAGTTTACGCAGCCCCTGAATGACGGACTTTTTCAACTAGGAGTGCGAGTTTATTTTGAAGTGAAAACATATATTCCTATATGACATGTCTACTATTTGTTTAATATAAACTCTGATGTAGCCACCACAAGATTTCCTTGTACTCCTATTTCAATTAATTAAACAAAATGTTTGTTTGCAATTCATTGAAAATGATTTCAATTGAATGTGATATACCTCCGTTCCAATTCATTGCATTGAAAAGTATCATAAGACATGATTCATACATCATTTTATGATTAACAAAAAAGGACCTTTATAGTCTTTTTTTTTTTATATTTAATGCGTCCAGTAAAATATGCTATTTTTTATACTCTCCCCCCTCTAAACCTCCATTAATCCTTAATCGATTTCGATGAAAAGAAGAAGTAAATAACTAGACGTTACGGCAATCTCAAATATTCAATTTCAATATATTCTGGCCGTTTTTGAGTTATTTAAGTACATGCGTTCAGACATCACACCAAAATGAGTCAAAATTTGATCAGGTGAGGGTCAAAACGAATAAGCTCCATGAAATTTTAAAAACTACGATTGGAAAATACTGTAAAAAGGTGTTCTTGTTATTTATTAACATATACTTTGTGGTATTAAGGCTAATTGGGATGGCTTATCAACAGGTTACCACCCGTTTTTAGCCAGGGTGGAACTAACGATTTTATTTCATGAGTTCGTCAGTAAATAAATTCCTGCTACTGTTGTCACACCTATCGGTGAAGACCGTTGTCACTGGCTGATTATCAAATAAAGCTGGCAAGCACTTTCGATGCGAAGCCATCATGTTCAAGCCCGTCAAAACACAAATAACCACCTAAAAACATAAACAACCTAAAACAGGTAACTCTGTCTGTACATTGATTTTTTTCTCGAAATTTCACGATAACTTTTCGTTTCACATGTCATAGACACCATAACTGCATTTTGTTTCTTTGGTGTATGTTTGTTTGTTTGTTACCTTTTCAAGCATAAACAGCTGAACCAAATTTTATGAAACTTGGTATGTATATTACTACTAACCCAACTTAGACTTCAGGCTATGTTAATATTCTCTGAGACGAACAGGAGTGGGGGTTATAAGGGAGGCCTGAAATTAAAAATAGTGATATTTTGTTTCCTATTGGTTTTTCGTCAAATGTAAACATAGCAAAATTTGTTTATTATGTTATTTAGAGTAACGTTTGTAATATATATTTTTGTCGTATACCAAATTATAAACGAGATATACGCTAAATCCTATAGCGGAAGTGAACAATTTCATTTGGCGCAAAAGAGTCAACCGAACTAAATAAAATTGGTATGTGTATTAGCACTAACGCCTTCAGTATAATAAGCCATGCCAACATTTCTAGGGACGGGCAGGAGTGGGGGTTATAAGGGAGGCCTGAAATTAAAAATAGTGACTTATTTTTATTTATTCCTCAAATCTAAAATTTTTTTTCCATAAGTCACCCAAGGGACCCTTACGGGGAGAAGTGCGCCTAGACGGGATGAGCAGTTGTATACATAGAAGCATTGCCAAAAACAATATAAAATCTTTCCGTCTCAAATGATTTCCCGAGCGAAGCCGGGTACCTTGCTAGTACCCATATAATTGTGGAAATATCATAGCATTATATTAATCCTCTACTCACACACAAGCAACCATACCAGACCAAAAGGCAAATAACATGCTAAAAACGTAAACAATCTAAAGCAGTTAACTGAAAATGACCTACTACACGAATTTACCTGGACACAAGTTAAAACCACCCTTCGTTTGACAGATCTAAGGTGTACATAAACAGGCGCGGGCTAAAACTTAAACAACCCAATACGGATAACAGATGTATAAGAGCTACTGACTGACGGAAAACTAACTCTGTACAACTTTTGACGGGATTGAAAATGTTGCCTTCTCATCGAAAGCACAATGCCAGCTGTACTCGATCATCAGCCAGTGACGACGGCCTTCATCGATAGATATGACAACAGAATCATTTATACTGGCGGTACCAACCCTTATTTGATATTCTTTTTACCCAGGTGAGAACCGAAATCTAGGTTTACCAAATCTAATTAAGACCAGTTCCTTAGCTCACATAGTAAAAAATCGAATTAACAAATTGGTTTGGAAAATATGTTTTATTAACCCAAAGTTTGCTTGGAATACTCACTCAACCACAACTAAGCAGTATGAGGATTCTTCCTGAACACCTACCATTTTACTTTTGAATGTAGATTGTATTGTGTGTTTGAGATATTTCCTATCAACAAATTTAGTAGATTGTCACATAGGATATTCATACATCTGTCTTATGTCGTGAAGGCCCGATGTTAATAGTACGTAGTATTTAAGCTTTTAATAAGACGTTTAGTGCGTTACCTATTAATGTAAGATGAGTTGAAATTAGTATACTTGTGGTCGAAAATTGAAAAATACAAGTAACACCATCGAATTTTAAGTTGCAGAACAATGTGTATTACAGCAGTTATAGAATAATATGTTCTCAGCAAAGTTTAACATTTTACTATCCGATTAATAATAACGGAAATAACCACTAATGATTGCCTGACTTGATATTTAGTCATGGAGTCCAAATATCGTTCTTGGTCACGGTCGAAAAGTATTTGAGGGGACCAAAAAGCATATATATATTTACACCTTAGATCTGTGAAACGAAGGGTGGTTTTAACTTGTGTCCCGGTAAATTGCTTTCCTCTAGTAGGCCGTTGTCAGCTGATTTAGGTTGTTTATGTTTTTAGGTTGTTATTTGTGTTTTGACGGGCTTGAACATGATGCCTTCGCATCAAAAGTGCTTGCCAGCTTAATTTGATAATCAGCCAGTGACAACAGTCTTTACCGATAGGTTTGGCAACAGTAGCAGGAATTTATTTCCAGACGAACTCATGAAATAAAATCTGGCTAAAAACGGGTTGAAATCCGTAGACAAACCATCAACATTAGCCTTAATACCAAAAAGTGGATGTTAATAAATAACAAGAACAATTTTCTATAGTATTTTCCTATCTTAGGTTTTAGCAGATTTCCCCCAAGGGAAATTAGCTATTTAGGTCGTACTCATGACGCGATATATATATATATATATATATATATATATATATATATATATATATATATATATATATAAAATTGTAACCTCTGTGGGGGGGGGGTGTGTTTTCGCGAAATTTCACGATAACTTTTCGTTTCACATGTCATAGACACCAAAACTGCATTTCGTTTCTTTCGTGTATGTTTGTTTGTTTGTTTGTTTGTTTGTTTGTTACCTTTTCACGCATAAACGGCTGAACCGAATTTTATGAAACTTAGTATGTATATTACTACTAGCCCAACTTAGACTTTAGGCTATATTATTATTCTCTAAGACAAACAGGAGTGGGGGTTATAAGGGAGGCCTGAAATTAAAAATAGCGATATTTTGTTTCCTATTGGTTTTTCGGCGAATATGCACATAACAAAAGTTATTTATTTTGTTATTTAGAGTAACTTTTGTTATATACACTTTCGCCGTATACCGAAGTATAAATGAATTATACGCTAAAAATTATAGCGGGAGTCAACAATTTTATTTGGGACAAAACACTCAACCGAACCAAGTAAAACTCGGTATATCTATTAGCACTAACGCTTTCATTATAACAAGCCATACCAACATTTCTAAGGACGGGCAGGAGTGGGGGTTATAAGGGAAGCCAGAAATTAAAAATAGCGATATTTCGTTTCCTATTGGTTTTTCGGTAAATATGAATATAACAAAAGTTGTTTACTTTGTTATTTAGAGTAACATTTGTTATATACACTTTTTTTGTATACCGAATAATAAACGAGATATACGCTAAAACCTATAGCGGAAGTGAACAATTTTATTTGGGACAATAGACCCAACCGAAATAAATAAAACTCGGTATGTCGATTAGCACTAACGCTTTCATTATAACAAACCATATCAACAATTCTAGGCACGGGCAGGAGTGGGGGTTATAAGGGAAGCCAGAAATTAAATATAGAGATGTTTCGTTTCCTATTGGTCTTTCGGCAATTATGAACATGACGATAAACAAGAACATTTCAATTGTATGAAGCATTTTAAAAACAAGTAGCTGTTTCATGAGGAGCAAAGTATATTACCCCCCACCCCTCTCTCTGTCTTTCACTGGAACATTAATTAATCGGAAGTAAGTAATTTCATCCTTTAATGTGTTTAAACATCAATTAATTCACAAAAAACGAAAGTATTTAAACATACATAATTAGAATTGAAAATAGAATCTGAATCTAAGGTAATGTTAGCGGAATTGAGAGTTAGCCGTTAGTAATGTTCTGTTGGTTAACCTGGAGCGTCAGGGACGGGTGGGGAGACCTTCCTGTAATCTAGAACCTTTCTCACTCCCTCTTTCTTTCCTAAGTTGTTTTACACACTTTTTTCGTATACCGTATTATAAACGAGATATACGCTAAAACCTATAGCGGAAGTGTATTTTGTTATTTAGAGTAAATTTTGTTATATACACTTTTTTCGTATACCGAATTATAAACGAGATATATGCTAAAACCTATAGCGGAAGTGAACAATTTTATTTGGGACAAAAGACCCAACCGAAATAAATAAAACTCGGTATGTGTATTAGCACTAACGCTTTCCTTATAATAAGCCATACTAATATTTCTAGGGACGGGCAGGAGTGGGGGTTATAAGGGAGGCCTGAAATTAATAATGGTGATATTTCGTTTCACCACAATAGTTTGTGCTTAATAACTGAGATCTATGCATCAAGCACAGGAGACGGGAAATATGACAATTTGGAGGACAGTGAAGACTTACATAAAAAATTAATTTTATTATTAACAAATGCCAACAACGGGTGTTAATCCTAAATAGTGGGACGGGTAAAGCTGAAAATATTGTGCAAACTAAAGCCATGCCAAAAAACCATCACCATTCAGCCTCAAATGAATTCCCGAGCGAAGCCGGGTATCTGAGCTAGTATATATATATATACACACACACGCGCGCACACACACACACACACAAACACAGACACACACACACGATTATCGTCTCTACTAAGGTAGAGTTTATGGAGATTTGGAGTAAATCTTCTTAAATCGGGACATGAGTAGAACCTTAAGAGTTGATTTACTTTAAGTGTTAAAAGGACAATTGTACCACATTATGTCTCGTGTTAATGCTAATTTAATGTAATCATTATACTCGGACAACCATATTTGTTATAGCTTGTCAACGACGAGTAAGACAGCTAGTTTCTTAACAAAATTATAATAAAACGAGAATGCTTTTTAAATTGTAAATGTGTGTAAGTACTTCATATCCGTGGAGCAATTAGAGTTCACAAGTTTAATGACAGTGGTGAGAATTCAGAAGTAAAATCAAAAAGAGTCTTCGTACAGGAATCATTTAATAGTCCCTCAGAAACAATGTAGTCGTTATTATCATTCGTCAAGTTCTTCGAAAAGCAAGCCATTGTTACGGCGTATAGTAATTAGGCACATTAATTACAGGCTCATTAACATTTATCTACATATATACACCCGAAACTGCCTGTATTTCTTGTAAGGCCTCAATTCTCAGAATAATAAAAAAAAAACAGGGCCGTATGAGAAGTTCCCTAACCTTTTATTCGTTGAACATGCATCATTCCACGGGCGTGTAACGTTTAGGAAAACAATGTAAATGAATTGTTACTAAAGGAGGGTAAATATGATATTTAAAAAGAAAAGTCCGTCACGCAGGGGCTGCGTAAACTAAGCAGATTTCAGATGTGAAGGTTTACAGTTGAGAAATTTCACGAGAGTCAAACAGTTAAGGAAACGGTCAAACTAGCTTTTGATGGAAAATCACGACTAGACCCGACGTTAGCCGATCTCATTTCGTTCGTTAAAATTAATAAAAATGCATTATCTTGGTTAATATTCAAGATAGAGAAAAAATGTATTAACAAATATTTATAGTACGTATAATTTGCAATGAGATTGGTTCTATACAATTTTTCGATTTGATGAATAATAACGGAGATATTTTGAATTTTCAAAAATCCCCCCTCTAAACCCCCCCCTCTCACTTGTCCGATTTCAGCCATTAACGAACTTGATCTTCCTTTTTACATAAAACTATTAAATTCCGAGTTTGGTAACGATCAAACAAAAATTACGACCGCTAGAGTGTTAACAGACAAATATATATATATATATATATATATATATATATATATATAATATATATATATATATATATATAAACACACACACGGACGGACCTCATTTTTGTCATCAACTGGGTAGGATTGATGGACATTTGAAGAAATTTCACGAAAATCCCGCTATGAGTACGACCTCAATAGCTGATTTCCTTTAAGGGAAATCTGCTAAACCTAATTACCTATTATCTATTATAATATATCTAGCTATAAACCTTATAGCTATTATCGGCTCTACTTTCCTTTACAACACGAAGTAGACTGTTATGAGACTAAATATGGTAATAGATTTGGGTGACCACAGAAAACACAGTTTCTAGGTTCCAATTAACAAGTCTATATATATATATATATATATATATATATATATATATATATATATATATATATATTGGGTAATGCCCAAAAACCAGTACGGGTTAAGGCGTGGGTACAACTTCAAGTGCTGACAGCATACTGAAGGTGCACGTTCGATCTCCACCTAGGAGAATATTAGTTCATGAGTTCACTACAAGAGCGCGATAGCGTCACAGTGCCTCTGGGCTTGCGGGAGTCTAACAAGTATACACGTATGGCAGACCGTCGGAATGACTAACTACTATGATTCTCTTAGATCCCGTCCACAGGGAGGCTGACGGCGTGTACTTTGGTCTACGGGTACAATAGGCCCGGCCTTCTACTGGAGACAACTCATTCTAGGTCCTCCTTGGATAACGGGGGTACGTCGAGGTGATCACTCCCCACTTAAAAACGCTTTTCACGAAACCATCGAGTCTCGTTCAGGGTGGCTAAAGATCTTGAAGATCTATATTGCCAACCGAATATATATATATATATATATATATATATATATATATATATATATATCATCAAGGTCTAAAATCTATGCCTTGGAGTTGTTACCATATAGTTTTAAACGGCATATTTTTTGTCATTTCCCACGTAGGATCGATGTGCATTTTAGAAGATTTTCGAAAATTGCATCATGAGTTCAACCAGATTCCCTTTCATGGAAATGTGCTAAACCTGTTGAAAACTGCAATATCTCTATGTAAGTCTAATTATGCTAAATAAAGATAGTGAACTAACGGAAACTAGAATATCCAAGGCCTGCACCTCATCGTAGGTCAAGGAACAAATACTTCTATTATGAATCGCACATTATGCTTCTCATTTCAAAGCCATACTTAAAAGTTATTTCTAATTAGCATTATTATAGGAATATTTCATTATGTTTCTCAATGTGTCCGGAGGATGTAATTTTGATATTTCATTAAGTCAATTGGCAAGACATTATCTATAAACCAAATAATTTTCTCGAATGAAATGTTTATTTGTTGAGTTATCTGAGGACTGTACTTGAGGCATCTGAGGATAAAATAGCAATATACTATGCTAAAGTTCTTAATGCACTAGAGACGGTAGTTTTTAGCATATTTACCTTAAGGGAAATCAGCTATTGAGGTCGTACTCATGACGCGATTTTCGAAATGTTTTGTTCAAATGTCCATGGATCTTATCCAGGAGATGACGAAAATGAGGTTCGTTCAAAATTATATATATATTTGTCTGTTAACGCTCTAGCGGTCGAAATTTTTGTTTGATCGTTATCAAACTCGATATTTAAACCTTTTATGTAAAAATATAGTTCAAGTTAGTTAATGGCTGAAATCGGACAATGGGGAGGGGGGGGGGTTTAGAGGGGAGATTTTCGAAATATCTCCGCTACTATAAGTGGAACGAAACATTGTATAGAACTAATCTTATTGTAAATTAAACTAAAAATATTGTTCTATACATTTATTCTCTATCTTGAATATTAACCGAGATATTTGCATTTTTATTAAATTTGGGCCGATAACAGACGACTGAATTTCCCGCCAAAAGCTAGTTCGGCCCTTTGCCGTAACTGTTCTGCTCTCGTATGGAGATTTCTCTATTGTATAACTTCACGTGGGAAATCTGCTTAGTTTACGCAGCCCCTGCGTGACGGACTTTTATTTTATCGTTGCTAAACTCCAAATTTAGGTATTTCGAGTTAATCTAATGGTGAAGTTCCTTAATGTTTGAAATCATGTGGAGTTTAAAGATAAGGAAAATATAAAATCATTAATATCACCGATATTATGCTAAGTATGGAAAAGTATTACACAATTAGTCCAGTTATCACTTACACTTTGTCATATCTCGTTACATATCCAATCTCAGAGTTTATGTCACCTCCATTCGCTATGTTTTTGTTATTAATTTCATTATAATTACTTTACTTTTTTTTTTAGTTATCCTATTAGTTCTATTTATAGATATTTATATTCTCTTTAATTTATTTATTTATATAAATTATTCCAGATTACTTTACCTCTGCCCTTTTCCTTTACCCATATGTTAACAGTTTATAAAGAAATAGAAGAATATCAAGAAGAATCGATATGAGGGAGATGTAGGGAATGCCACTGGGTCACTGGGAAAAGAGAGAAAAATATCAATCTTGTCGATCAAGTAAGTATAATTTCCTTCTATTATTGCATTCTACAATTATCAGTAGTTAGAGATATAAGGGAGTTATACTCATTTTAACATTTTCCGTTCTGAGTGAACCCCAATTCCACTCATGCAATTTTCACATCAATTATATTTTAGTCTTATAAGATGATTCCCCTTGAGGGAAATCAGCTATTGAGGTTTTATTCATGACACGATTTCGAAATATTTCCTCAAATGCATATTGATCATAAAAAAAATGAAGACGAAAATGAGGTCCACTCAAAACTGAGTGTAGCTTTGAAATTGGGCCAGCGGGAGGGCGGTTAAAAGGAAGGAATTTTAAAAATTTGAAGTATCTGCATTAGTATAAGTCGGATCGAAAAATTGAGCTTAACCAATCTTATTGAAAATTTCATTTACTATAAATTATGTTATTACACATTTTTTCTAACATGAATATTAACCGAGATATTTGGAGCTTTTAGTTTTCATCCCTAAGTAAACCCCCCTCCTACATACGTCACATTGCGAAATATTGTCTTCAAGAAATTTTAATTATGCGAGATACAGGCAAATTCGTTGTGTAGTTGGTGGGGGGGGGGGGTCACGCTTAAGGGATGGTTTCACGAACTCATGGCAAGAAATATCTTCAATTTTTTTAATTAAAATAAAGAATATGTGGTGAGATGAGGTCAGCAGTGTAGGTGGAAAATCTGCTTAGTTTACCCATCTCGTGTGTGATGGGAGGTAAAGTGTTAAGATATATATATATATATATATATATATATATATATATATATATATATATATATATAAACTCAACCGCAAAAAAAACCGGACACTTAGATTTAGTCTTAGAATTTTGTTAAATACTTAATATATATGTATATTAATCTTTTTAATTAAAATAATTGTTTAATCTATAGGTTATTTAAACAAAATCTGCCAAAAGTGAATAATAAAAAAAAATAAAGAAAAAGAAAAACATAAATTAACCCAATTAAAAAAAAAAAAATATTCTTCATTTTTATTACAGTGAATGGTAGACTTTGCTACCCCAAGCGTTTCGGCAATGTAACGTAAGCTCCGGCCTTCCATCTAAGTTTGTAAGACCCATTATTCTGGACCGAAATAAAAATAAAACATTAATTATAGAAAATGCTTGGTTAATAATTAAAGATGTTTAAATGTGCGAAAAACTACTCACAGTTTAGAATAGATCAACTTCACGACAAATAAATCTAATCTGAGTTTTATCTAATTGTTTACTAATCCTGAAGGGATTAGTTCAATGGAATTAGACTCTACATTCTCTGTAATAACTAGAATACCCACATAAGCAAACACATTGCTGAAAATTAGCTTTTAATACGACAAATATGAAGTGTCCGGTTTTTTTTTTGCGGTTGAGTGTGTATATATATATATATATATATATATATATATATATATATATATATATATAGTTTAACTTCAATTTGGGCATCCGTCATCACCATGGTTGGATCAAAGGGCATTTGGAAAATCGAGTCAAGTTCAGCCTCAAAAGCTAATGATGAGGAAATAAATTACACCTGCGTCACTTCGTTTATATGTCCTTCGACTATTTTTAACACTCATGTATTTATGCATGCCAAACCTATACCTACCTTTATATAGTGCTGTAGTGCTATCTATTGTTGGATTTTTAATTGGCACTAAAAGAAAGGTTTAGATTCTAATAGAGAATAAAAGACCTCCCGGAGATGCCGTCTCGAAACTAGTCATTCCAATTCAAAGGCCGATTACTATGTCCATTGTATAGTAATCTTTAAGAATTATACCCATTAACTTTGCTACAGAACGTAAATCAACCTCATTTGTTAATATTCATTCCAACGATTATCACATAACTGAGTCATCCTTTAATGAAGTGTTAGCAGATTTCTCTTAAAGAAAGCTAGTTGTAATCCTGAAGTGATATTTCAAAAATTTGTATAAGTTTTAGCAGGTTTCCCTAAGGAGGCTATATGTCCATCGATCCTACCCGGGAGATGTCGAAAATGAGGTCGGTTCAAAACTATATATATATATATATATATATATATATATATATATATATATATATATATATATATATATATATATATATATATATACACTCAACCGCAAAAAAAAACCGGACACTTAGATTTAGTCTTATAATTTTGTTAAATACTTAATATAAATGTATATTAATCTTTTTAATTAAAATAATTGGTTAATCTATAGGTTATTTAAACAAAATCTGCCAAAAGTGAATAATTTTTATTGATTATTTACAAAAAAATACAAAATAAAAAAAAAGAAAAAGATAAATTAACACATTTAAAAAAAAAAAAATTATTCTTCATTTTTATTACAGTGAATGGTAGACTTCGTTACCCCAAGCGTTTCGGCAATGTAACGTAAGCTCCGGCCTTCCATCTAAGTTTGAAAGACCCATTATTCTGGACCGAAATAAAAATAAAACATTAATTAAAGAAAATGCTTGGTTAATAATTAAAGATGTTTAAATGTGCGAAAAACTACTTACAGTTTAGAATAGATCAACTTCACGACAAATAAATCTAATCTGAGTTTTATCTAATTGTTTACTAATCCTGAAGGGATTAGTTCAATGGACTTAGACTCTAAATTCTCTGTAATAACTAGAATACCCACATAAAGAAAATTAGCTTTTAATACGACAAAAATGAAGTGTCCGGTTTTTTTTGCGGTTGAGTGTATATGTGTGTATATATATATATATATATATATATATATATATATATATATATATCTTTTAATGCTCTGGCGGTCGCAATTTTTGTTTGATCGTTACCAAACTCGATATTTAATCTTCTTTTGTAAAAAGAAAAATTGAGTTCAGTAATTGTTGAAATCGGACAAGTGGGGGGGGGGTGGTTAGAGGGGAGGATTTTTGAAATTCCTCCGTTAGAACACGTCAGATCAAAAAAATGTATTGAATCAATCTTATTAAAAATTAAATTTACTATAAATGTTGTTATACGCATTTATTCTCTATCATGAATATTAACCGGGATATTTGCATTTTTCAGTTTTCAGCCTTCAGCAAACTCCTACTCCTACTCATGTCACTCAAACAATACTCGGTTGTACAAAAGTCTACTTTATTAGAAGCTTAAATGCCAAATATTGTTTTCAAGAGAACTTTATTTTGACGAGATATAAGCAAATAAATTCGGTCCCCCCCTTCTTATGTTTTTGGATTATTGAAATTTGAGTGATAGAGATAAAAATTATTCTGATTCATAAAAAATTACAGCACTAAATATAGTAAATAGTTTTCAATAAAATTAATATGTTATATTCAAATTTCAGTAATATAGAAGCTGAAGAATATTTCTATCTGTTCAGCTCTAAGAGGTTGGTAGACCTGTATTTACAATTCAGGCGCTTTCCGTTAGGAGGTTACCATATGTATTTATTCACTTAGAATTTACGGTGTTGTTAAGTTTTAGCAGTATGCAGATTTATCTTCACGTGGGAAATCAGCTTAGTGTACGCAGCTCCAGCGTGATGGACTTTTTATTGAACCTGATCAATTGGTTACTCCACCGTCCAGCATTTCGGGAGAAATCTAATGCTGAAGTTTCTTTATGATTGTAATGAGGTGAGCTTAAAAGTTTGCTAATAGACGGCGATTTGGGTCATTGGCTGTAAGTAAGGATTGGAGTATAGCGTGTAAATTCAACGATTACTAATGGAAACTGGTGTAGTAAGAGAATGGTGAAGAATCGGTGGGATGAGATGGATCTGATAGGACTGCTGTTGGAGGCTTTCCGCTAGAACACAGCCTCCCATCAAGTACGCATTAGTGAAAGAAATATGACTGCTAGCAGCTCCCCACCCCGCCTCTTGCCTCTCTATGAGCGAGACAACCATTAATATTTCAACACACTAATGTTTTTCGCCAAGCTCATTTCACACTATTGTTTTATCTAATGCTCGAACCTGAGCAGGCGGGCCTCCGGCTTCACGTCCTAGTTGTGCTGTTTAGAAAGAACAATACTTAGATTCACATGAGAAAGCTATCCCATGACTCTTAATAACTTTTCTCCCGTATGTTCTTTTTTTTTTTCTCTCTCTCTCTCTCTCTCTTTCCACTCTTTTCCACTTCCCTTAAACGCTATTCTGGCGAGATGCTCCGCTGGGCTTCTGTCAACGGCCCCACTTCCCCTGTCAATTACCTCCTGTCAACTCCGAGTCCCACTTCGGCACTTGCTTTAATGAGCGAGATCTACAAGAAGAAATCCCTTGCAGAGAAATCCCCTAACAGCTACCTTCCCCCATAATTTTTACCGTTGTAAACATTCCTCCGGTCGAAGAACTCAATTTATAAACCCTTATTACTATTGACACCTGAATAAAATGTGAAATTAACATATTGCATTTACTTACGCAATTGCCTAGTATACTTAAAATCTATCTACATAAACAATATTGGCACTTTTCATTTTTTAGCAAATTAACTCAAATGTCCATTGATCCTATCTAGGCAATGGCGAAATTGAGGTCCGTTCAAAATTGTATGTATGTATATAAAGAAACAAAATGCAGTTATGGTGTCTATGACATGTGAAACGAAAAGTTATCGTGAAATTTCGCGAAAAAAATCAATGTACAGACAGAGGTTACAATTATATATATATATATATATATATATATATATATATATATATATATATATATATATATAGATGGGAATTGGTTCCGAGTTTGATTTAGTCCGATATTCATCGATTTTCTGGAGTACACAGGTTTGTTTTGACTGTATTATTTATTTATCTATATTTATCATAGGAGGCAAAAGATCAAATCTTTTAAAACGCTTTGTAATTTCAATTCACTTTATTAAATATTTGAGGCGTTTGGTTTCAAAACCAGGTACATCCATTTTCAAAATTTTTTCAGGACTGATCAAAGTAGATTTCATATTTTAAAAAAGTCAGTTTAACACATTTTTTTCATTATCTGCCGGTATTGATTTAGGAAGGATCTAGATGGTTTTGGAACAAACGCGTCCAATACATCATTTCCGGCATTAAAACTTATGAAAAATTAAAAAAAAAATGTTTTTGAAAAAAACGGATGTACCTGGTTTTGAAACCAAACGCCTCATTTGTTCTCCATATTTAGTGCTTCCTGAAACGCTTCTTCAGGATCTAAATATTAAACTAGAAAATCCAGTCCATTGTCTAGGGAGATGTCCTTCTTGTAGGCAGGCTTCGTTGAGACTGATAAAAATCCACTGATACCCAGAAACGGCTGATACAATCGATAGTTACGTAACTTAATATTTGTTATCGATTATATTGTAACATACACATTTAGAAACAAAATCCCAGAAGAGAATCGCCAATGAATAAAACTAATATACCTATTCTAAACATGGTATGTATTTATTAAGCCATTAAAATATGTACTTACCATTTAAATTTCTTTACATTTAATATTCTTTCTTCCCTTGAATTTTTTGTTAGGCAACCGTAAATAATTCGTTGTTACTGGCTAATATTTTCAATTATATATATATATATATATATATATATATATATATATATATATATATTCACCCAAAGATCTCTATCGTGAGCTTATTGCTTTCTCCTTACCCAAGATAAAAATTATTCTACTACCATACTATCTATGGATAAAGCCATAATTAATTCCTTTTTCCGCACCTTCCTAGGCCGTCTCTCTGCCTTCATGTATGTAGAGTTGGGGGCTTACTGAAGGCTGAAAACCAAAAAGTAACTAACAATCGAGTGTAATATTTTCCACGCTGGAACCCTTTTCCTATTAGCAGATTTCCCTCAAGGGAAATCGGCTATTGAGGTCTTACTCATGACGTGATTTTCAAAAATTTTCTTCAAATGTCCATCAATCCTACCCGGGAGATGACGAAAATGAGATCCGTTCAACATTATATATATTGTTATTATGACATAGGTATGAGTGGGGAATTTACTGAAGGATGTAAAAGCGAATATCTCCGTTAATAATCAACATAGTGAAAAATCGCATTTAACAACATTTATAAAACATTACATTTGCAATAAGATTGGTACTAGAGAATTTTTCGATCCGGCGAATAATAATGGAGATATTTCGAAATCCCGCCTCTGTCTTATTTCAGCCATTAACGAACTTGATTTTTACATAAAACGTTTAAATATCAAGTTTGGAAACGATCAAATAAAAATTACGACCGTTAGAGCGTTAACAGACACAACACACACACACACACACACACACACACACACACATATATATATATATATATATATATATATATACATATATATATATGTGTGTGTGTTAATGTTCTTGCGGTCGTAATTTTTGTTTGATCGTCATCAAACTTGATATTTAAACGTTTTATGCAAAAATAAAAATCAAGTTCGTTAACGGTTGCAATCGTACCAGCGGGAATATCGTCATTGCTATACATGGAATCGAAAAATTGTATAGAACTAATATTATTGCAAATTTGATTGCCAAAAATGTGGTTATATACTCTAAATGTGGTTCTATTTTCCATATCATGGATATTAGCTGTGTATATATATATGTGTGTGTGTGTGTGTGTGTGTGTGTGTGTGTGTGTGTGTTAATGTTCTAGCGGTCATAATTTTTGTTTGGTCGTTTTCAAACTTGACATTTAAACGTTTAATGCAAAATTGAAAATTAAGTTCGTTAATGGCTGAAATAAGACAGAGTAGGGATTTCGAAATATCTCCATTATTATACGTCGGATCGAAAAATTCTCTAGAACCAATCTTATTGCAAATGTAATGTTTTATAAATGTTATAAGTGCGATTTTTCACTATATTGATTATTAACGGAGATATTCGCTTTTACGTCCTTCAGTAAATTCCCCACTCCTACTTATGTCATATAAGCTGTTATATTATGAAGCAGTTGTTATATTTGAAGCCTAAATACCAAATATTGTTCTCATTGAACATTTACTTTTTGAGATAAATGCAAATACTTGACGCACTTGGGAAATCTGCTTAGTTAACGCAGCACCTGCGTGACGGATTGTTTAGTTTGTACGTTTGATACTTGCATTTTGATATAGATGTTATATGTACGATTTCCCTAGTAATGTTATTTTCCAAAGTCGTAGTTCTGAGATTTGTATTTAAGTCGAATATTAACAGCTTTATTTGTCTTTTCCTTTTCCCATTAATATGAATTTCACAGTAACCTCGTATACAATGAACTGAGTTATAAATAGCGTAATTACCAGGTTTTGTTTACAATAGGTGTTTAATAAAGGGGAAGCCAGGAATCGAAGGTCATTTGTGGTAGCCGAATGACGTCATCTCTGAGAAGTTCCAGTGACTGAACTGCATTCCGATTATGCCTTTGTACTTGTGTCAATAATATTGTTTAGTTTGAGCTACCTGACAGCCTTTCTTTTTTTTTAACCCGCGGAAATATAATACATTGGAAACATTTTTAAGAATATATAAGTAAAATATGATGCAGGAATGAAAACTTTATTCTAAACTTTCTTGTAAATTCCAATATTAGTTTGGGAGGCTCGACGACTTCTTTCCGCACGTGTATCTTAGCAGATTTCCCTTAAGGGCTATCACCTATTTAGGTCGTAAAATTCAACTGTCCATCGATCCTATATAGGAGATGACGAAAATGAAGTCCGTTCAAAACTATATATATATATATATATATATATATATATATATATATATATATATATATTATATATTATATATATATATTATATACATAAAACGACTAAATATCGAGTTTGGTAACGATCAAAAAAAAATTGCGACCGCTAGAGCGGTAACAGGCAAATATATATATATATATATATACAGTTTTGAATGGACCTCACTTTCGTCATCTACTAGGTAGGATCGATGGACATTTGAAGAAAAATTTCGAAAATTCCGTCATGAGTACAACCTCAATAGTTGATTTCCCTTAAGGGAAATCTGCTAAAACGCAAAATATCTCCGTTATTATGCGTCAGATCGAAAAATAGTATAGAACCATTTTTATTGAAAACTAGCTAAGGTACCCGGCTTCGCCCAGGAAATCATTTGAGGCTGAATGATGATGGTATTTTTGTTGAGCTTTACTTTGTACAATATTTTTTATTTTTCCTCAATGCTTCCGATTTACACCTGAGTCCGGCGTGCTAGGGATATATTAATAATGAAAGTATTTGTTATGTACTTAATTCTACAAAATGCAAAATATTTTTATATTACCCGTTACCCCCGTGCATGTATCTTTTTTTATATAAACCATAATCATAAATTATCGCATTAACCATATTATTATAATCATAGAAAGAATTATGCATTCCGAACCACCTATGAATAAACGTCAATTTCCTTAAAAGTGGCGCAAAGCACCATAGGATGTTTTATATACGTATTAACCACTATTAAAAATACTCTTTTGTATGTTTGGAAAGTGAACAAACTATAAAATTGTTGACTCCCACTATAGTTTTTAGCGTATAACTCATTTATACTTCGGTATACGACAAAAGTGTATATAACAAAAGTTACTGTAAATAACGTAATAAACAACTTTTCTTTTGTCCATATTTGTCGAAAAAACAATAGGAGACGAAATATCGCTATTTTTAATTTCAGGCCTCCTTATAACCCCCACTCCTGTTCGTCTCAGAGAATACTATATAGCCAGAAACCTAACCTGTTTTAGTAGTAATATACATACGTTTACGAGTCTTTAAAGGGCATACATACAAACATTCATTTTAGCAGATTTCCCTTAGGGGAAATCAGCTATTGAGGTCGTACTCATGATGCGAGTTTCGAAAAATTTCTTCAAATGTCCATCGATCCTACCCAGGAGATGACGAAAATGAGGTCCGTTCAAATTTATATATATATATATATATATATATATATATATATATATATATATATAAAATTGTAACCTCTGTCTGTACATTGATTTTTTTCGCGAAATTTCACGAAAACTTTTCGTTTCACATGTCATAGACACCATAACTGCATTTTGTTTCTTTGGTGTCTGTTTGTTTGTTTGTTTGTTTGTTTATTTGTTTGTTTGTTTGTTACCTTTTCACGCATAAACGGCTGAACCGAATTTTATGAAACTTGGTATGTATATTACTACTAGCCCAACTTAGACTTTAGGCTATATTAATATTCTCTAAGATGAACAGGAGTGGGGGTTATAAGGGAGGCCTGAAATTAAAAATAGCGATATTTCGTTTCATATTGGTTTTTCGTCAAATATGAACATAACAAAAGTTGTTTATTTTGTAATTTAGAGTAACTTTTGTTATATGCACTTTTGCCGTATACGGAAGTATAAATGAGTTATACGCTAAACACTATAGCGGGAGTCCACAATTTTATTTGGCATAAAAGACTCAACCGAACTAAAACAAACTCGCTATGGGAATTAATACTAACGATTTACTTATAATAAGCCATACTAACATTTCTAGGGACGGGCAGGAGTGGGGGTTATAAGGGAGGCCTGAAATTAAAAATAGCGATATTTCGTTTCCTATTGCTTTTTCAGCAAATATGCACATAACAAAAGTTGTTTATTTTGTTATTTAGAGTAACTTTTGTGATATGCACTTTTGCCGTATACGGAAGTATAAATGAGTTATACGCTAATAACTATAGCGAAAGTCCCCAATTTTATTTGGCACAAAAGACCCAACCGAACTAAACGAAACTCAGTATGTGAATTATCACTTATGTCTTCCTTATAATAAGCCATACTAACATTTCTAGGGACGGGCAGGAGTGGGGGTTATAAGGAAGGCCTGAAATTAATAATAGTGATATTTCGTTTCCTATTGCATTTTCGGCAAATATGCACATAACAAAAGTTGTTTATTTTGTTATTTAGAGAAACCTTTTTTATATACACTATCCTCGTATACCGAAGTATAAAGGCGTTATACGCTAAAAATTATAGCTGGAGTGAAAATTTTATTTGGGACAAAAGACCCAACCGAAATAAATAAAACTCGGTATGTGTATTAGCACTAACGCTTCCATTACAATAAGCCATACCAACATTTCTAGGGACGGGCAGGAGTGGGGGTTGTAGGGAAGGCCTGAATTTAAAAATAGCGGTATTTCGTTTTCTATTCGTTTTTCGGCAAATATGAACATAACAAAAGTTGTTTATTTTGTTATTTAGAGTAACTTTTATCATATTAATATTTGTCTTTTAACAAAGTATAAACGAGATATACACTATAAACTAAAGCGGGAATCAACTATTTTATTGGGAGCTAACGATTGAACCGAACTTAACAAAACTCGGTATGTCACTTAGCATTAATTCTTCCATGTTTATAAGCTATATTAAAATTTTTAGGTTAGAACGGGAGTGGGGGTTATAAGGGACGGCAGAAATAAAAATTCACGATATTTCATCGCCTATTTGTTTTTCGACAAACATGCACATAACAAACGTTGTTTACTTTGTTATTTAGATTAACTTTTGTTTTATACATTTCTCCAGGAACAATGCATGGAGCAAGTAATTTGCGTAAAAATATAGATATGCTCAACAATTCATTCCAATTTGAACTATGCGGACAGGAAACGGGAAATATGACAATTTGGAGGACAGTGAAGACTTACATAAAAAATTAATTTAACAAACGCCAAAAACGGGTATTAACCCAAATCACTGGGACGGGTAAATGTCAAATATTGTTCAAAGTAAAGCCTTGCCAAAAAAATACCATCACCATTCAGCCTCAAATCAATTCCCGGGCGAAGCCGGGTATCTGAGCTAGTATATATATATATATATATATATATATATATATATATATATATATATATATATATATATATTTCTCTGTTAACGCTCTAGCGGTCGCAATTTTTGTTTGATCGTTACCAAACTCGGAATTTAATCGTTTTATGTAAAAAGGAAGATCAAGTTCGTTAATGGCTGAAATCGGACCAGTGGGAGGGGGGGGGTTTAGAGGGGGGATTTTTGAAAATTCAAAATATCTCCGTTATTATGCGTCGGATCGAAAAATTGTATAGAATAAATCTTATTTTAAATTCAATGTACTATAAATATTGTTCTATACAATTATTCTGTATCTTGAATATTAACCGAGATATTGGCATTTGTATTCTGCGTGTGAAATTTCTCCGTACGTCGGATCGAAAAAGTGTATAGAGCTAATCTTATTCTAAATTTAATTGTCTTTTTGTATGTTGTTATATAAACATTTTCTCTAAGGTTAATATTAATTGCGATATTTTATTTCATTTTTAGTTTTCATTCTTTAGTAAACCCCCACTCCTACTCCGGTCCTAATAACAATAAGCTGTTATAACATGAACCTCTTTATTCTAAGCTTAAATACCCAATATTGTTTCTATTGGCCCTTTAATATGGGAGAAACAAACATATTCATCGTCGTGTGAAGACTTCATCGATAAAGGTTTTACATTCTTGTCTCGAAAATCTTTATTTTATCTATACCAAACTCGGTATTTATCAGTTTTATTCAACACTAAGAATCATATTTTCGATTGACAGAAAAAGGCCAAGGAATAGGGATGGCTTACAGAGGGAGGGGAATTCGAAAATTCAAAGTATCTCCGTTATTATGAGCCGGATTGTAAAATGTTATAGAATCAATCTTGTTAAACTATTGAAGCTCTACAATGTTTGCAGTGTCTATTTCTTTGTAAATCAAGTACGGACGTAGTTATTCGTACTTTCTTATTTTCAGCATTCAATTACACCCCCCCCCCTCCCTCCCTTCGACTCATAGGTTTTTTTCTTCTAATAAATAGAGAATATGTGGTGAGATGAAATCATAAGTGTGCTATACCAGCAAGAAATTTGCTTGGTTTACGCAGATCCTGCCTGCCGGACTTTTATGAGTAGGATCGAATAATATTATAGGACGAATCTTGTTAAACTAGTGCCGCACTACAATTATTGTTCTATATATTTTTTCGTAACTTAAATATGAAGGAAGTCATTCGTTACTTTTTTAGACTTCAGTAAATTATACTCATTGGATTTTTATTTAGAAATAGAGAATAGACGATAGAGAATCAGTAGTTTGTCACACCAGCGCGTGGAAAAGACCCTCTTAGGTTGTCCCTTGCGTGACGGGTCTTTTTATTTTACGATCTATACCTGGAGACATAGGTAGGCGAATGACGGACGATTTCTTTCAGCGGATGCAAATTCTTTATCTTTATGGCGACATCAAAGGCTATAATTAAAATCGAATATAAAACACTATTGGATAAAAGGGATTCAGACGGAAGTATTCATTTATTACTCTTTAAAAGAAACGTAAAATCAACTTTTAGGTAGCCTTAGCCTATTACAAAACTGTACAAACAAGCAGAAGGAGTAGCTCTTTTATCGGTATGAAAAAACAATTGAAACATTTCGAGAGCGTCTGATAAAAAGGTGGTATTAGTGGGCAATAAATGACATTATAAAAAGATAGGGGATAATTTATGGCTTTGGAGGAGGTAGAGACAGGCGCCGTGGGCTTGGCTTGCTTGGGCTGATTATGCTCAAACAGCGATCCGATGGAGACTCCAGCTCTCCACACTATCTCAACGAGCAGCTTTCCTTATCACACCTCTTAGATTAGCTATTCAAACTCAAGTACAAACTCATCCACCTCTAGTACGCAACTGCATTACGAGTATTCCCCCATGCCTCTAGTCTAGCAATTATTTCATTACATCAGGCCGGTTCTATGGAGGTACGCGGGTGCAATTTGAAGTCACACAAGGAACTTAGAATCAAGGTTAAAAATTTAGTTGCTCAAAATACGTTTTTTACAGAGTGACTTTCGCCAAAATAACCGATGTCGAAAGAAATTTGTTCACAATGACTTGTATTCAAACGACATTAGTCACTACATGCTTTTTGCCAAATGAACGTATGTTGTAAGATCTTTATTGAGAAAGACGAGTGTTCAAACGTTCGTCACAAGATGCCTTTTGCCAAAAGAACCTGCATCGGAAGAACTTTGTTCAGAAAGACGAGTATTCAAACGTTTGTCACAATAAGCTTTTTGCCAGAAGAACCTATGTCAAAAGAACAATTTACCAGAATGACAAGTGTTCAAAAGTTTGTCACAACATGTCTTTAAACCAAAGAACTTATGTCGAAGGAACTTTGTTCAGAAAGACGAATGTTCAAACGTTTGCCACAACATTCCTTTTGCCAAAAGAACGTATGTCGAAAGAACTTTGTTCAGAAAAAAGAGTGTTCAAACGTTTTTTTCAACATACCTTTAACCCAAAGAACGTATGCCGTAAGAACTTTGTTTTGTTTGTTTACACTCCTTTTGGCAAAACAATGTATGTCGAAAGAACTTTGTTCAGAAAGACGAGTGCTCAACCGTTTGTCACAACATGCCTTTAACCCATAGAACCTACATCGAAAGACCTTTGTTCAGAAAGACGAATGTTCAAACGTTTGCCACAACATACCTTTAACCCATAGAACCTACATCGAAAGACCTTTGTTCAGAAAGACGAGTGTTCAAACGTTTGCCACAACATTCCTTTTGCCAAAAGAACGTACGTCGAAAGAACTTTGTTCAGAAAAAAGAGTGTTCAAACGTTTTTCTCAACATGCGTTTAACCCAAAGAACGTATGCCGTAAGAACTTTGTTTTGTTTGTTTACATTCCTTTTGTCAAAAGAATGTATGTCGAAAGAACTTTGTTCAGAAAGACGAGTGTTCAAACGTTTGTCACAACATACCTTTAACCCATAGAACGTACATCGAAAGACCTTTGTTCAGAAAGACGAATGTTCAAACGTTTGCCACAACATTCCTTTAACCCAAAGAACGTATGCCGTAAGAACTTTGTTTTGTTTGTTTACATTCCTTTTGTCAAAAGAATGTATGTCGAAAGAACTTTGTTCAGAAAGACGAGTGTTCAAACGTTTGTCACAACATACCTTTAACCCATAGAACGTACATCGAAAGACCTTTGTTCAGAAAGACGGATGTTCAACGTTTTCCACAACATGCCTTTAACCCAAAGAACGTACATCGAAAGAATTTTGTTCAGAAAGAAGAGTGCTCAAACGTTTTCCTCAACATGCCTTTAACCCAAAGAACGTACATCGAAAGAACTTTGTTCAGAAAGACGAGTGTTCAAACGTTTTCCACAACATGCCTTTAACCCAAAGAACGTGCATCGAAAGAACTTTGTTCAGAAAGACGAGTGCTCAAACGTTTTCCACAACATGCCTTTAACCCAAAGAACGTATGCCGTAAGAACTTTTTTTTGTTTGTTTACATTCCTTTTGTCAAACGAATGTATGTCGAAAGAACTTTGTTCAGAAAGACGAGTGTTCAAACGTTTGCCACAACATGCCTTTAACCCAAAGAACGTACATCGAAAGAACTTTGTTCAGAAAGACGACTGTTCAAACGTTTTTCACAACATGATTTTAGCCAGAAGAACGAATCTCGAAAGGTCCCAATTAGCCTGAGTTGCAAAAAGTGGACGTTAATAAATAATAATAAAAGTATGTCGAAAAAACTTTGTTCAGAAAGACGAGTGCTCAAACGTTTGTCACAACATGCTTTTTGCCAGATGAACCGATGTCAAAAGAACATTATGTTCAATGTTATGTTATGTGAATGTCAAACGTTTTCCACAACATGCCTTTAACCCAAAGAAAGTATGTCGAAAGAACATTGTTCAGAATGACGAGTGTTCAAACATTTGTTACAACATGCTTTTTGTCAAAAGAACGTATATTGAAAGAACCTTTTTCAGAATGACGGGCATTCAAACAACGTTTATCACAACATCCTTTCGTCGAACGAACTTTTATCGAACAAACCAATGCTACAACGGCTTGTTTCAATGTGTGTATGAAAATACACTTGGTTTTTGACTTGCAAAGAAGGGGATGCGTAAACATAGTAGGAGACACTAGTGATCTCGTCTCACCATTGATTCTCCATTTCAATTTTAAAATAAAAATTACGCTCTTAAAAATTGAGTAACGACAATTGTTGAGCACCAATGGTTAAACATCATTGGTTCTATGACATTTCATCTGCCTTATAATAACAGAGAAAGTTTGAATTGTCGAATTCCATCCGTCAAAATTCCTTCTATTCGTGGTCCTATTTCAGCCATTACGGAATATGATAATTAGTGCTGAATGTAAAGGCTATAGACCGAATATGGTATAAATCAACTAAACATTCGAGTCAAAAACATAAAACCTTAATAGTTGATGTCATCAACGTATTTTATGAATAATGTCATTAAATAATTATGATTATCTCTATTTTTAGCAGATTTCCCCTATGGCCGTTTCTTCAAATGTCCATCGATCTTACCTAGGAGATGACGAAAATGAGGTCCGTTCAAAATTGTATATATATATATATATATATATATATATATATATATGTTTGTTACCGCTCTAGCGTACGCAATTATTGTTTAATCATTACCAAACTCGATATTTAGACGTTTTATGTAGAAAGAAAGATCGAGCTGAAAAAAAACAGAGGAGGAGAATATAGAAAATTCGAAATATCCGCGTTACTATACGTCGGATCGAAGAAAAGATATAGAATCAATCTTATTGGAAATTAAATGTACTTCAAATATGGTTATATACATTTATTCTCTATTTTGCATATCAACTGAGATATTTGCATTTTTCAGTGTTCGGCTTTCAGCAAAACCCCTGCTCATCTTACGTAAACAATACTTTGTTATATAATATACCACATTATTCACAGCTGCGTGACGGACTTATCAATGGAAAAGGTATTTTCATGCCTAGGCGAAAAATCGTATAATCTCGCTTATTATGAGTTAGTTCGAAAAATGTCAAAGAACCAACCAAGTGGAACACGTGATGAATTAAATTATTGTTCTATACATTCTTTCGTAACTCAAATATACTATTTTTAATACCTTTATTGTCAAATTAGAGGAAACTCAATCTTCTACTCGTCGGATTTTTACTTTGAGTAAATGAGTGGCTGAAAATAAAATATTTGATAATATCATTCATATGGGCTATCTAAATACCTGATTTCGCATAAGGAAAATTCGCTAAAAACGTGGAAGAATATCTATTTTCTAAGGTGAACTTTTATAAAAAGAAGTCCATCACACAGGAACTGCGTAAATTCAGCAGATTCACACGTGCTGCTATGACAAACGTGATCTCAACTCACCACATATTCTCTATTTCTATGAAAAAGCAAATGAGTTGAAGGGGACGAGGGTTACTGAAGGCCAAAAACAAGAATGCACGAATAACTCCCTTAGTACTTGAGTTACGAAAAAATGTATAGAACAACAACTGTAGAACTTTAATAGTTTAACAAGATTGATTCCTAACATTTTACGAACCGACTAATAATAACGGAAATATTTTGAATATTATAATTCCCCCTTCTCTAAACCCCCACTATTCCTTGTCTGATTTTTGCAAATCACAGAAATGATCATTAGTGTTGAATAAAACAGTTTAATATCGGCTATGGTATAGAGAAAATGAACATTTTCGAAACAAGAATGCAAAACCTCAATTGATGACGTCATCGCACAACGAAATTGCATCTATTTCTCATAATAAAGGTCCTATGATAGCAATATTTAGAATTTAATTTTAGAATAAAGAAGTACGTTATAACAGCTTATTGTTATTTGGACTTGAGTAGGAATGGGGGTTTACAGAAGGCTGTAAACTATTTCATTAACTCGGTTAATATTAATCCGACAATTAAATTTACAATAAGATTAATAAAGGAGAAATTTCGAAGTTTTGAAATTCTCCCCGTTTAACCACCCCCCTCCCTTCCCTGGTCTGACATCAGCCGTTAACGAAATTAATTTTTATTTTCACATAAAACGCTTACATGGCCAGTTTGGAAACGATAAAAAAACAATTGCGACCGCTAGAACGGTAACGGCCATATATATATATATATATATATATATATATATATATATATATATATATATATACAGTTGTTTTGAACGGACCACATTTGCGTCATCTTCTAGGTAGGATCGATGGACATTAGTGGACATTTTTTACACGACCTCAATAACTGCCGAAAGAAATGATATTTTATAACAAGGAAGTATTAAGAAGGAAGTACTAAGAATAAAATAATGTAGACATCGGAAAATGGAGGTTGAATGTAAAGCCCATAACCATTATCTAATTTAAGGAGGCATAATTTCCCATAGTTGGGGTAAATCTCCCATTAGATTAGGCGTGGGTCCATAAGAGATGCGGGTATAGTCACCAACTGGGACACTCCAGGCTGAATCATCTCTGGAATCTAATAGTTTCCGTTATTAAATGAGGGGAACATGTGTCCGACCGTGTTTCATGTTTAGTTTTGTCCAACTAGGTGAAAAAAAAGGGGAATAAATAAAAGTCCATCACGCAGGGGCTGCGTAAACTAAGCAGATTTTCCACCTGAGGTTTACAAATGGGTAGATCTACATACTGGTAACACTTAAAACCACCGTGAATATTAAGTGATTAAACACAAATAGAGAAAAAAAAAATCTGCCAGTCAAGTTTAATAACCTCCCAACGAAAAGCGTCTGAATCGTAAACAAACAGGCCAGCCAATCTCTCACAGCTGAACAGTTATATAGAAATATTCTTCACAGCAACAGACAAATATATATAAATATATACTACGTAGGTTCGATGGAAATTTGAAGAACTTTTTCAAAAACCGCGTCTTGAGTAGCTCAATAGCTAGCCTCAATAGCTGATTTCTCTTAGGGGAAATAAACAAAACTAGTACGGCAAAGAAAAATAAACATTTTCTAGTTAAGAACGTAAAATCTTAAATGATGACGTCATAATAAAACGTTTTTCCGAGAACCTCAAACAGTAAAAGTTTAGTGAAAACAATATTTCTATTCTTAAACTTCCAATAAATTGGTTCATGATATAACAGGTTATTGTAAATACATGAGTAGGAGTGACGGCTTACTGAAGGCTGAAAACTAAAAAAATGCAAATATCTCAGGTAATATTTTTCATTATACGGAAAATAGGTATATACCCACATTTATAGGCAATCAAATTTACAATAAGATTACTTCTATAAAATATTTCGATTCGATCTATAGTAACGAAGATACTTCCACTGGTCCGATGTCAGCCAATAACGACCTAGGTCTTTATTTTTACATAAAACGTTAAAATATCGAGTTTGATAAAGATTAAACAATAATTGCGACCACCAGAATGTGAACAGACATATATATATGTATGTATGTGTGTGTGTGTGTGTGTGTGTGTGTGTGTGTGTGTGTGTGTGTGTGTGCGTGTGTAGTTTTGAACGGACCTCATTTTCACTTCATCCCCTGGGTAGCATCGATGGAAGTTTCAGAGTACAACCTTAAAGGAAATCTGCTAAAACTTTGGAAGCCGTCTTCCAGCTGTCAATCTAGTACATGGGAATTCTACTTGTTTCATTCAACCTCTGTGGGCAGGCTTTTTTAAACTTTCACTCTGTGAGTTATTCGAATTTGTCACTACGAACATGCAACACCCTATCTATTCACTGTTGCATGTATTTCCTTCATTAGATTATAGAATTTAAATGGAATACGGTGCGCACAAGGATATACTTATGATTTACGTTATAATCTGAGTACAAATAAAACAAAACAACATTTACAGCCTTAAATGAAAACCGGTCATTCGTATATTGCAGTTATTTATGGAGCTATTTCACTGATAGCATTAGATAAATTTGTTTGTTTTTAGATTTGTTTGTAAAAGGCTAATAAATTGCTGTACTAATGAATATTGCTGTTATCTGTTGATGAGTATTTTTACATAATTTTCCTTGCCAAACTGTTATGATTCACTCTTGCAGAACATGGCTAAAACGCTTTTTCATGAGCTAGTATAAATCAAACCTCGAGATTTAAACATCCGGATCTCTCTTAACGTCTTGTAGTGAATTCATTATAATTCATTAACCTTCGTTTATATAGCCAAAAGCTAATGAGGATAGTTGCTAAAGATTATCATGGGTCGGGATATATAAATTCAGAGATTTGAAAGTATTTATCAAGTATGAGGTATCTATAATTGAATGAGTAAGAGGGGGGGGGCTATGATAAATAAATATATTTACTTCCTAACAATATCAACATTGTTTTAGCTCAGGTTAGCCATGTGAGTTAAAGCGTTGACCTTAATCTCACATGGTAAACCTAGAGTGGCGAGTTCGATTCCTGCCTGGGCAAAGGAAATTATTTAGTGACGAAATTCATTAAATAACATCCTAAGTCTCTCCCTGGCTAGAAAAGGGTGGTAACCTGTAGATAACCCGTCCCAATTAGCCTTAGTTGCAAAAAGTGGACGTTAATAAATAATAATTATAACATTGTTTTACTTAAATTATTTATTCAACATACTAAACATTTCGAGTTTTGTAATAATTAATATACATGGTGGAAATAAATAATAGTGGTATCCTAAAAATTATTTAATTTATATTCAAAAAGCGAGGTGTGGGGAAGAGATCGTAGCCCTCCCTGAACTTGAATAGCACTTTGAATAATCATATTGAGTTTAAACGCATATTGCCTTTTGTCATATTGACATCTAAGTAACGTTTAGTAGTTATAGATAGTGCATAGTCGTTTCAATAACATCAGCATTTTGGTGTAAATAATATAATGTATACCTGAAGTAAGGAGTTTGATTCCCCAGAACTTCCGCTATCACACGTTGTGCTAATTCAGAATGATTTCATTTAAATAATACATTATAAAATTTAAATAATGGAATAATAATATAGTTAACATTTCTATTGAAAATAAAAAAACAAATAAGTTTGGGGGGGGGGGGTTGGAAATTTATAGTCTCATACTTAGAACTATCATATCAGTCTAAAAACATAACATCATTTGCCATTAAATGTCTATGGTAGTATTGAAATCAACAAAATTGTCGGTATTCAGATATCAACGGATATCATAATAATTTCAAATGATAGTCCGTTATGGCCTTCTCTGAAACCATTTTTACTAGTCCCGGTTTCGCGCCAGTATATATGTACAGAGATGAAGTTGACCAAAATTAGTTCGATATTTATGCTTTTCAAGTAAAACCAAAAGGAATTATATTAGTAGCTGTAAACGGAGCAGGATAAGGGGGGATGGGACAAAAATAATAATTCCAATTATCTAGACCTTTTGGCCGTACCTCACCAAGACCATTTCTCTTAAATAAGAAAACTCGTAATACATGATTGGAATAATTTATTGTATTACTCTGACAGTGAATATAGAGAAATCAAATCGAATACGCAGTATTGGACTTCAAGTAATAGACGCTAGAAAAGAAGAAATACACTCCTACTTTCAGAGCACTAACAAATTCATATCAAATGAGCAGACAACATGAACCTATATGTCGCTAAAGCAACAGGGCGCTGTCTGTAAAAACATATTAACTGACTTCACACAAGTAATAATGCACCCATGACCGAGATATTTATGCCAACTACTAGCAGACATTAGCCAATTTATAGAAGATGCTATTAAGTATTTCAGAAATATAAAAGCTATAGTGAACGTATAGGGGTGTGTGTGTGTGTGTGTGTGTGAGAGAGAGAGTGTTGGTAAAAACACAGTTCGGTCAAGCCTTGACGGCATAGTTTACCATATGATGAGACTGCATATATTTATAAGTTACCATTATGTATAGTAAACAATGTATTTGTAAAATATAAGATTATATATTTAAATCCTTTCAGATTCTACCTCCTTCCAGTCTATTTTTTTTTTTTTTTTTTTTTTTTTTTTTAAATTTACTAATATTTTATATCAGTTTTGTGCATTGCAATATTTTTTTCGTCCATTTTTAATATTTAATTTGGTAGATTTTTAACATTTATTTATTTCTGTACATTAATATTCTCTCTTGTTTGAAGATGAATCGTCATTGTAGCGGCATCTCAAGTAAATATCTAAAAACAAAAATACCTTATTAAGAGTATAATTGAAGCATGACCATAATTGTTGCAAATTTGTGTTCGATGCATTTTATATCTAACTAGAATACAATTGAGATATTTGCAATGTTACAGATTTCCCTTAAGAGAATCAGCTAATAAGGATGTAGTCATGACGCGATTTTCGACTAATCTCATAAAATATCCATCGGTTCTACCTAGGCCAAGACGCTACTGGCCGTTCAAAATTATATGTACACATCCTTACTGGTCTGTTAGCACTCTAGTGGTCGCAATATTTATATATATATATATATATATATATATATATATATATATATATATATATATATATATACACACGATATAGTATTGTTGCGAGAATTGGATGAGTGAACGAAGAGAGAGAGCTGCGTGAGGGGAGGAACAAAGACTAGGGGAACGAGGGAATCTAATTAGGGACCTTCTAGGAAGAACTGGAACATTCTATGCCTAGACACTTCTACAAGCATTTAAAAGGGACTCTCACAGTACCCCTCGGTTGAGTGGTTGCTCGACGGTCTTCGAGGGATGTTCAGCGCGACTTAGTGCAGCGCGGTAAAGTGTTGTGCCGTGAACGACAGTGTTGTGCCGTGTCTGCAAGTAGCAGTTTAGTGCCGTTTTTAAGACATTGCAGTGCCGTCGTTTCATGTAAAGTTCAGTGACCGCGAGTGAATTATTGGACTGTGTAAACTGAAGAACAGTTACACTATCAGTGGAATTCTGTGAGTAGTAATAATTAACCAAGAGTATTGTACATTGTGAAAATAAATCGTGCAGTGTTAAACTGTAAAACTTGTGTGTGTGTTTAATTTTGCAATCCAAACGAACTCTTATTAACAACGTTTTATTACTGGTTTTGTAATAAAAACGTAACAATATATATATATATATATATATATATATATATATATATATATATATGTACTTGTTGTTTTGTTTCATCGATACCAAACTCGTTATATAAGAGTCATTTGCAAAACTAAAGCCAAGTTCGTTAGCTGCTCAAATCGGACCAGTGGGAGGAGGATTTTCGAAAATTCTAAATATCTCTGTCATTATACGTCTCATAGAAAAATTGTATAGAGACAATCGTATTTCAAATAAAATGTACTATAACTATTGATTTATACTATCTATTTTCTATCTATTTGTCTCCATTTTCAATACTAAATGCAATAGTTGATTTTTTTTATTTTTTAGCCTATTGTAAACCTCCACTCATACTCATTTCAGAATAGCAATACCCTGTTATATCATGAAACTACGTATTTTAAGCATAAATAACAAATATGTTTTTTTCCAGACATTTACTAGATCAGATATATGCAAGTACGGCGTGTGATGACATCATCACTTAAGATTTAATTTCTTGACCCGAAAATGTTTATTTCACCTAAGCCATGCTCAATACTTAACCGTTTCAGTCGACTCTACCAACAGTTGGGGCATCTGCTTAGTTTACGCAGCCCCTGCGTGACGGACTTCTTATCATCTCCTGGTTAGGATCGTTGGAAATATGAGAATTTATTTTTAAAAATTTCATCATGAGTATGACGTCAATAGGAATCAATAAAACTTGATGGGCTTATCGAGAGGAAGGTTAATAGAGTGAGATAATAGTTGAGAGTATTGGAATGATAATAGGGAGTGTGTTGGGCCGGCGGTCTGGATGGATTCGCTTCGCTCTTTTTATCTGCCCCTACCTCTTTTCGCAAGTCACTCGCTCTCCATTCTTCAACTAATACAATTACACCTCCCAATTTGCCACTTTAACACTTCGCCTCTCTAAGTCATCTCTAGAATTTAACTGCCTCAATTAATTTTTATAGATACTCCAGAGGAATCAAGTGAATTCCCTTCCTGTCATAATGGCCTTGAATTTCATCCGGTGCGGAGAAAAAAAATGGAAGTCTCCCACCATCAGTATGCTATTTAGAATTCATAATTGCACTTAAATGTTCAATCGCCTCTATCACTGTATACTAACTTCTGATTGTATTGCGATCATTTTAAATGCGGCTATAAAGTATCATTAACAACCCCTGCAAAATTGTGACAAAAAAAAGGTTAATAGTAAGTAAGTAAAATAAATTTATTTTCAACAATATAGATTACAATTAATTCTGGAATACATGATAATTTACAAAGTGTTCGGAATATTTCATAAACAGTAAATAATAAAACATTGTTCTATATAATAAAAATAGTAACATTAGTAATGTTTCCGTTATATAAGATCATAGTATAACAACTGAAGTTATTAATTAAACTCAAAACAAATTAGTTTGCGATGTCTTCCAGAGCTCTTCAGATATTTATACAAGCATATGTGATCTCCTCCGTTCAGGACGGCTATTACTTGATCCTGCTGAGGGTAATTTGAACAAATGGTGCAAGGCGGAACTGCCGGAAAATGGGCGGAACAGCGAGGAAGTGATTGGTGTCTTCAGGTTCCTGGAGGTTACCAGTCATCAGTTGGCGGTGCCGTCCCTAATCCTAGGCTTCTTGCTCAAGTTTCTGTCCTGAGGGTTAAAAAAAAAAAAAAAAAAAAGGTTAATAGCATAACAATATTTGCCAAAATATTCTTTGCATAGGCTTTTACCCATGAGGAATAAAAGACTACCTAGATTAAGCTACAATAGATAAATACCTCTTAGTCTCCAAAAGAGGTCGTATATGAAAATTGTATTGGGTAATCTAAATAAAAAAAATCTAAATAAAATTCTTGTTCTAATGTCCATCGATCCATCGAAGAATTTCAAAAATTCTTAATATCTTCGTTATTATCCGTATAAAACCAATCTTATTATATATAACGTTCCACAAATTTCTTACCGTACATACTTTTCACTATCTTGATTATTAACCAAAATATTTGCTTAGTTTTTGGCCTTCAGTAAATCCCCACTCATACTCATGTCATATTAACAATAAGCTGTTATATTATGAAGCTTAAATACCAAATAATGTTCTAATTGGACTTTTACGTTTTGAGGACACAGCCCCAGCGCGACTGGCTTTATTTGTTTTGATTTAGCTTATACAATTTTAGAATTACGATTGTATTAAATTCTCACTTATATATCAATATAGTATCACTCATTTTCTTCTTTCTCTCTCAACTTGGCAGACACTGGTTCTTGTAGTTTCTTTATTTTTGGTTATGATTTGACATTTATTCTCTTACTTCAATTGAATAAATACACACACACACACACACACGCACACACACACACACACACACACACACACACATATATATATATATATATATATATATATATATATATATGTGTATAGTTTATAATTGTAAAATAAATATAGTTATTTTTAAAAATTGCTCCTTCACTCTTCTTGGAAATACGAAATTAACGGAGTTATTTGTATTTTTTAAATTTTTGCTCTCAAATAAACCCAGACTCCAACTCATTTTTCCACATTAAGCTGCATTATCATGTGGTATTTCTACCTCTCGCTTGAATACCAAGTATTGTTTTCTTTGGAAAAGTCTCCAAATAGAAGGACATCTAATAAACGTCTGACTCCGTCTAAAACCTTTACGGTGGCTGTATTTATTTTCCCCAAAGCTTATCATTTATTTATTAATATTTTTTTTGTTTTTACAAAAAGGCCTATATTAGCTTCGACTGTTTAGTAAGGATACGCTCTATACACGAAGAAGAAACATTATATTCCATTGCTCTTCGAAAACCCAATATTTGAGAGCTTTTTATGCAATCAACTGAAGTGTTTTGTTTGTGTTTGAAATTTTACCTAGAAGGCATTAAAACAAGGAGAATATTATTTATATAAGTATATATACGTTTTTATTTTAATTTTAGATGTATTCCTTTCTTTTCCCAAAATTCTTACAAATGCCCAGTTTTTTTACTTTAAAACGACTGCCAGGAGAGGGGTATTTGGATATCGAAACATATATTTGGCTATATCTTCGTTAATAATGATTTGATCTGACGAATCGTTAGTCAAAAAGTAAATACCTTTTCTGAATAGCACACAGAATCGTTGTAGGAATCCGTAGCGTGTTTCACTCATTAGCGCTGTGCCAGGCTAGCGATCTGAAAAATAACTTCCATCAATAACTTCTTAAGAGATGGTCCTGCTCGGTTGAATTAATTAACATCATTGAGTTTAACGATCAATTTTTGTGTCAATTGGTGACTGTATGACTCCTCTTGTGTTTAAATTGATTCGACATTGTCACCCAGTACACTTCCTAATTACCGGCATCCTAGAAAATAAATGGGGAAAAAAATGTTGTCATCCATTAACTAGTAATTGTTTACGAAGTCCAGAATAAATTTTACTCGGTGGAACCTTAATATAGTTAGTATTTTTTAACTGGATTATTAATTCATCGTCTGCCTTTTTCAGAACTCTCGAGTGGAGGGAATATAATTTGATACTCACAATATTCAGAATCTCATTTTACTGTATATAAAATAACAGCTTAAGGTTCTGCAAACATTTTGAGTCAGGGCGGTCTGTAGCTTCTATCTTTCAATTCCGGACCCTAGCCTTCGCAAGTCCTCGATGAGCCACTCTGTTTATGCCAGCTTCTTTTCACCCCGTCGGGTATGCCATTGAAATTTTTTCGGGCAGAATATCGAGTGGCATTGCGTTAATCTCGGATTCCCCATCATCTCTCCGCTAACCTCTGACAAATAGCCACTGAGAGAATCCCATAGGTTGCGTGGGAGACCACTATAACGGTATCAATTTCACATTTACGTTTGCTTTCCATTTAATGGTACATTTTTGTTGTAAAGCATGAGGAGTCAAATCAAAACTTAAAGGCACAGCGGACGTCGATATATAGTTCCTTATCATGTGTGACGCTCTTGTCATCTTATCACAAATTCAATTCTGCGATTCTTCCATAGTAAGGTACCAAATTATACAATAGGTGTAACCTGAAGTGGGAATCAGTTATATGAGTTCATTGTAAAATAGCTCTTTATCTGTTTGAAGTGTATGTATAAAGATTAGGTTAATTTCTGCCTAAAATAATCCTTTCACTTTCAAGGGATAAGACATATACTGTGAACATTTCTTAAGAAGTTATTTTTCACACACATTTTTTTTCAAAATACAAATCTGGAATCCAACTAATGCTTCCAAGTTTTGCAGGTCCGCTTAGCTAGGCTAGTTTTACCATTGATAGGGGCCTTTTTCTTCTTTCGTACCACAAATTCATTTGCTTCCCTTCCTCTTACTCCAAGTGCCATTAAGGCTGTAGCCTTTAGTTTAGGTACCTCTTAGTATTATATTTCTCCTGATGAAGCGTCATGTGGATGCTAAACTAGTAGACTAATAAAAATGGTTTTAATAATCATCTGAGGTTTCCACTATTTTGATGGCTTTCCGCAACGGATTCAGTTAATTGAAGTTAAATCATATTTTTACAAAGATATTTATCATTTTACCTATATTTTATTTTAGTTATTTTGTCCAATGTTCTACTTGTATCAAAGGTTTCTAGATACTGGTGATGGAAAATAAACTGTTGTATATAGTATTTTAACCATCCAAAATCATTTAGCGTTCCGTTGTTTGGCCAAACTAGAACTTGCGTTATTTTAAACAAACAAATCACTTCTAAATCAAGTACCAAACCACTAAAATTCTAGTTTGATTTCTTGCTGTTTGAGCCCATTTACTGTTTAGCAATTTAAATGTCCGGGCTCTGGAACTGCAGGTGAACTTCAATGAACGGCGAAGGATAGCCTAGTTTTTGCGAACCCTTCTCCTGGAACTAATGGACCTGCCACCAGAATAATTAGTAATAATTCAATGTTGTTTCATTATCAGATTGCTTTCTGCACATACCAATAAGGCAACTATCGTGCACAAGGCTACCCTTTATTCATTTGATGGCCTGGCATTCATCACAGCAGCATTAATTAAAATGTCGTTAATATTTTAATGACTGGGAAATTCACTAATATCCCTTAATCATTTAATCATTAGTAGGTTAATGAAAAAAGCAATGGCTCTGATAATGAAACGTACTTTCGTGTGGGATTGTATTCGTGTTACAGCCCTTTAGCTTTCATTATCTTAAAAGCATTCTGTTTATTCGATTTTTGCTAAATGTCACACTTATAATTATTCAGACTGGAATAGCGAAAAAAATGAATTGCTTCGAAAGGAAAGTTATACAACAAGTAGATTTATTGCTACTACTGACGGCCATGTAATATTCAAATAGTTAAAATTAGGAACCAATACAATATCACGAAGTAACTATAATAACATATTATTTTAGCAGGTTTCCCCTAAGGGAAATCAGTTATTGAAGTCGTACTCATGACGAGATTTTTTAAATATTTCCTCAAATGCCCATCGATCTTACCCAGGAGATGACAAAAATGAGGTTCAAAACTTTTTACGTATACACACACACACACGCACACACACAATGATGACTGAAATACGACCAGGGGGGTTTAGAGGGGTGGATTTCAAAATATCTCTGTTACTGTACGTCGGATGGAAACATTGTATAGAACCAATCTGATTGCTAATTGAATGATCTATACATATTTTACTACACTTTTTTACTGTATCATGAACATTAGCTGAGACATTTGGATTTTATAGATTTCCACTTACAGTAAATTCCCACTCCTACTAATGTCATATTAATAATAAGCTGCTATATCATGAATCAGTTCATTACAAGGTTAAATACCAAATATTGTTGTCATTGAACTATTACTTTGTGACATATATAGCAAATACGTTCTGTTGATCCCCACCTCCTTTTTTTTGTTCTTGGATTACTAAAATGTGAGTGATAGGGATAAAAAATATTCTGATTAATTATTAATTACAGCACTAGCTATAGTAAATAATTTTTAATAAAATTAATATGTAAAATTCAGATATATTTTATTAATGGTTTTTCTTTTTCGTCTAGAATATTTCTATCTATCCAGATCTGCTAGGTTGGCTGCCCTGTTTGTTAAGAATTCAGATGCTTTCCGTTGTATCGATTATTAACTTATAAATTGACTGAAAGATTTCTCATTACTGTTTGTATGTATTCACTTCTTATTCACGGCGGCGTTACCATTATGTAGACTTATCTATTTTAAACCTTCGCGTGGAATATTAGCTTAGTTTACGCAGCCCCTGCGTGACGGACTTTCATACATAGAAATAGAGGATATATGGTGAGATGAGGTCACAAGTATGTTATACTGACACCTGGAAAATCTGCTTAATTTACGCTGCCACTATGATTTAGGACATTTCCCTTAAGGGTAATCAGCTATTGAGGTCGTACTCATGAAGTATTTCTTCCATGTATATGTCCATAGTTCCTACCCAGGGAATGACGCAATTGAGGTCATTTCTCTCTAGCGGTCGCAATCTTTGGTTGATCGTTACCAAACTCGATAGTTAATCGTTTTATGTAAAATGAAGATCAAGTTCGTTAAAGGCTGAAATCGGACCAGTGGGTGGGGGGGGATAAAAGGGGATTTTAGAAATTTTGAAATATCTCCGTTACTGTACGTCGGAACGAAAAATTGTATAGAACCAATCTTATTGCAAATTAAAGTAACTATACATATTGGTATATACATTTACCTCTATCTTGAATATCAATCGAGATATTTTCATTTTTCAGTTTGCAGGCTTCAGCAAACCCCCACTTCCTGAACTGTTACATGAACAATACTCTGTTATGTAATAAACCACATTACTGGAAACTTATATACCATATATTATTTTCAAGAGACCTTTATTAAACGAGATACATGCAAATATGTTCTGATAACTCCCCACCCAGCGTCTCAAGTTGTTGGACTACTAAAATTTGATTGATTGAAATAAATGTTTTTTTCTTTATAAATTCCTGTGCTAGATATATTAAATAGTTTTCAATAAAATGTATATGTTATATTCGGATATATTTCAGTAATTGCTCTTCATTCTGGTGAAAGGTTGGCAGACTTGTTTGTTTACATTTCAGACGCTTCCCGTCCTGAGGTTTCTCATTATCGTTTGCATTCATTCACTTAATATATACGGTGCTTTTCTGTTACCAGAATGTAGATTTATCTATTGTTAACCTTCGCGAGGGAAGTCTACTCAGTTTACGCAGCCTCTGCGTGATGAACTTTTTTTTTAAATTAAAAAAATTCTAAGGATAGGTAAAGAGAAATGACAAGAAGCGTATGAGATTCACGGATTAGTGACTATATAGAGAAGTGCAGAGGGAGCTGAAAATCCAATGATGCGCTTGGAGTATTGCGCCAGAGGTTGGCGACAGCCTGCCGGCCGAGTGATATCCGTCAGGATGCAGCTCTCGCATTGACATTGGCCCCATCGACCACACTCCCGCTTATAATCACTTTAACAACGTCTGGCTCCTCGCTGAATCCGTGACCAATCGCCCAATAATAACGGACGGCGGAATCCAACACTTGCTTCCCCCCTCCTCTGCTCCCGGCCTTATGCACTCTTCTTTTCATTCAACTCGATCCGGAGCATAACTTCCTTGAGTAATACTTCAAACAAATATGTCAGTCTCACTTCACAAATATTGTTAATTAATAAACAAGTTGTTTCATAGTTAACCTTTATTATTTTTCATATTTTATTAACACAAATAATAATGGGAAATTAGACATAAAAGCCCGTCTCGGGGCTGTGTTAACTAAGCAGATTTCCCATGTACTTCACTTCAAACTTTGCACTTACTTCAAAACGTAAAAGCTCAATGGGAACAATATTTGGTATTTAGGCTTCCAATAATGTGCTTCAAAATATAAGAGCTTACTATTAGCATGACATTAGTTGGAGAGTGGGTTTACTGAAGGCCGAAAACTAAAAAATGCAAATATCTCGGTCAATAATCAAACTACTAAAAAAAAGTACATAACATGTATAGAACATTAAATTTGCAATAAAAGTATTTTTCGAGGTTTTTCGAAAATTGAGTCATGAAAACGACCTCAATAGCTGTTCTGCTAAAATGGCAAGGGATTTGTGGGTATAAATCCTTAAATAAAATAAATAGTAGTATATAAGAATATTTGAATACACCAATCGCACTCGTGTTCCTTTCAATCAATTAATGTCAGCAGATGCTAACTTCCACGCAACTAGGCACACGATTCGTTCCGAAGCAGGAACCAACTAGCAAGGACGGTGTTTCCGTTGCCCTATGTTTGTCCGTTGCCTGAACTTTGAGATTACTCTAAGCTTGAGTGCATTTGAACATAAGCTAATGGTTTGACAAGCTCGAATAGGCTAAGCTCATCAAGATCAACTCAACTACTCATGTCTAAATGCTTAACTGGTATCTGGTCTTAAGATTCCTTCTCTTTAGAGACTTCAGTCATTGCTTGCATCAAGTCGGTTCTTGTCTGAAAGGATGACGGACGGGTTTATACCGCTGGGGCTTTTATGTAAAAATTAAGATCAAGTCCGTTAACGGCTAAAATCGGGCCAGTGGGAGGAGGGGGGGGGGGTTAAGGGGGAGAATTTCGAAATATAATGCGTCGTGTGGTTGGAAGTTGTCCATTGACAATACCCACATTGGAGTGAACATTGGATTCGACCATATTGGAGTTAGAAGATCTCTTGCCCACTTACGTTTGAGATGTCGTCTTGGGTTTTATGGTATATGTGTAGATAAGGGTCACTCGACTAAAGGATTAGGATGTCCGAGAAGGAGAAATTGGAATTTCCGATATGTTGGTTTTGCGAGAGTAGGTACAAAAGCCACGTTGAGGTCATTATAGAGAGTTAAATTGGAATGGGGAATCTGTAATTTTGCGGACCATTCTGGATTGGAGAGTTTGGTTATTGGATCTATTACTATTTAAATATAAATATGACTACTATTATTATTTATTAACCTACACTTTTTGCTACTATGTCCAATTGAGACGGGTTATCTACAGGTTTTCTACCATGGTGGGGCTGTATTTTATTTAATGAATTCCTACTGCCCAGGCTGGAATCAAATTCGCCACTCTAAGTTTACCATATGAGATTAAGTCCAATGTTTTAACTCATATGGCTAACTTGAGCCCCCTGTTAAAATTCATAAATACAAAGATATAGGTTTAGGTAATGTGCATTTTCAATGGGCTAATTAACGCTCAAGTGATCATACACTAAAATTATATTAATTTGGCGCGCTGTAGGATGTGTGATTCATCTAATGGTTACCTTAATGTTTTGTTTACGAAAATGGTTTTAGTCAATTAAAACTTCATTTTCCTTAATGTCCTAGTGGTCACACTTTTTCTTTCAGCGCTATTGAACTCGATATTTATAAGTTTCATGAATAGCTAAATATTAAGTTTGATTATTAACAAAATTTGACTTAGAGGAGTTGGTTTAGAAAAGGAGTCAAATGTACTTTCGCTAATATATCTCTTACGAGCCACAACGGAAAATGTGACAAAGCCAATTTTTATGATATGCTAAAGTTTTTATTTGACTATTTCTAGTTATTTTAGCGTTTTCGCCATTCGGAAAATCCTCGTCTCATAGAAAAATGTATCATACAATATGATATGACGTTACTGTGTCATCCCAGGGATTTGTGTGGTTCATCTAACTTACATTACTCATTTAAAATAACTATTACTGTAACATAAATAGAACTATATTATAAATGATCAATTATCATATTGACGTATATATCTATTTGGAAATACAATTGGCTAGATTTAGATCGTCATTAATCAGAAAAAAGATTCCAGGTAGGAGTGGCTTTCAACTATCTGGGCTAAGATATGATTCCCTCATTACACCCTTTTATTAATTTTTAGCTTCGTTCCAAGGAAGGCAGGGATCCGTTCACTGATTTTCCTTGAGATTACTCTCGTGGGTTTCCACGAAACTGGAACACCAACCACGTTTAGGTCGACACCGACAAGAATTATACTTCATATAAAAGAACAGCAACATATGAAGAAATAAAAAAGACGAAAACCTCTCATTACCTTTACTCTAGAAGAGTGGTGGAGAGAATGAATGGCAGATCCAACCGTTCTCACGCTCCCATTTCATATCTTCTAATTCAAGCAGTTTCACGATATAAGATATATTTATTTTTTATGGACAATGTTAAGGCGTATTGGACAATTTCTGATAGCTATGCAGGTTTACGGTCCATTCGTAATGGTTATTATTATAAGTATGTTTCTCAGAAGTTCTATAGGGAGTTTTTCCCCTTGGAGTGATGGGTGTTCTGATGGGAGGAAACCATTTTCCTGACCATAACCATCCACACCGTTAGTCCAGTCTATTCTTTTCGCCCTAAAGAATTTTTCATTTCAAAAGTTCTAAAAAATAGGCGATTTACGGATCTGTAGACTAACCCTCAGAACGGTGAGCTACTTATTTTCTTGAGGTTTATATAATATGTACTATCCATCTCGATACTTCTTTTAAATTAGTTCGCCTCTACATGGGTTCAACTTTTAAAATACCTGATCATCAACTTTAAATTAATATTAACTCGATTTAAATATATTCAAAATTATTATCGCCTTGATTTTTACCTAACTCAATCAAATTACTAGGAAAAACATTTATGTCCTCATACTTACTTATCTTATTCTATGTTTAAACCATATTAACAGTGTCATATGACCAGGATAAGCATACAAGTATTCGTACTTACTACGATCATGACACTTATATTAACTCAATCCTATTACCAGGAAAGACTTGCACCTATTCACACTTACTTCAATTTTGATATTTTTACTAACGTAATCTTATAGCACACAAAAAACGTTTATGTCCTCATACTTCCTTATCTTATTCTATGTTTTAACTCATTTTAACAGTGTCATATTACCAGGATAAGCATACAAGTATTCGTACTTACTACGATCATGACACTTATATTAACTCAATCCTATTACCAGGAAAGACTTGCACCTATTCACACTTACTTCAATTTTGATATTTTTACTAACGTAATCTTATTAGCACAAAAAACGTTTATGTCCTCATACTTCCTTATCTTATTCTATGTTTAACTCATTTTAACAGTGTCATATTACCAGGATAAGCATACAAGTATTCGTACTTACTACGATCATGACACTTATATTAACTCAATTCTATTACCAGGAAAGACTTGCACCTATTCACACTTACTTCAATTTTGACATTTTTACTAACTTAATCTTATTAGCACAAAAAACGTTTATGTCCTCATACTTCCTTATCTTATTCTATGTTTAACTCATTTTAACAGTGTCATATTACCAGGATAAGCATACAAGTATTCGTACTTACTCCGATCATGATAGTTTTATTAACTCAATCCTATTAACAGGATGGACTTACATCTATTCACACTTCCTACAGCAACTCTGATATTTTTAATAACACAACCATATTACAAGGATAGCCTCAGCCTGCTATTTTGGTATTTTTTTTTTACTCAATCATATTACCTGGATGGACTTACTTGTACTCACTTGTACAATAATTGTTACCTCTTATTTATCTCATTCATATTGCTAGAAGTAACGCATCTATTCCCACTTTCTGAAACGATGATGTTTTAATAAACTCTATCACCTTACTTAGACTTAGACTTATATGCATTCATATTTTTTGTTTCTTATTTATTAACGTCCACTTTGTACTACAAAGGATAATTGTAACGAGTTATGTACAGGTTACTGCCCTTTTCTATCTAGGGATTTTATTTAATGAATTCTTAAATTTTAAATTCCTATTGCCCAGATGAGAATCGAACACAAGCCCCAAGGTTTACCAATGTTATTCAGTATATGTATATTAAGTATGAGGTATATTGGCATATATTGATATTTAACTATCTCAACATAGTACATGATCCAATTTATATTGTAACACATTTACTTGGACCTCGATATAAAATGTTAAACTAGTTGAGAGTATATTTAAAAACCAGATTTTTTATCTATACAATTAGCTAACGAATTCCTCTCCGGGCGTATTAGGGGAACTAATATGCAACTTGCGTGTACCTTGTTAGTTCAAATGAATGAGCATCAACAGTTATGCAGTTTTTTTTTTTTCTTTCTCTTATATCCTAATTGACCATCAATTCAGAATGAGAAAAGTAACAGTGTTATGGGATGAAATAGTTTTAGCAGATTTATCTCTATTTATAAGCGTTCCATGCAAAAATAAAGATCGAGGAGAGGGAGTTTAGAGTGGGGGAATTTACTATACGTTGGAACGAAAAATGATATAGAACCAACCTTATTGGAAATTAAATGTACTAAAAATATTGTAATATACATTTATTCTCCATCTAGAATATTAACCAAAATATTTGCATTTTCAATTTTCAGCCTTTGGGGACCCCCCCCCCCCTTCTACTCATATCACATTAACTATACTTTGTTATATAGAAAACGACTACTTTCATCCTGTATTACACGAGATACATGGAATTATGTTCTGTTGATCCCCTCCTCTCATTTTAAGTTCTTGGACTACTAACATTTGAGTGATAAACATTATTCTTATTCATTATACGTAAATTACTGTACTTTATATAGTAAACAGTTTTCAATAAAATTAATATGTTATATTCACTTTTAATTCAGTAATTGTTTTTCTTTCCGGTGAAGAATATTTCTATCTATCTGTTCAGCTCTGAGAAGTCGGCAAACCTGTTTGTTTACAATTCAGGCGCTTTCCGTTGGAAGTTTATTAAAATTGACTGAAAGATATCTCATTACCGCTTGTATTTATTCATTTAATATTCACGGCGGTGTTAAGTGTTATCAGTATGTAGATTTATCTATTTTAAACTTCAGGTGGGAAATCTGCTTAGTTTACGCAGCTCCTGCGTGACAGACCTGTTATTAATCTCTACATTTCATTGTTTCTTATAAAACTAAAGGTTCTGATTATTCATAGCTACAACTGGACCAAGACGAGCTGTGTTTAGAAAGAGTGTAGTTACTCGGAGTTTCTATCGAGGATGTCCATAGACGACTTTGCCAAAACATTAATGTATCCATGAATTTCTTTTCCTTGAGATTGTTTTAAAATGTAAGATAGTAATATTACTTTTAGACATAGAGAATAACGCTGGAAAAGATTCGGGGTCATTTATCTGAATTATACCAGATAATTGTTAATTATCACCAAAACAATCTTCAACGACAATAAGAAAAAAAAATATGAGACCTACTTGCAATTCTATTAACCTTTAGCGGCTCCTAAAAAGGGACTAATTTTCTTTTACATACGTCTATTTCCTTCCTATTAAACTGTGAGTGTGACAGTCTCGGCTAAAGACCGATTCGAATATTTTAAATGTCATGGGGTTAATAGGAAATAATTTTGAAGCGACTAAAAACCACTTGCTCAAAGATAATACGGCTAGCTAAGTGAAGGAAAGTGTCTTGCTGCCTTCCTCCATTAGAGTAATCACTAGAAATGTTATTGTACCCCCCTCCCTTAGAGTTCTTCGTTCAATTCCCCAACACAGCGTCCCACTCACAATTTATATACTTCCCTGTAACATACCCACCCTAATACCAGCCGTAAATTCACTTAAAATATTTCAAAGCAATATATCTTTCCTTTTGATTAATAATTGATGGAACCTGATCCGATTTAGAGGATAAATGGGAGTCATTTTGAATAGAAAAATGCCAGTTAGAAGTGTTTCTCCATTTTTCAATGTACTCCTCCATTATTTATTGTTATTTTTCATTATTTGTATGTAACTCAGTTTTTCTTGTCCTAAAATACAAATTAGTGAAATTAGCTGTCATATATTATAAAAGAATATTTAACGGTCTGTCAGAATTGTTTTTTTTTATTTTGTGATGTTGATTACTTATATTACTGTTTTTCGTGTCACTGTATGACTAATGTCATTAAGGCTTGTAATTCAATCACTTGAACGTGGCCAATTGGATTTCAATTAATAGGGTGCCATCTAACACAAAGTAAAAACTATGGCTGAATCGGGGTACAATCCATGGTAGAGGTTAATATCAAAAATTATATTTGTCGATTTCATCGAGATAGAGAGAGAGAGAACTTGCCGGGCAGCCCATAACCAACCCATGGTCCGATTTATAAAACTTTTCTTGAAACACGAAGTAGCTTTGGCTCAGTACTATTTGGGCTGCCCGGCATGTTCTCTCTCTCTCTGCAGACCTGTTTGTGGGTGGCTGGAGTGCCGATACATTATGAATAAAAAGAACCCATTCTTTGAGAAGATTTGTCACTGGGTACGCTTCGTAGATGACTACTTACGCTTCGTTTCTGTTTACCCGATGGTACAGAAGAAGAGTTAATAGGCTTCTTAAGTATCTGAATAGGAGACACAGAAACATAAAGTTCACTATGGAAAAAGAGGATGAGGGGATGTTGAACTATTTAGATCGGTGCATCACGGGAAAAGACAGAAAAATCACATTTAAGGCAACCCACTGCAACTGACACAGCAATAGATAAACATTCGTTCCACCATCCTAAAACTAAAATCACTCCTTTCATTTACTATATAGACCGGCTACTGACCTTACCACTGTCAATGTAGGATCATAGAAGAGAACTCGAATTCATAAAGCACGTTGCCAAAACTAATGTACATGGAACCACCCTCATCCAAGGCATTTATGAACGGAGCTCCAAAAAACATGCCCTCAAAAAGTCTTTCAGCCATTTTCCCGAAAATACTAAGAAACTCCATTGGTGCGCCATTCCATATTTAGGAAAACTTTCTGAAAAAAAAAATGGGGTGCACACTAAGTAGGATTGGAGTGAGGGTAGCCTATAAGAGCGGACCGAATCTGGGCGATATGCTATGCATGGGCAAAAACCCTATCGATATAAAAGACAGGTCTACTGTGTACAAACTAGGGTGAGGTGCATGCGAAGGGTGTTACATCGGCCAAACAGGAAGAAAAATAAAAAATCGTTGTAGAGAACATGGATATCAATCAGATTTGGAATTTTTCTGCCACGAAGAACAAGAAGGCCATAGCGAAGCATCTCATGAAGTGTGGGTATTACACGAGGCCAAGAAAGGTAAAAAACTAAGTTCATTGGATGGTCTGGAGATTGCGATGAACAAGAAGCTTATTGGTAATCGCTGTTTGAACATGAAGACCGATTGCTATGTCTCCAATGGTGGGGGTACTGGACCTCGATCTTATCTCCCGCGCACCAGCCAGTCACTTGCTGTCTTTCCCTATGAGTCCATGCAAGTAGGTCAGTAGATATTTTTAGCTATGACCCAATGGATCTCTCACACTCCTTATTTTATTTTAAGATTTGACATTGGTTTATTTACTTATGTTCACATCTTTTGGATATTTATATTGTGTGTATTGATATTAGTATGATTAATGACCCAGTTGTAACGTATGTAGATTTTATTGACGTTGTTGTTTTTATGTGTAGCTCTTAAGATGGAGAACATAGTCTACGAAAGCGCTTAGCGCTGAAATAAAAAAATGTGAAGAATTGGACGTCTTTTTTTTGCTCTCCAAGTACACAATATTCTTCACTTCCAACCACACTGCTAAGAGATTCAAAAACTTGGGAAATCTGCTTAGTTAACGCAGTACCTGTGTAACGGACTTTTAGCAGATTTCCCTTAAGGGAAATCAGCTATTGAGGTAGTACTCATGACGCAATTTTCAAAAAATTTCTTCAAATGTCCATCGATCCTACCCAGGAGATGACGAAAATGAGGTCCGTTCAAAATTATATATATGTCGTTTAACGCTCTAGCGGTAGCAATTTTTGTTTGATCGTTATCAAACTCGATATTTAAACGTTTTATACAAAAAGACAGATCAAGTTCGTTAATGGCTGAAATCGAACCAGTGGGAGGGGGGGTTCAGAGGGGGAATTTTCGAAAATTCAAAATATCTCCGTTACCGTACGTCGGATCAAAAAATTGTATAAAACTAATCTTATTCTAAATTAAATTTACTGTAAATATTGTTCTATACATTTATTCTCTATCATGAATATTAACCAAGATATTTGCATTTTTATTAGTTGTGGGCCGATAACGGATGACTTAGTTTTCGCCAAAAGCTAGTTCGGCCGTTTGTCGTAACTGTTCGGCTCTCGTATGGAGATTTCTCTATTTTATAACTTCATGTGGGAAATCTGCTTAGTTTACGCAGCCCCTGCCCAACGGACTTTTTGCCCTCTCCTAGGTAGGATCGATGGGCATTTGAAAAAAGATTTTAAAATTGCGTCATGAGTGCAACCTCAATAGCTGATTATTTTTTCTCCCTTAAGATCCTCCCCCCTTTCCCTAAAATTTTAATTAGGAAAATTGGTGTAAAAGCTAAGAGTGTGAAGGTGTATTGGAGAACCGACCGTTCGGATCTCTGGCTTTGGAGTTGGAGGTACCCCCGCCTCCTATAGCCATCCCCCGATCGAAGACCGTTAATATCGCTGTCAATCGGCCAGCCCACTCCCCTAGCCCGCTCCGCCCCCAACCACCTACACTCCACCTTCCAATACCCCCTTCTCTTAGACTCATTGCATTTTTTTTACAAATAAACGGTAAAGCTAAATAAAACCGTTTAAAAATATTATAAATATATCCACATTGTTACTGATAATTATTGGATACTTATGTATTCAATTAATAGTAACATATTTCTTGGTTAAAATTAAATATTTCCTTATACCTATTATATTTTGACGGAAAGCAAAGCTTTAAATATATGGAACACGTTAAAAATTAAATGCTAATAATTTAAACAACTGTTTATTTATTGATTAATATTAAATAAATGCCCTGAAAACTAAAAGTAAAAAAAAAATCCAGAAAAAAAATAGTCGCTCCTGGCGCGATTCGATCCCGAGATCTTGTGGTTACAAACAGATGCCGGCACCACTGAGCCACCTCCCCTTGAAGTAATCATAACGACTTCTCTTAACAACACCTCAAGACTTTCAGGTAATCATTGACATTTTTTTTAGACGAACGCGTGACAAGTGCGTTCTCTCGCTTAAGCCGAATTAGTTTTTCATTAGATACTACACACTGAAAATTTTCGTTCAAATGGGCGGGGGGAAGGTAGCACACTTCCCTTGTAAGTGGGAGAGGGGAGTTGGAATAAAGTGAAAATATCCAATTTGACATTTCTCAGTACTTATTAGTGATACAAATAGTTGAACGTGACATTTTCTTATTTACCATAAAATATCTATAAATTAAGTCTCATGATATTTTTCCGACGCATTGGAAGGGAAAAATCGTGTATCACTTCCAAATGGAATGTAACAAAAATGTGATGCACTTAACACAATAGGACTATAAGGAAGTCGTATATATTTTGCTCCAATGAGATTTTTAATGTATATTTTTTTTTATAGATTTCCCTTAAGGGGAATCAGCTATGGAGGTCGTACACATGACGCGATTTTCGAAAAATGTTTTCAAATGTCCATCGATCATATTTTAAATGTCCTGCAAATTAATTTTACTATAAATATTGTTATATACATTTATTCTCTATCTTGAATATTAACCGAGATATTTGCATTGTTATTAAGTGTGTGTGGATAACGGACGAGATGAGATCGGCTATTGTCGGTTCTGGTCATATGATTCTGGATTAGTTCGGCCGTTTCCGTATCTGTTCGGCTCTCGTGAAATTGGTTTAGACTCGTGAGAAATATGCAAATACGTTCTGTTCACCCCCCCCCTTCTTTAGTTCTTGCACTACTAAAATTTGAGTTATTAAATTATAAATTATTCTGATTCATTATAAATTGCAGTACTTGATATAGTAAATAGTTTGCAATAAAGTTAATGTGTTATATTCAGATATATATCAGTAACTGTTTTCTTTCCGGTGAAGAATGTGTCCATCTATCTATTCAGCTCGGAGTGACCTATATGTTTACAATTCGGAAGCCGTTTCCGTTGGGAGTTTATTAAAATTAACTGAAATATTTCTCATCACCATTTGTATTTAATCACGGTGGTGTTAAGTGTTAGCAGAATGCAGATTTCTCTATTGTAAAATTTCACGTGGGAAATCTGCTTAGTTTACGCAGATCGTTTATGGTAGACTTTTGTATATTAGAGTAGAAATGCCAGACTTTATAAATCAATTAACGTACTTTAATGTCGTAGAAATGTTCAATATTATTTTTACAAGTTGTTCTTTAACAAATGAAGTTATTATCTCATCATGTTGGAGCGGGAAACATTCAGACCACACTGAATTCGATTGCTGGACGTTATGATGTAAAGACGAAAAATTATTGGTTACAAGTGATTGCCCATCAGAAATTCGCCAGGCTGTGGCACATACAAATTATAGCTCTTGTGTCGACTGGGTCTCAGAATTGCTCAGGTCTGAATCAATTAGGGGAACTCGCCTATTAAAGGCTTAGATATCGCTTTCAGTGGTTATTATTGGATCTCGCAAAACGAACGGCGGAGTCACGTCAGTATGAATCAGGAATATTGAATCTGCTGTAATACCTGCGTAGATCGTGTAGTTTTCTTTCAAGCCTTTATATTTGCAGATTTCCCTTAAGGGTAATCAGCAATTGATGTGGTACTCATGACGCGCTTTTCGAAAAATTTCTTCGAAATGTCAATCGATCCCCTACCCAGTAGATGACGAAAATGAGGTCTATTCAAAACTATATTTATATATTTGTCGGGGCTCAGGTTAGCCATGCGAGTTAAAGCGTTGACCTTTATCTCACATGGCAAACCTAGAGTGGCGAGTTCGATTCTCGCCTGGGCAAAGGAAATTATTTAGTGACGGAATTCATTAAATAACATCCTAAAATCCCACCCTGGCTAGAAAAGGGAAGTAACCTGTAGATGACCCGTCCCAATTAGCCTGAGTAGCAAAAAGTGGACGTTAATAAATAATAATAATATATTTGTCTGTTACCACTCTAGCGGTCGCAATTCTGGTTTAATTGATACCGAACTCCATATTTAAACGTTTTATATAAAATAAAGATCAAGTTTGTTAATAGCTCAAATCGAACCAGTTGGAGGGGGGTTTAGATGGGGGAATTTTGAAGATTCGAAATATCTCTGTTATTATATGTCGGATCGATAAATTGTATATAACCAATTTTAGTTCAATATTCTTATCAAATTTGGTCCTATGAAAGTTGCTGTATGTATTTTTTCTGTATCATGAATATTAACCAAGATATATGGATATTTTAGTTTCCGGCTTTCAGTAAGCCCCCACTCTGTCTCATGTCATATTAATAATAAGCTGTTATATCATAAAACACTTCATTCCGAGGTTAAATTCCAAATATGGTTTTCATTTACCTTTTGCTTTGTGAGATACATGCAAATATGTTGTGATGACATCATCAATTCAGATTTTCCTCTCTTTACTCGATATATAACCGTTTCAGTCAACACTGCATATCATGTTTGTTATCAGCAGAAATCGGACCAGGAAAAGTGGGGGTTTCCAGGGGAAATTCGAAAATTCAAAATATTTCTGTAATTATAAGTCCGATTGCATAGTCCTAATAAAATCAATCTTGTTAAACTATTCATGCTCTACAATTGTTGTTCTATGCATTTTTTCGTAGCCAGTTATTCTTACTTTCAAATTGTCTGCCAGTAACCCCACCCTCCCCTCACCATTTTTACTCATCAGTTTGGTGTGTTATACCAGTAAGTGGGAAATCTACTTAGTTTCGGAGAAACCTGCGTGAAAGATTTTTGAAGATAATGATTGGCATACATTTCTTAGGAATGAGTGACCGACTTCTGATATATTTCTACATTATTGTTAGATGAGTTACAGAATGAAAACGTAGAGGGCTTTGATACTTATTCCTGTAGTAAGTATATGTTTGTATTAAATACGTCTGTTATAATTCATTTCTTCTTTACAAGAGTCAAGCTGTAATACAACTAAAATAACTAAATTATTTGAAAGTAACTCACTACATCACTTGGTTGGACATGACAACCACAGTGTGCATTAAATCCCCAATAAAAGCTACAAAAAGGGACAAAAATTGTTTCGTTTATTTCTTATTACAAGAGTAACGGGCTTGTTAATAGGAAAGTGGGGGGCAGATTTCAGAATCATTGCTCACTTTCCAAGTCGTCATGGTTTTCGTGAACATACGAAAACCACGACGAATCACCTTCAATTTCCAGTTGGGAAGAAAGTGTAGAACTAGAAAGGACTTTCTAACTCAATTCCTGCACTCTTTTATGAATACTTTGAATAACCAAGAAGAATATCGTCTATCGATTGAACAAAGGTAAACTAAGGGAACCAGTAATAAAAAATCTATTTTTTTGAGAGTTTATTTTAATTTATATACTTATAATACTGACTCGTGCAATGTTAGCCTGTTCACTTCATCTTCATCTAAGTGTTTGGTCAGCTTACATCTAATTTAGAAATATATACGAGTACAATGGAATATGCAAAAATGGTGTTACATCTGACAATTGGTGACCCAATTGGCTCAATTATATATATATATATATATATATATATATATATATATATATATATATATATATTCGGTTGGTATTATAGACCTTTGAGATCTTTAGCCTCCCCTGAGCGATTCGCTAACAGAGTTTTACGTAGCGAGTGATCAACTAGACGTACAACCCCCGTTGTCTCGAATAGACTGACGTGTCCCATTGTACCGAGAGGGGGGGAGGGTCGATGGCCAACTTACTCTGTGCCAGCTTGTCTGGAGATCTGAGAGAGCATAATTGTTATTCATCCAGCAGGTCTGTAGGATGTATATACTCGTTAGACTCTCGCTGTTCCGTAAAGGCTGCTACACTAGCCCGCTCTCGAAGCCAACTCGTGAACTGATGTTCCCTATCCGCGGGGATCAAACCTAGATTTGATTAAGACGATATATATATATATATATATATATATATATATATATATATATATATATATATATATATATATCGTCTTAATCAAATTGATTAATGTTGAATTTAATATTAAAATTATATTGAACATTTAATTTAGCTTACAATATTCTTTGTTTTTAAAACTTGAAGACGTGAGTTAAAACGTTAGCTTTAATCTCACATGGTAAACCTGGAGTGGCGAGTTCAATTTCTGCCTGGGTATATCCCCAGATATACATAAAATCCCCAGTCCCACCTTGAATAGAAATGGGCGGTAACCAGTAGAAAACCTCGCCAATTAGCCGTAGTTGCCAAAAGTAGACGTTAATAAATAATAATAAAAATTGTAGTTGTGTTGATTACTAGTGTTTAACGTTGTTTATTTGATTTGTTTATTAATTTTACTTAATGTTTGTTTGTTGTCCTTATGAATTGTGTATAATGCTTATTTACAGCACTTATTATTTGTGTTTAAAGTCCCATTGAGGGAAATCAGCTATGACGTGATTATTTAAAAACGTCTTCAAATATCCATATATAAAACATTTGAGAAAACATATGCAATGTTTTTGTGTTTTAATTTTTTTATTCAATATTATTTCTGTATTCTCAGAATTCTCTAATCGCTAATCGCGATATATATATATATATATATATATATATATATATATATATATATATAGATATATATATTTTTGGAGTAATAAGCGTGTTAGAATTGGAGAAAAGGGAAACACTATTACAATTGGGAATCAAAATATTACAGTATAGCAGACCTTGAACACAACGAGATTTAAACAGTATTGTTGAACAATGAAGAATGGGTCATATCTAAGCTGCTTATTGTTAGAGATTTGTAGATGAAACTGACTTTGGGCTCCAACAAGATGCAAAGTAAACTAGCACGCTTGAAACGCAACACAGACACCGCCTTCAGGGGCAAGAGGACCTCAGTTACGGGCGTTTTGACTTTCCCCTTCCTTATAGGTATGAAGTCTTTGAATTTCCAGGATCTTAAGGAACTGGATTAATTAAAGGACTACTGAGCCATTACTCGCTAATGTCTGTTAGTCCCAATAAGTCTCAACTATCCCCAATTACTCGATGCTATCTTTATGTACTCCTTGGCCAATATCAACTCAAGTAATTAAAATCAAGTAAAAGCGGAATGTGATTTTGAGTGTCGTAATGACCTCCAGCGAGGCTGAGGGGTAGAGTTCCCATTAAGCTTGGAGGTTGTAAAGCTGCAAATATAGCTAATTAAGGAGACGTGTACCCCCGAGAATATCATAGACGCGGGAGGCGAAATCAATATAACTATAAATGGCTACTGTCTAAGGGCTCACTATAATTAAGAATAAGACGACGTTAATAAAAACGTGTATTCTGACCTAAGTCCAGAACCTCTAGCTTTGCGGACAGTTCTACTTCTACATCACGTAAATGGCACACAAATTATTTACCGAAAAACACCTCCAATACCTTACATATTTTAACACAATACATATGTATAATTTTACATACTTTCCAGAATTGAATTTAACTAACCTTTTAAGAGAGACTAAGGATTTTATTTAATGAGTTCGTCACTAAATAAATTCCTATTGCCCTGGCGGAAATTGAACTCACCACTCCAGGGTTACCATATGAGATTTATCTCACGTCTACAATTTTTAAATATAAAAAATATTGTAAGCAAAATTAAGTGTTCACTATAATTATAATATTAAAATCAACATTAATCAATGTGATTAAAACGAATGGGATAAAATGCAATGAAGAAGATTACAATGAATAGATGAAAAATGAATTAGTAATTAAAATCGTTAAAATAGCAAGTGTGTATATTGCTAGAAGAATTAAATTCTGTGAAAATATGACCTATTTAACTTCACTTTAACTAACCTATGGCAGAAGGGCAAGAATAGAATTAATACTTCAAATGATTATTAAAAATAATTTTTATCTTTCTATTAGTTTCGCGTGTCTATAACGCCTCATCAGGAGAATTACTACTACTAAACTAACGGCTACATCTTTCGCTATGACCTTCCACTAGCCGTGTCACTCGGAGAATGGCTTACAAAGCATTGTGGGTTAAGTCAGCTGATTTGTATAGATACGGAAGTGATTTGTGTACCTGTTGGATTTATATCGATGAATATATCGGTAGTAGTAAGTAAGACGTGCACCTGGTCTTGTGAACAGGTACACGAATTACTTGCCGAAAAACACCTCCAACACCTTACATATTTTAAAATAATACATATGTATAATTTTACGTATTTTCCAGAATTGAATTCAACTAACCTTTGGCAGAAGGCCAACAATAGACTTAAAACTTCAAATGATTATTAAAAATCATTTTTATTTCTCTATTAGTTTTGCGTGTCTATGACGCCTCATCAGGAGAAATTCTAACACAAAAAGGCAACTAAACTAATGGCTACATCTTTCTACAGGACCTTCGACTAGTCGTGTCACTCGAAGAATGGCTAACAAAGCATGGCGGGACAAGTCAGCTGATTTATATCGATACGTCACGAAATTAAAATATGTAGATTTCCCTTAATGAATTTTAGTCTAAATACTAAACGAGAAATTTATAATTATAATATAGAAAGATGTAGCCTTTAGTTTAGGTGCCTTTTTGTAGTAGAATTTCTAGTCGTTTTATGTAGAAAGAAAGATCATGTTCGTTAACGGCTGAAATCGGACCTGGGGGAGGGGGGGGGGGTTAGATGGGAAGAATTTCGAAAATTCAAAATATCTCTGTTAATATACGTCGGAAAAATTTCGAAAATCACCTCAATAGCTGATTGGAAATCTGCTAAAACGTTGGTTTCGCCGTTACTACGAAAAGATTTCCCATGAGGTAGTATGACACTATTGTTCTCTTCTCGGCATATATTTTCTTTTTCTTTGTAAACATCCGACGAGTAGAAGTGGGTGATTACTCAAGCCTGAAAAAAACAAGAAAGTACGAATAACTCGCTTGAACAGATAATTTAGCTTACACTTTTCTTTGTTTATATAAATTGAAGTTGTGTTAATTGCTAGCGTTATTTGTGGTGTTTCTTATTTGTATTTAATTTTTATTCGTTGTCTTTATGACTTGTATTTATTGTTAATTAAATGTAAACTTATTATTTACGATCGATGTCCCCATAATGAAAATCAGCTACGCGATTATTTAAAAATGTCTTCCAACACCCGTCGATCCTACCCTGTAGAAAATAAAGTGACATATGTATACATTTGTGTGTTAACGCTTTAGCGGAAGCAGTTTTTCTTTGATCGTTTCAAAACAATATTTAAATGTTTTATGTAAAACTAATGATGAACATGAAGCCAGTGGAATGGGGGATAGAAGAAGGAATTTGAAATATCTCCGTTGTTATACGTCGTGTCGAATAATTGCATAGAACCGTCTAATGTTTATTTTATGTTTTATTTTGTTTTATAAATGTTGTTTTATATTTTTTTCTCTTCTTAAACATCAATCGAGATATTGCCATAGTTTTCCCCCTTCACATTTCAGTTCTGAAATTTGCTTAGTCTACGAAGCGTGACGGACTGATAGCTGGCCGATTAACGGTTGTATTCCGCATAAAAAAATGGGAGACGTTTTAGCCACTAAACTACAAATGCGGCATCTATGTTAGGCTCATAATGTTCAATCAGTTACTGTATGAATTAAAGGATTGGACTAGCTGCGGGCATGGTAATAATCCACGACTTATCCTAATTTCTCGATTTTGGTTGCTCACCCTTTAGCATACATCAAGGGAACTACTTTAAAGTCGGAGTACTACAAATGAAATTAGATTCCTTGAGATGTGGTGACCTCCCCTGGAGCCGGAGGGGTTGGGCTCTCATTAAGCCGGAAGGTTGTAAAACTGCAAATGTAGTTAACGAGGACGCGTGCGTGCCAGAATATCATAGTCGGCGAAGGAGGAATTACAACATTCTGTGCAAGGGAAAAAGTGAAGGGGGAGGGCAGAGAAAGTGTTTGTGTGTGTGTGTGTGTGTGTGAGAGAGAGAGAGAGAGAGAGAGAGAGAGCGGGATATATTAGAAACTATAAAGGACCCGATCACGCAGGAGTGAACAGCTGGCCAAGTGGCTCCAGCTATTTATTTGCTTTTTTTTACCCTCTTATTTTATATCTTTCTTCCATTTTACGTTACTGTTTCCATTAAACGAGTCAATGAGCTCTCTTTTTATGTTGGACTCCGGGCGAGCGGCCTTCCGACACCCTCCGACCAGCGAGATGCCATTCTAGGATTTCTTCCAGGTTTAGCCTTGAGAAGACTCGTATATATTGACTTTCTTCTTCTAATTAGAGTATTTGAAATAGTTTCCTAGGAGCCTGGGGAATCGGTATTGGAGGTCGGCTACAACTGTCGAAGGCTCAGCTGGAAGAAAGTGTGAGAAATAGATTCTCAGAAAGAAATTACTTAAGACTTCAAGCTCGATGTCTGAATGTATAAAAGTCCGTCACTCGGGGCCTGCGTAAACTAAGCAGATTTCCCACGTGCTGGTATAACACTCTAGTTATCTCATCTTACCATACTTTCTCCATTTATATGTAAAAAACTGATGAGGAGAAGGGGTGGGGGTTACTGACTGCCGAAAACCGGGAAGTACGAATAACATTTAATGATCCTACTCATAATAAGTGAGATAATTATGGAAAGAAAGACAATTTTATTTTGGCCCAATACAACAAAGGTATCATACACAAATTGTTACATTTGTTACAAAATTAAGATATTTTGGTACAACCTCGGATTCAGTCCTCCTTTGGTCGTTGTACCTAAATTATAATGGGTGACTCCACATGACATCGGAAGGCACGCATGATATTTCCTTACATGTTGTTGAAGGTGAACTGAAATAGAAACAACCTCCAAGTCGCTGTGATGTTGGCTGTTCCTAACAAACCAGGGAGCATTCGCCGCTATCCGAAGTACTTTGCTCTGGAAGGACTGGAGTCTCTTATTGTGTGTGTTACTGATGCCCAGCCAGACTGGGCATGGGTATGTTAATATAGGGAGTTTGAGTGTTTTGTAAAGTAGTGTTGCGCAAGTCAGTTTCAGTAGTGTATTTTTGTTCATTAAAGGGAATATCTGTGCAAGTCGTGTGTGGCGTCATGTAAGGAAAATAATTTGAATTTTCGAATCCCCACCCCCTCTAAACCCCACTATTCCATGTCCGATTTCAGCCAACAACAAATACGATTTTTAGCGTTGAATAAAATAATTAATTATCGAGTATGGTTTAAATCAAGCAAACATTTTCAACTAAAGAACCAAAAATCGTAATTAACGTATTTGTAGGTATCGCATAAAGTATAAGTTCGATGAAAAATTATTTAACCTTGGAATGAAGTTGTTCATGATATAACAGCTTATTTTATAACATTTATAGATCATTCGATTGGCAATAAGATTGGTTATATACAACATTTTTTTGGTCTGAATTATAATAACTGAGATTTTTTTTTTGTTCGAAATCCCCCACCACTCCCTCTTGTCCGACTTCAGCCTCACTCTCTCTCTCTCTCTCTCTCTCTCTCTCTCTCTCTCTCTCTCTCTCTCTACTCCACTCTCTCCTCCGTCTCTCTCTCTGCGTCATCACGACTCTCTCCATCTCTCTCTCTCTCTCTCTCTCTCTCTCTCTCTCGTCCTCTCTCACTCTCTCCCTCTCTCTCTCTCTCTCTCTCTCTCTCCCTCTCTCCCTCTCCCTCTCCTCTCTCACTCTCTCTCTCTCTCTCTCTCATCGTCATCTTCTCTCTCATCTCTCTTCTCTCTCAATATATATATATATATATAGATATATATATATATATATATATATATATATATATACGGACCTCATTTTCGTCATCTCGTGGGTAGGATCGATGGATATTTGAGGAAATTTATTAGGGAGTACAACCTCAATAGCTAATTTCCCTGAAGGGGGACGTGCTGAAATGACACACTAGTAATATCATCTCACAAAAGTGATGTACTGAAGGCTGAAAACGAGAAACTACCAATTTATCGCTTAATATTTGAGATACAAAAGAATGTATAGAACAACAATTTTAGAGCATGAATAGTTTAGCAATATTGGCTCCTAAGTTCCGTTTCAGCCAATAACGACCATGAAGATGTCGTTAAATATGAACATGAATGAAGCTGTTAAATATCGAGTACGGTATAGATAAAATAAACACGCTTAGTGAAAAACGTATTATCATTTTATCTCAGGCAGCAAATGAATATTTGGTATTTAAACTTCGGATAAAATGGTTCATGATATATTATTGTTGATATGACATTAGTAGAAGTGGTGATGGACTGAGGACTAAAAATGAAATATCTCTATTAATATTCAAGGTAGAGAAAAAGTATATATATGTATATATATATATATATATATATATATATATATATATAATACAATATATTTAGAATTTCCAAAATTCCGTCCATCTAAAGCCACCTCTGGTCCTATTTCAGCCATTAGCGAATCTACTCTTCAAATTTACAAATGTATAATATCGAGTTTGGTAACGATACAAAAAAAGTCCATCACTCAGGGCCTGCGTAAACTAAACAGGTTTCCCACGTGGAAATTTATAATAGATGAATCTACATACTGGTAACACCACCGTCAACATAAAGTGAATAAATACAAACGGTAATCAGAAGTCTTTCAGTCAGTTTTAATAATTTCCCAACAGGAATCATCTGAATTGTAAACAAACAGGTCTGCCAACCGCTCAGGACCAGAAATAATAACAATTACTGAAATATATCTGAATATAACTCATTAATTTTATTGAAAACTTTTTACTATATCTAGTGCTTTAATTTATAATGAATCAATATTTGCATACATCTCACTAAGCAGAAGTTCAATGAAAACGATATTTGGTATTTATTTCATTCCAAGGAATGATTTGGCTCTGTTATAACAGCTTATTATTAATATTATATGAGCAGGAGTGGGGGTTGCTGAAGGCTGAAAAATGAAAAATGCAAATATCTCGGTTAACCCTCTTACCGAAACTTGAATTCCGTGACGTAAACCAAATCATCCGGTCGCACAGATCAACCGGGAAGGGTTAATACTAATTCCCATCAACCAATTCATTATTTTTATTTATTGTTTGAATAACTTGTATCACATTTAATCTATTATAGTCATTTTTAATCATTTCATTGAAATCACTGTCATCCGTACGATATATAAATCGTGACGATGAGCGTTTTATTGGTCTATGGTTCGTGGAAGGCTCCATAGCAAATCATATACTATGTAAAACACACGAAAAGAGTACGAACAAACAGCGTTACAAGCTATAATGAAAGGTGCACAACATCCCCGAATTACCCCGTATCGAAGACCTACAATACGTAGGCTGTTAACTGAAACAAGAGGTACACGATCCCGGAGCAAAACGAGCTATTGCTAGTCAAGGTCGAATGCCGTTGAAAAACTAACCCAAAACACTTCCTGAGTGTAGAGGAAGGAAAGACTCACAGCTAATGAGGTGGAGAGCCCTCCAATGCTAGCAGGTCTACCAATACATGAAATATAAAAATCTCTACCGACCTCTCAGACCGGTTTTCGGTAAAAGTGTTAATATTCAGGATAGAGAATAAACGTATAAAACAATTTATTTATTTATAGTGCATTTAATTTGCAATAAGATTGTCTCTATACAATTTTTCAATCCGACGTACAGTAACAGAGATATTTCGAATTTCCGAAAATTTCCACTCTAAACCCCTACCTCCAATTTCAGCCATTAACTAACTTGATCTTTTTTTTTATAAACATAAAACTACTTTCGATTATATGGTAAACGATCAACACAAAAATATTGAGCGACCGCTAGAGTCTTTAACGGAGAATATATATTATATATATATATATATATATAATATATAATCATATATATAGATATAATATATATATAATATATATATATCATCACATAATATAAAATAATAAATATATAATATAAATATATATATATATATATGTCTCTTGGTAGGAATCGATGACAACTTAAGAAATTTCTCGAAAATCACGTCATGATTACGACCTCAATAGCTGATTTCCATTAAGAGACATCTCCTAAAAGATTGACTGTAGACGTTATAAACAAATATATATATGTATATATATATATGTATATATATATATATATATATATATATATATAGTTTTGAGTAGTACGTAATTTTCGCCATCTCCTGGGTCACAACCTCAATACCCGATTTCCCTCATGGGAAATCAGCTAAAAAGTTTTATAGGCAAGAACTAAGCATTTCAGCTTACGAACTCTCATTCGTGTGTGTGTGTGTGTGTGTGTGTGTGTGTAAGATTACATTTCTCTTCTAGAGTTTAATTTTATGAACTATCTGGACGACAACCGTAATGTAATATTACATGGGCTATCAAGGTATATATATAAATTATACTAGTGACAGCATGAAAATGATTTTCTGCCCAATAAATTTCGTTAAAATTTAACAAAATTCGACATCTATTCTGATAATATTTTTTTTTTTTTGTCAGCTATATATATAATTACGGTGTGCATACATGTTTAGTTTGAGAGAATTGAAGATTTTTCTTTGGTAATAAACCAGCTGCAATTTACTTTGCGAGCATAATAATTCGAAGTATGGCACTTAAACGTGCAAATACTAGCTATAAAATCACGTTAACTAATGTATAAAATCTTCTCTTAAATGAGTGTTTTAAAACGTGAGAAAATAACTTATTATGCTAGTTAGATCAGAGTTATCAAAACTGAATCTTCTTTTAACAATGGTTCAATTAATTTTGCCTCTATAGAAATCAATAATTATTTATTGCTCGGGTAATGAAACAAATTTAAATTAGTGATTGCAGCAGTCATAACAAAGGAAATTATATCTAATTATGATTAGTAATTATTATATATTTATTTTACTTTTTCATTAACATATAATCCAACTTGAAACTATTCGTTCCCCACATTAATTTTGTATTCTTTATCATGTATTAGTTTCTTATTTGCTTCTCTTATAATTCATCATTAGTGAAGCATTTTGAAGAATTCTTATGAATATTTCTAAAATTTTTGGAATGAGATATTCCAGAACAAATCGCATACAAATCTTCTGAAATATTCTTTTATTAAAAGAAAAAAAATAATAAACGAAAAAGTGTAATGGTTCCATTAAATATTTAATTTTGAAAACCTTATGGTTGTGCGAAAATGTTTTTGGAGCAATATAAAAATAGTCAGTCCTGAAACATGCCTCTCGACAAAAACGTTGGTCACGCTGGTGCTGCGTAAAGATTAACCACGAGGTAACCAAAGATTAAATTTGTTAATGCATGACTTCAAACCAGTGGGATGAAGGTTAGAAGGGGAATTAGAAAATGGATTTATTCCCTGGGAATGTAGAAAATGAGGTCCGTGGCATGTTTATATATCTGTCTGTTAACGCTCTAGTGGTAGCAACTTTTGTTTGATCTTTTCCAAACTCGGTATTTAAACGTTTTATTTAATACCAAAGACTAAATTTGTTAATAGCTGAGATCGAACTAGTGGGATGAGGGTTAGAAGGGGGAATTCCGAAAGTTCGATATATCTCCGTTGTTATACACCCAGTCGAAAAATATCACAGAAACATCTAAGATAATTTAATGCTACATTTCTGAAAAGAAAAAAAAAATAAACTTAAAAGAGGAATGATTCCATTAAATGCTTAGTTTTGAAAACCTTATGGTTTCGAAAAACGGTTTTTGGAGCAATATAAAAATGTCCAGCCCTGTAACATGCTTTTTGACAAAAACGTTGGTGACACAGGTGCTGCCTAAATATTACCCACGAGGTGGTATGATAGATGCACTATTGTTCTCTTCTTAACATATGTTTTCTTTTTCTCAGTAAAAATCCGTTGACTATAAGTGGAGGGCCTTCAGTAAAAAGCCTGGAAACAAGAAAGTACGAATAATTCGCTTAATATTTGAGTTACGAAACAATTTTTATTAGCTGTTATTCTAGTCCATGAACCGTTGTATTTGAAAATCCTTTTTTTTTTTTTCAAATGAATATATTACAGTAATTTAAACTCATTATTTATTATTATAATATATCTATTAACACGTTAACTGCGGAGATTTTCAACAACATTTTTTAATGGGGCGGAAACTTTTTTTTTGTTAATTAGTTTCGTTTTACTTTACTTTAACTGTATATTATAAATTGTATTATCTTTTAATTGTTTTCCGCGAAAAAAAACGCTGAACGACACGTTGTTGTCAACCGCACCGGGAAAGAACTCCCTAGCCGTAGTCTAATAATGTAATTCACGTTTTTAGTTATTATATTTTTACTTAGAAAACCGTAAAATTAAACAATAAAGACATTGTTTACAATCACTGATTGATGAATTATTATTCAGTAATTTATAATTGATTTTTTATTTATATTTCGTAAAATATAAAACAATTTGGAATTATAAATTCGCGGTTGAAATAGTATTTTACCAACAAAATAGGCTTTTTTTAATTCATTTAGGTACTTTTTAAATAGATATTTATCATTAGCAATTATTATTAACGATAACTTTAAAAGAAATAATCATTCAAACTTACCTTTTTGTAAAATAGTCGAAAACAATTAAAAAAAAAACAGGGAATCTTGCGGCGAAGAAGCAATTCTCTCAAGGACCTCTTTTACTGTGCTAGAGTCAAACACGGAATGGTTTGGGAAAGGCTAGAGCAATCCCCTCCCATTTAAATTTCTGTTATGACCTGAAGACAACGTGTCGGGGCCCGCACCTGGGAACAACTTACAAAACCGACAATGTATCGTCAGCCGCAGTCAAAGTGTTAATCTAAACAGCTAACGCATTTTCCTCTCAAGTCAATATTCGCAACAGTCTGTTAGTATCTTTGCCAGTGTAGTTCCAAACAGCTCTTTACATTTCAAAATGATAAATCTTGATATCCAATTAAGAGTGACATGGTTAGTAGATTCCGTAGCCAAAGACTGAACATTCATTTAGGCTTTTGAAGATAACATTTTAATTCACAGTTTATTTGTTTTTGCATGTTGAAATTTATTAATGTTCTCTTTGTAAAACATAGCTTGCGATTTCTGAAATTTAGATAACAGTATGTTAATTGTGAATTTAGTTAAAAGCCAAGGAGGAATTTGGAAAAAAAGAAAGAAATAAGTGTAAAACCTCTACAGGATTTTTGTTTTTTCATAAAAACTTACTACTAATTCAACTGCATGGTCTATTTTGGGCAGTACAAAGTAAAGATAGATTTGTTTACTCGGTTCTTAAATTGAAGCGGTGGTTTTATTTTGAAATGAATATAATATAATGCCTTGGAAACGTAGCATATAAGTATATACCTACTGGAGATATGGAAAATGGAAATGTATTGTTTACCGTGAAGTCTTAAAATGAATATAATATCACGCTAATTATCAGCCTATAAAGATTTCCCGAGCATATATGCATCAATTATGTGTGTCTATGGGAGTTTGCCAGAGGTTTTTCCGATTTGAATATTTAACAGCGAGCTACGAGTAGATGAAGAGTGGCGGGTTATAAGAGTTGATTCAACTAGTGTGGAATCCGCTAGCAGGCTAGAATTAGTTCCGCTTAAACCTATGCTCATTGAAAAGGACAGCTACCATTATAGAGAATAGCTTTAAGTTTCTGTCAATGCAGGTCCCAGGTTTTACTAAATATAACAAGGTAGAAAATAACCCCAAATAGTTCTTAATACAAGATGTTGTTTTGACTTATATATGTCAATTCAGCTGTCACATTTTAGCGGATTTCCCTCCTGGTAGCTATTGAGGTTGTACTCAGGACGTATTTTCAAAAATTTCTTCAAACGTCCATCGATCGTACATAGTAGATGACGAATATGAGGTTTGGTCAAAATTTATATATATATATATATATATATATATATATATATATATGTGTGTGTGTGTATGTGTATAGTTGTATGTTACTGCTTTAGCAGTCGCAACTTTTGTTTCACAGTTACCAAACTCCATATATAATTTTTTTATTTCTGGGAGTGTTATGAATGAAGGGAGGGGAGGTTAAAGTGGGAATTTTGAAAGTTCAAAATATCTCAATATGAGTCGGATTGAAAAATCATATATAATCAATCTCATTGTATATTAATATCACTATAAATGTTGTTCTTTACACAATTTCTCTATATTACATATTTACCAAGTTTTGGCAGTTTTCTTCATTTTCGGCATTCAGCAAACCCATAAATTTAGTCATCGCACTTTAAAGGTATGCGAATATATCCACCACCCACTTCTACACTTCGAAATGTTTTGTTTATTTTATCTATACCATGTATCACTTTTTCATTCAACACTAAAGTAGCACTAATATGAAACATTAATGGCAGAAATCGGAAACAGAATACTGAACGAAGGATTTTCGAAAATTCAAAATATCTCCAAAACTGCTGATCTAATATTGACTTAGAAATAGAGAATTATGGCGAGTTGAGATCGGTAGTGCGATATACCAACACGTGGGAAATCTGCTTAGTTTACGCCACCACTGCGTAACAGACTTTCCAAATATTTGGTTTTATGCATGCCAATGTTTGCCCCCTCACAAATTCTCAACTAACATCATAATAATTTTACTGTGTTTTTTTTCAAAGAGCGATGCATATCAGTTTTAATTGTTTTTAAAAAAAAAAAACTAGAACTCTTGTCAAGACTTTTCATAGAGTAATTATAAAGATTGTAGTTTGCAGTAAATCCAGGAGGAGGTTCTAGTCACCAATCCTTATTTTCAGGAACAGAAATTCCGCCATGAACTTTCAAAATACCTTCTCATTCGTGAGCTAAGGGAAATATTCATTAACGTTATTGAGGCATAGAGATTGAAAGAACACAAATACCCTTACTGAAAAAAAAAAAATCAACACTTAGTAGAACATAGTGTAATAATAATTGGTAAACAGATTTTATTTGACTTAGTAGTAGACAAAAGAATATATAATCGTGCGTGTGTGTGTATATATATATATATATATATATATATATATATATATATATATACCTACTCTTTATCTAATTGAGCTGATATAATTATGAAATTTGGATAAATGCATAAAAATATAAATATTTTATGAATTCTTCTTCTACCTTCTTAGGTCATTGACAGAGCAGTAAATGTAGGAAATCATAATAAATGATAAACATTAGTATCTTGAAAAATGTGAAAACCGCAAAACTTCATTGCCTCCAGGTGTTTGGATGATTTTTTTTTTTTTAAATTCGGAGTATTTTCTTACGTTCAGAATTTATGAAGTATGTGTTTATCAGTTAATTTTTGAAAAGTAGAAATCACACTTTGTTTGAAAAAAATGTGTTAATAGCGGTGTCGGTTAGGTAATAAAAGATATTGTGGCCCAACTTCAGTCTGGCCAATAACATTACTTCCTATCGTGATTGGCTGAATTCTGTTTTACTCAGCATAGTCATCATCCATGATCTGCTGGCTACGCCTTGTAGTTGCAACCATTGTGTTCTATCGGAAGCTGCTCTTTTCACATTTCTATACTCACCGAAATCCATAAGATGCTTGATGTATTCAAAATAGGATTTTCTAGGCCTCCCTGTTCCCCTATGCCCAAGAATCTTACCGTCAAATATATTAGTAATGAAGTCGTTGTGTATTATGATATGCCCAAGAAGTTTCACTCTCCTTTTTTCCATGGCCTTGACACGACTTCTTCTCTCATTTAGAACTATCATATTGGATTTTTTTTTTTAATCCAACTTGTAATTCTACACCAGATCCACATTTCCTTTTCTTCCAAACTATTATATTTCTATTTTGGTGAGACTCCAACTTTCGCTCCCGTAAAAAGGAGTACACTCCATACGAATGACATAGCAAACATTTTTTTGGTATCCATGCTTATATGCTTATTAGTTAAAATGCTTCTTTTGCTTTGGAAGGCTTGTTTAGCAAGTGCTATTCTTCTATCGACTTCAGCTCTACTATCATTGTGTTCAGTGATGATGCCCTAGGTAACAAAAACTCCTTCACTTTTTCAAGTACAATGTTTCCAATATTCTAATATTTATATTTCCATGGCTTTCTTTCTTCTCTACAGCGAAAAATGTTTATTTTATGAGCATTTATTTTGAGTTTAAACTCATCTAGAGCGTCCTTTAGGACTTGCAGCATTCTATTCATCTCTACTTCGGACTTTGCCACCAGTGCATTGTCATCTGCAAATCTGATGCAATGAAGGGATTCACCGTTAATCTGTATAGTGTACCACGGTATAGGACACCACTTTATTTCTGAGAGTTGGGAATTTTTGTTCATCTATTGGGTTACCCATAAGTTTCTTAATAAACATTTTTATATTTCTTGCTGATGGGGTATCTTTTCTGTTTTTTGAGGCATTTTGAGGACTGTGCATTGGCTGCTTTGATATCAGCCGTATCCTTAAGAAAAGTATTTCTGTGAAGCGGGACACACGTGAATGTAATTAAGTTGTATTCAGTAGATATTCGTATAATCCAATGGACAGTAAAATTTATTATCTAGAAGTTCCTTGAGAGTAATAAGTCTGCCACTATTAAAATTCCAGTATTTTCAGATTTATGGGGTGGTTAGGGGTTTTAAAACACAAAGAATTTCTAACAATAATGTAACATTATTAGCTTACAATATTACATGATATTAAGCAACATTAAAATAATTTTACCACATCAATTTATTTTATAATTCAGATGTCACTATAGCTTTATGAACGAAGAACATAAGTAAATTCCAAATTAAAAACTGCATGGCCTGGGATGGGAATAACAACAGGAGAAGATATAATTTAAGAGTTATTGTCTGAAATAGAGGTTACGGATTACACGGTAGTTACGAACAGTACTTCTAATTATCAGCTCACGTCGTTAACAGTGATAATGAAACTTTCCTAGAAAGAATATAAAACCTTGAATTGCTTCAGTAATGATGCTCCTGTTCTCTATTGGCTCTTAAGTTTGATAGGCTCAGCTGAAAAGGTCAACGAGAGAATTCAGTATCTCATAATTAAATTAATTCAGCAAAACCTTTTTTAAAAAAGGAAATGTTAATCTCTCTTAAGCCCTGCTAGGACATTTGCTTTTCTAAACGAATTTTTCTTAACAGAACACTCACAAGGAATATCGAATATGGAAAAAATGTTCCGAAGAAGATTCCGGCAGCTTAAATTAGTATATATATTTACTGGGAACTCTAAAAATTGTAAAACGTGAGCGTCCTATGAATAAATTATTAAACAGAGAAATCATCTTTTCTTTAATACAAAAGTTTTGAGCCGTAATGTGAAATGTTATATTTCCATAAATGTAGCTCCATTACCAGTTTAATGCAGGTCTTCTCAGAATTCTATTCTGAGCCTTTTTCTTCATTTGCACCCAGCTTTCACAGTCTAAGTTGTTTATTAAAATATAATTAACTCTGAAATTCAACTGGCCTCTCCGGCTGAAAGCCTAATGGCAATATGTTTATAGATAGAAGAACTTACCTTACCCCTACTCTCAAGAAGGTAGATAGAGAAATTCTGTATTTAAGATATTTTCTTCTTATAGGATTCCTTTCATTAACTAAAACAATATTAAATAGAGAAAACCAAAATTTAAGTATATATATTAGAAAAAAAATGATAGAGCAAAACAATAATATTTACAGTGAGTAATTCTTAATTACACGAACCTGAAGTAAATAATTATTTGTTTTGTAATAAATGACCTTATTTTAAGATATATATATATATATATATATATATATATATATATATATATATATATATAAATATATATATATATATATATTTGTCTGTTGCCTCCCTAGCGGACGCAATTTTTGTTTAATCGTTATCAAACTGGATATTTAATCGTTTTATGTAAAAAAAAAGATCTTGTTCGTTATTGGCTGAAATCGGACCAGGGGGGGGGGGATTTCAAAAATTCGAAATATCTCCATTAATATGAATCGGATCGAAAAATTGTATAGCTCTAATCTTATTGCAAATGTAATGTTTTATAAATTTAGTTATCTACGTTTTTTCACTATCTTGATTATTAACCAAGATATTTGCATTTTTTTTTAGTTTTTGGCTTTCAGTTCCACTCCTACTCATGTCATATTGACAGTAAGGTGTTATGAAGCACATTATTTGGAACCTAAATAACAAGTATTGTTCTCATTGAACTTTTACGTTTTGAGGTAAATGAAAAACGTGACGCACGTGGGAAACCTGCTTAGTTATCGCAGCCTCTGCGTGATGAACTTTTTTCGCCATCTACTAGGTAGGATCGATGGACATTTGAAGAACTTTTTTGAAAATCGCGCCTTGAGCATAACGTAAATAGCTGGTTTCCCTTAATGATAATCTGCTAAAAGTGGTATTTGTGTTGATAGTGCCAGTAAACATTCCAACATGTGGGAATCTGCTTAGTTTACGGAGCTCCTGCGTGGCGGGCTTTCTTCGTCATTTGGTGAGTTTCGCACCACTGTGCGTCCTCATCAGATTGCCACTTGGGAAATATTTTTCAGCTTCGCTCAGCCCCTTCGTGAGGGACTTTTTCCATGGGCGTTATGAGAAAACTCGAGGAGGCAGTTTGATGCCGAGAATGAAAGGGAGCGGTTGGAAAGGAATGAGTTAGTAGATGGAAGGATGGGGGGGGGGTGGTGGAATCGAATCGCCCCCCCCCCACCGTCCCTCATGCCAACAACTTGACTGACATTTCACCATAATTAAAAGGTTTCAACTCTAAAACCGAGTCCCTTCTCCTCAGGATCACACACTCCCTCCAGCCTCCCCACAATTATTAATCAAAATCGTATAGTCTCAGGCCTAAACAGAACCCCCTCCCCTCTCATACCCTCTACTTCCATTAGGACATCTTAATCTCTACCCAAAACCTACTTTCAAATTTGTATATTTATATATTCTTCATAGTTTAGTGGCAAGGGTCGCCAATAAACATCCTGGTAACACAACACTATCGTGAATATTAAATGAATAGATACAAACGGCAGTGAGAAAAGTTTCAGTCAATTTTAATAACCTCCCAAAAAAGCGTCTTCAATGAAAACAAAACGATTATTTCATCGTATTATTTATTTGAGATGCCGATACAATGGCTATTCATCTTTTGACATATTTGAATATAATTTTACAAAATTAGATAAATATTAACAATTTTACAATGCTAAATGTTATAAATGTACAAAATACATCTAAAAAAGCCTTTGGAATAATTTAGAGTACTATGAGGCTTAACAGATATGTTGAATTCAAGACATAGAAGACATGACAGACTCAGATATATTTGAGGAACTAAAAGCTGAATGCAATAATATTGTAAACTTACGACGAATAACTCCAAGAAAAGGAAGAGCCTTGTTCATAGTAGCTTTTAATAAGGCCTCACTACCCACTAAAATTAAAATAGGACATCTTCAATCAAAATTAAACCTATTCATACCCAAACCAATCAGGTGCTACCATTTGTGGCATTAACTGAGACAAAACGATTAGCCAACCACCCAAAGCTGAACAGATAGATAGGAATACTTTTCACAGGAAAGAAAAACAAGTTTAACAATAGATAAATCTACAAACTGGTAACACTTAACATCATAACCGGTAATGAGAAATCTTTCAGCCAATTATGATAATCTCCCAACGGAGAGCGTCTGAATTGTAAAGAAACAGCTCTGCCAACCTCTCAGGGCTGAAAAAAAACAGCTAGAAATATTCTTCACCGGAAATAAAAACAAAATACTGAAAACTATTTACTAAATCTAGTACTGTAATTTATAATGAATCAGAATTATTTTTATCTCTATCCCCCAAATTTTAGTGATCCAAGAACTTACGACAGGGAAGCGGGTCAACTGAACGTATTTACATGTATCTCGTATAATAAAGGTCTCTCGAAAACAATATTTAGTATTTATGCTCCGAATAATGTGGTTTATTATATAACAGAGCATTTCCTTTATTATATCATGTCAGTCAGGTAACGATTTCAATAAACTTCATTTATATTGGTCTAAGTTAGAATAGTTTCTGTTTACCAATTATTATGCAATCTATTCCTCACACTTCATTCGTAGGGTCAAATTTCTTCAGCAAGGATGTTTGTAGTCTTTTAATACTGTCCATTCGATTATTTAATTAAAAATTAATAAACAATAAAATAGAAACTAAATACTTTAATCATATTATCTACAAAACGTTACCTGAAAGTTAAATAATCGACTTTTATTCAGTTGGCATAACCTGCTTGTGGGAATCTCAGTTTCAACAACGTTCCCGTGCGGAAGGGCTGTTTCAAAGAATGCAAGAATAATAATGTTAAATATAACTGGATAACGCAAATAACACAGTAATTTAGATTTCGAAGATCATTGGTACTACCAAAATCGATTACTACGAGGGAAAAAAAATAAACTTTATTTACTCTAAGGTATGTGCTAATGTCAAGGAATTTTGAAAATGAGGACCAATCAGGATATAGCATTCTAAACAAAATAGTCCGTCACGCAGGGGCTGCGTAAACTAAGCAGATTTCATATGTGAAGTTTACAATAGAGAAATCTGCATACTGATAACACAACACCACTATGATTAAATACAAACGGTAATGAGAAATCTTTCAGTTAATTAAAATAAATTCCCGGTAATTCTGAGCTATTATCCGGTAAACTTCAATTCCCTCCATACCGTAATATTACATTAGTGTAGTGCTGAATATTAATATTCAGTCCTAATTATGTGTCGGAAAACGAAAATATATTAATAAACTTAATTTAGTAGTCGTCTGGCTCACTATCGGTATCTGGCTCATGAACGACGCGAGATAAATTTTGTAACACTAAAATTTCCAAAATACGCCATCGGTGGTTAAAACCGAGGGTGGGGGGTTTATTGTTCTAAATTTAGTATAAAGTTTTTTTTTTTTTTTTAGTATAAAACAAGAGTACATCACATTTTTAGGGCGATTGGTCAGATCTACAATGGCGAGGACGAGCAACCTCGCGTCGTTCATGAGCCAGATACCGATAGTGCCAATCTGACCAATCGCCCTAAAAATGTGATGTACTCTTGTTTTATACTAAAGTTAGAACAAGAAAACCCCCACCCTCGGTTTTAACCACCGATGGCGTATTTTGGAAATTTTAGTGTTACAAAATTTATCTCGCGTCGTTCATGAGCCAGATACCGATAGTGCCAATCGCCCTAAAAATGTGATGTACTCTTGTTTTATACTAAAGTTAGAACAAGAAACCCCCCACCCTCGGTTTTAACCACCGATGGCGTATTTTGGAAATTTTAGTGTTACAAAATTTATCTCGCGTCGTTCATGAGCCAGATACCGATAGTGAGCCAGACGACTACTAAATTAAGTTTATTAATATATTTTCGTTTTCCGACACATAATTAGGACTGAATATTAATATTCAGCACTACACTAATGTAATATTACAGTATGGAAGGAATTGAAGTTAACCGGATAATAGCTCAGAATTACCAAATTCCCAACTCAAACGGCTTCTGAATCGCAAGAATAATTTATATTTTAATATCTCAAATTTTAGTAGTCCAAGAACTAAAGAAGGGGGAGGGGGTGCGGATGAACAGAAGTATTTGCATAAATCGCACAAAGTAACGAAGGTAAGGTAAGGTTAGAAGAAGCTTCCACCTGAGCCGAGAAATGACGAAAATGGCCGACCTAATCCGAACTATACCCGACCACAGACTTCATAAAAATGCAAATATCTCGGTTAATATTCAAGATAGAGAATAAATGTATATAGTAATATTTATAGTAAATTTAATTTTCAATAAGATTAGTTCTATACAATTTTTCGATCCGATGCATAATAACGGAGATATTTTGATTGAAATCCCCCCCCCTCTAAACCCCCTCTCCCTCTAGTCCGATTTCAGCCATTAACAAACTTAATCTGTCTTTTTACATAAAACGGTTAAATATCGAGTTTCGTAATGATCAAACAAAAATTTCGACCGCTAGAGCTTTAACAGACATATATATATATATATATATAATTTTGAACGGACCTCATTTTCGTCATCTCATGGGTAGGATCGATGGACATTTGAAGAAATTTTTCGAAACTCGCGTCATGAGTACGACCTTAATAGCTGTTTTTCCTTAAGGGAAATCTGCTAATATCCAGCTAACGTCAGAATTTTATTTTGGTAAATTCTATAAATTATGTTCCATTGGCCAATCCAATTCATTGGATTGGGGATTTCGGAAATCACATTCAAATTAAATAATTTTAAATGAAGTGTAACCAAAAAATTTGTTTATTTTATTTAGTAGGTCTTCAAGCAAGTATTGCGATCCCCTTATTTAGCAGATTTCAATTGAGGAAAATCAGCTATTGAGGTTGTACTCATAAAAATATCTTCAAAAGTCCATCGATCGTACCCAGGAGAAGACAAAAATGAGGTCCGTTCAAAATTATATATATATATATATATATATATATATATATATATATATATATATATATATATATGGCTGTTACCACTCTTGCGGTCTCAATTCTTGTTTAATCGTTACCATACTCGATATTTAACAGTTTTATGTAAATAGAAAGTTCAAGTTCGTTAACGGCTGAAATCCGACCAGTGGGAGGGAGGGGGTTTGGAAGGGAGTAATAGTGTTAATATCTTCGTTATTATGCGTCGGATCTAAAACGTGTATAGAACCAATCTTATTACAAATGTAATTTTCTACAATTGTTGTTATATACGTTTTTACGCTAATTCGATGTCTTGAGGAGTTATTTATTGATGAAGTGTGTGCGGATAACGGACGGGATGAGGTCGGCTATTGTCGGCGTTACCAGTATGCAGTTTTCTCTATTCTAAAACTTCACGTGAGAAATCTGCTTAGTTTACGCAGCCCCTGCGTGAAGGACTTTTTAAATTATTAAGTTGGCGGATTGAGCTAAGGGTACACATGATGTTGGAAATAACATTATTTTTATTGAGCTGTTTAATTTGTTTTGCAAGTGTTACTATTCTAGAAAACTACTAATTATTCATAATCCCAAATGTTAATAATAGCCGTACTTTATGGCACAACCGATACACTTTTCTTTTTCTTTTTTTTTGGAGAAAGAACTCGTCGAACAAAACATTTGCCTTAAACAAAATTGTTTGAAAATTTAAGTTTCTGTAATAATTCATCATAAAAAATGCGTCTTCTCATCGGAAATTCCAGAGATAGGGTCGTTCCAGGCTTCCTTGAGAAACCTGGAATGGTGGTAATGCCCTTGAAAGAATTTCCCTTTGATATGGTTGCAGCCGTAAATGTTTCGTTCTGGAATTCAAAAAGCTCTGGCAGAAAAAGGGGTGATACTCGTACTGTGAATTACTTCGTATGTATATATGGATGGACATATGGAAAAAAAAAATGTTTCATACATGGCACCACGAGCACAATTTCAATAGCTAATTTCCCTTCAGAGCAATTTGCAAAAAGGCTGTCCCCTTCGGAATGGGCAACAACTTTAAAACTGAATGCCGATCTGGTGCCGTCCATGGTAAAGACCTTGGAACATTACATGATCATAAATGCAACGGGGCCGAAATTTCTGGCATGTAGTATTAGTATTTTCCATAATGGAAATCAGCTATTGAGGTCGTACTCCTGGCGCGATCTTCAAATCTTTCTTCAAATGTCCATCGATCCTACCTAGTAGATGACGAAAACGAGGTCCTTTCAAAATTGTGTGTGTGTATATATATATATATATATATATATATATATATATTTGTCTGTAACCGCTCTAGCAGTCGCAATTTTTGTCTTATCTTTACCATACTTGATGTATAATCGTTTTATATTAAAAGAAAGATTTTTTAAAAGCAAGTTCATTAACGGCTGAAATCGGCCTAAGGGATGGGGAAGAATTTCAAAAATTCTTAATATTTCCGTTATTATGCGTTGGATCGAAAAATGGTATAGAACCAATCTTATTGCAAATGTGATGTTCTATAAATGTTGTTATGCACATTCTTTCACTATCTTGATTATTAACCGAGATATTTGCATTTTTTAGTTTTTAGTCTTTCGTAAACCCCTACTCATTTCATATTAACAATATGCGATTATGTTATGAAGCACTTTATTTGAAGAGTAAATACGAAATATTGTTCTTATTGGACTTTTAAGTTTTGAGAAAATGAAAATTCGTAACGCACGTGGGAAGTCTGCTTAGTTCACGCAGCTCTTGCGTAGCGGACATTTTATTATTGACAATTGAGCAGATCCCCAAATTTCCACAAAATAAGTTATACTCCTAAATTGTGTAAAAGTTAAAAAAATACCAAAAGGATTGGGAGGTTCATGAGGAACTTAGCTGTACGTCATAGCCAGATCCATTAGAAAGGCTTATGTCGTCATCCTCACCAGAAAAATAATGTATTCAAAATATTGGACTGGTTTTGTAGCTTTTAAATAAAAAAACAAAACTAAGATATGACATCAATTTAGAAAACTTCAGTACCTAAAAAAACTCCGGCTCCGTTAACTAAGCAGATTTCCCACGTGCGCCACGTTTTGGCAATCATCTCATAAAGTAAAAACTCAATGGGAACAGTATTTGGTATTTAAGCTTCAAATAAATTTTTTCATGATATAAGAGAAAATTATTAATATGGCATGAGGAGGAGTGGGTGTTTGCTGAAGGCTGACACTAAAAAAAATGCAAATATCTCGGTTAGTAATCAAGATATTGAAGAACACATATAACGACATATATATAAAATTTAATTTGCAATAGGATTTGCTCTTTACTCTTTTTCGATCCGACGTACAATAACGGAAATATTTCTAATTTTCATAATTCCCTCTCTAAATCCAATTTCAGCTGATAATGTACTTAATCTTTATATGTACGTAGAGCTTTACCGTAACGCTAAGGCATAAAACAAACAAATATACTGCATAAATCTACATGTGCATAGATACTGATAAAAAAGTTTGAACGGGTCTCATTTTCGTCATCTTTTAGGCTGGCATTTGAAGGCATTTTTTTAAAAACGTGTCAAGAGTACGACCTTAATAGCTGATTTTACTTAAGGGAACTCTGCTAAAACTAGGTTCTACCAAGACTTTACTCAATTCAAAGGATCATAGAAAATCATGACTGTGTGATTAAGAGGATCCTTCACAGATTGATCCTGATTGGAACAAGTCTTCACTACTTGCAATGTTTGGATTGAAGGAACCTGAAGTAGTAGACATTTAAACTATTACACTTTCCCACATTCAATCAGGATAGTTAGTTTTCTTTGCCAGATAAAATAAAGTTATATTTAAGAAAGGTCAACAATTCTTTCCTTCCGACAATTGAATATATTTAAAGAGGAAGAGTTCAATGAAACATTACATTAAATAGCAGTTCAGAAGGTTGACTTTAACAGCTACAATCAGAAATGATATTAGCAGATTTCCCTTAAGGGAAATCAGCTATTGAGGTCGTACTCATGACGTGAGATTCGAAAAATTTCTTCAAATGTCCATCGATCCTACCCAGGAGATGGCGAAAATGAGGTCCGTTCAAAATTATATATATATATATATATATATATATATATATATATATATATCTGTTAACGCTCTAGCGGTTGCAGTTTTTGTTTGATCGTTACCAAACTCGGAATTTTATGTAAAAAGGAAGATCAAGTTCATTAATGGCTGAAATCGGACCAATGGGAGGGGGGGTTAAGAGGGGGGATTTTTGAAAACTCAAAATAGCTCCGTTATTATGCGTCGGATCGAAAAATTTTATAGAATCAATCTTATTGCAAATTAAATTGACTGTAAATATTGTTCTATACATTTATTCTGTATCTTGAATATTAACCGAGTTATATGAATTAGTATTCTATGTGTGGTCAGCAGGAGTCAGCTATGTTCGGCATTTCCTCCGAGATCTCTTGCGGCCGTTTCCGTAACTGTTCGTCCCTCGTGAATAGGTTTAGAGATCCCTTACTACTATTTCTCTACTGTAAAACTTTACGTGGGAAATCTGCTTAGTTTACGCAGCCCCTGCGTGACGGACTTTTATATTTTGATTGTATGTGCCTGCGTTGGGAAGGGTATCCTCTTTCAAATCACCCCTCTTAAACCACAATTTTATTACATCTCTGTATCACATACAATAGAAACTATGTGACTCAGGGACCAATAAAATGAATGCCGCTAACAATGTTCAGAAACGGATGATACTCTCCAACGGAAAGAATAGTATATAATAAGTTCCACGTTTTTACTATAGATGATTAAATATGATAACATAATTATTTTTTATTACTCATTTCTGAATAACTAGTACCGTAATAAAGCGAGAAAATTGAAAACTATTGCTTGGGATTTTACTGTCATTTTTCTTTTTTTTTTTGTTAAACGTATTTCAGAAAGATTCGTCTCTGTTTTCTCTTTCATTAGTTGGTGGACAGTCTTGATGTTTAAGGCCAATAACTCACCAAATTGGTGTGTAAAAGCTTCTTGTGCAAAGAAAAAAAGTAAAATAATTAATCATCAGAGGAGGAAACACTGTTCTGTACGTTTACTTGGTGAGCGCTTTAAAGCCGATAAAACACTAGTCTGGAGGCACTAAAATAGGGACTTTTCAAAGTGTTTATAGGTACGGCCGTGAGATCTCCGGCAGTACAAAGTGGGAATTCCATGTCAATGAGCCCAGTGTATTCTTAAGGTGATATAAATTAAATTAAATGGTTTTGCCTATTTTTTATTTTATTTATTTGGAAGTACAAAACGACATTCGTTTATTGTAGAACCTGGGCATTTGCCAACATTAGAATGAGTGAGGTCAGCAGACAAGAATCATTTGAAAGATCAGACATCCCCACCCACCATTCTGGGCCTGATGAATTTTACCAGATTTCTCTTCTTAAGGAAAATCAGCTATTGAGGTAGTACTCATGACACTATTTTCCAAATATTTCTTCAAATGTCCAACCACCTGTTCCAGGAGATACCGAAAAAGGGATCCGTTCAAATATATATATATATATATATATATATATATATATATATATATACACACAGAAATGCATGTATGACGTTTAACGCTCCAGCGGTAGCAATTTTGATAGTAAGCAAACTCGAATTTAAACGTCTTAAGTACAGCTATAGATCGTGTTTGTTGATGGCTGAAAGCGGATCAGTAGGGGAGGGGCTTAGAAGTGGAATTGCGAAAATTTGAAATATCTTCGTTATTAAACATGGCATCGAAAAATTGCTTAGTAGAATCTTATTGCAAATGTAATTTACTATAAATGTTGGTATGAGCGATTTTTCTCTATTGTGAATATTAACCGAGATATTTGCATTTGTTTAATTTTGGCAATCCCTAAACCCCCACTTTTACGATAAAACAATATATTATTATTATTATTTATTAACGTCCACTTTTTGCAACTCAGGCTAATTTGGATGAGTTATTTAAAGGTTACCACCCTTTTCTAGCCATAGAAGGACCGTAGCGCCCCAGTGTCATGAAACTTAACATTTATAGACAATAACTGAATGTACACAAACAGAATATATCATATAACTTCTTATTCCAAGACTAAATACAAAATATTGTTTTCATCGGACCTTTAAATTGTGAAATGCATGCAAATATGTAGTGCGATACCTTCACCAATTAAGACTTTACGGTCTTAAATCAAAATCTTAACTTAAATTTTTATTTCAATTATACCATATTCGATATATAACTTTCATTCAACACTTAAGATCAAATTGGTTAATTGCAAAAATATGACCTCGAATTGGGGGTGGGGGGGGGTTCTATAAAGGTGGCGGAATTTCAAAAATTCCGTTATAATGAGTACTTGCGACATCGCCTAGTTGTGGAGTTCACCAAATAAATAAATATAATGAGTAGGATCTAAATATTTGTTAGAACCAATCTTGTTAAACTATTAATTCTATACAATTGTTGTACATTCTCTCATAATATAATGTTAAACGAGTTAATTGCAATTCCTTGTTTTCAGCCTTCAGGAAATCCCTACTTCTTCTCATCGGATTGTTCTTAAGAAATATAAAATATCTGGTGGGAAATCCGCTTAGTTTACGTCCCTGCGAATTTTTATTTTTTCGGCCTTTAGTAAGACCCCACGGCTACTCCTAATACAAATAGGAACGTACGAAAATAGGAAAATCCATCATGACTTTGTTAAGAATTACTTTCAACGACCTAAAAGTATTTAGCGAAAACAGATCACTTGCACCGACGTGTGAAGCTAAGCCGTGATTTGACAATGAATACATTTCCAGGTGGAATGGGTCAACTATATTGCATTGTTATTAGGAAGTTTCCATTTCAATATGTAAGAATTATAAGTGATCCCCTTTTATTGCCTGGTTATTTTTCAATATCATATTCGGTAAAATGAAACCCAGTCGCATAGAAACGAATTGTTGAATTGGACAGTCACAGTGTGCCTGATTGTTGTATGTGGGAAATGAAAATAAAAAATGAGATCGTATAACAATTGTAAGCAGGGCCGGAATGTCAAACGTAAGAAAAGATTTTTTTTTTTATGCTCAAGTCAGGCACGTTCAGTGAATGGAAGCCAAATAGTCCTAACCGATTTCATTCTTCTATTCAATTCTACTTTCTCTTGATTTCACCGGGTTTTCCATGGGTTCTTTTCCTCTCTTGTAATTTAATTCAAGCGGCATTGACGTGTTGCCAAACCACACGTGTGACTGAAAAACATTTAACATTAGAGCTAGAGAGATTTGATTGTACTAACGAGACATAGGATAGGACACTCACCTTTAACGCACTCATAGCTCATGACGAGAACAGAAAGACCTCTCTGCAGAACGTATCATGAACCATTAACCATTAAACACATACTGACTAATTGCAGGGACACTGAATACTAAGGAACTCCACATAATATGTACGAACTTCTTATAGACAGAAGCCCACATATCTACAAAACACTAAATCACCTAAAAAAATTGAATTCGTTCTATGAAATTTAACTTTTCTTTTGTTTGATTTTGACATCTCTTTTCGTTTGAATTCAATATAACTTTAGATAATATAAATGTACTTGTATATAGGAAGAATATATATATATATATATATATATATATATATATATATATATAATAAAACTATTTCAAATTGTTATCTTTAATACTAGTTTAATGTAATATTTGTAGAATAGTTATTATAATATAATATTTGTTGTTTTTATTACTTGTATTTAATGTTTATTTATCGTGTTTAATTTTTTTTTGTTGATACAGTTTTTGTTATTTTTCTTTTATATTGCTTTTATTACATTGTTAAATTTGGAGCCAAATCGCCTAGTCGTGGGTGCTCCTGTATAAATAAAATTACAGAGAGAGATTTGAAAAATCAAATTTAATGTTTCAGGCAGAGGAGAATAAACACAGCACAGAAACTCAAACGAATATTTATTATTATACGACTATGAGCAGATTTGAATACTAGTATTGCAGCCAAAGTTTATCTAAACTACTGAAGGGATTCCTGGATAGACTTCATCCATTATTACTATATGGAAATATATGCTTACAATTGCCTCCATGCCAATCTTATTCTCAACGCATTGTTATTGTTTTAGTTGTTAGTCAATTATAAGACGATGGTTGTACCTGAATATTGGCTAGTTCATGTTAATTTGTTTATTCTATTTAATTATACATTTTAATTTACTCCGGTACACCGGAAATGTTAATGGTTTTTTTTTTGTTATTGATGGTGTTGTCATTTATATGCATGTTTGTGTGTGTGTTTACGTACGTGCCCGCCCGCCCGCGCGAAAAAGATACAATGGGAAGCAAATTTTCCACTGTTTAAGAGGAAGTCAATTGTGATGTAGCTCATAGGATGGCTGTTAATTATGAGCCAGAAATAAAGTGTGTGTTGTAAGTTTCCTTCAAAAGTTGCTATAACTACAAGTAATAATAACAAGGCGTGCGCACTATGATGAGCCAATCGAGTTCAACACCAGCAAGGCTGCTTAAACCAAGCAGATTTCCCACCTGAAGTTCTACAATAGATAAATCTACATATTGCTAACACTTAACGCCACCGTTGATATTAAATGAATAAATGCAAGCGGTAATGAGAAATCTTTCAGCCCATTTTAATAACCTCCCAACGGAAAGAGTCTTAATTGTAAACACGTGAGACAACCACTCAGAGAATAGAAATAGAAATATTCTTCACCGGAAGGAAAAACAATTACCGAAATGCCTCTCAAACTAAAATACTAATTTTATTGAGGTCTCTTGAAAACAATATTTTGTATTTAAGCTTCGAATAAAGTGGTTTATTACATAACAGACTATTGTTTATGTGATACGAGTAGGAGTCGGGGTTCGCTGAAGGCTGACAACTGAAAAATGCAAATATCTCAGTTTATATTCAAGATAGTCTCGGCGTCTGAATGTAAACAAACAGGTTAGCCAACCTCTCAGGGCTGAACAGGTAGGCAGCAATGTTCTTCACAGGAAAGAAAAACAATTACTGAAATATATCTGAAAATAACGTACTAATTTTATTGAAAACTATAACTATAAGTATAACTATATCTAGTACTATAATTTATAATGAATCAGAATAATCTTGATCTCAGTCTCTCAAATTGTTTGGATCCTAAAATTTAAGGGGGGGGGGGTTGATCAACAGAACATATTTGCGTGTATTTCATATAAAAAAGGTCTCTAGAAAACAATATTTAGCACTTAAGCTTCAAATAAAGTGGTCTATTATAAAACAGAGCATAGTTTATGTGGGAGTAGCGGTTTGCTGAAGGCTGAAAAATGCAAATAGCTCGGCTAATTCATGATAGAGAATAAATTTATATAACAATATTTATATAGAAAATTTAATTTTCATTTTAATCTATACAATTTTTCGATCCAACGTATATTTTGAATGTTCAAAAATCCTCCTTTTTAACCCCTCCACTCACTAGTCCCATTTCAGCCATAAATGGACTAGAGCTTTTTTTTTTTTATTTTTTTTTTTTTTTTTTTTTTTTTTTTTTTTTTTTTTTTTTTTTTTTTTTGCATTAAACGATTAAATATCAAGTTTGGCCACGATAAAATAAAAATTGAGACTGCTAGAGCGTGTATATATATAATTTTGAACCAACCTCATTTTTGTCATCTCTTGTGCAAGATCGTAGTACATATGAAGAAAGTTTTTGAAAATCGCGTCATGAGTACGACCACAATAACTGATTTCCCTTAAGAGGACAGAAAACTTCTGAAGTCCTATATACATACTTCTGAAAAGACGCCTTGGAAGTAAAAAGGCTATGGATACAAAAGAAATGTTCTTGAATAGCTGAGGCGTGGACAAGCTTGATTTATTGAACAGTAAACTTTATAGTTACTAAATGTTTGGGATAGGGGTTGTTTTGTGGTAAGCCGTACGACTCATTTCTGGGTAATTCATGCTCTATTCCGGCTAGACACACGTTAGTATTCTGGAACTGTGTGACATTAGAGGGAATCGTTGAAAACCCTTATCCCATCCCCTGGTAGCCCACAAGTCATTGCGAGACAATTTGAGGGGAGCTCTTCCATTAGTGACATAGTTAAATATCGAAGAGTATGGTTGGCTATTGGCTATAAATTCTCAATTCTCCAAATAGAGGAGTTTATTTAATTTTTATACGGACAGTTTCAGGGATAATTGGTTCCCTTCTTCAGAGCTAACAATGATAAAAAACCAACAAGTTTAAGAAATTTGTGAAAAATAGTGAAAAAGAAATTTTGAACGATGGTCATATATATAATTTTTTTTATAACATATAATGTGACAATAGCAAAAGGGGGGGGTGGATGTAAAAACAAAGCGGTCTAGCGGTCGGAATTTTTGTTTAATCGTAACCAAACTCAATATTTCAGCTTTTTTATGTAAAAATAAACGTCAAGTGCGTTAACAGCTGAATAAAACAATAGAATCAATCGTATTGCAAATGTGTTGTTCTATAAATGTTGTTATGTACATGTTTCCTCATATGTACATATTAACTGAGATATTTCCATGTTTTAGTTTTCGGCCCCCAGTAAACGCCCACTCCTACACGTGTCATATTAACAATAAACTGTTATATCATGAACGACTTCATTCCAAGGTTAAATGCCAAACATTGGTTTCATTGAACTTTTATTTTGTGAGACACATGCAAATTACGATATGCGATGACGTCATTAATTAAGACTTTTCGTTCTCTACTCGAAAATGTTTATTCGATTTATACCATACTCGATATTTAACCGTTTCAGGCTACACTGTAGATCATAATTGTTATTGGTGGAAATCGGACATGGAATAGTGGGAGTTTACAGGGGGGAGGGGTTGATAATTCAAATTACTAATTATTATGAGTCGGATCGTAAAATATTACAGATCTAATCTTGTTAAACCTTTGATGCTCTACAATTGTTGTTGTATGCATTATTTCGTAACCCAAGTATTAAGAGAGTTATTCTTACTTTATTGTATTCCGTGCTTTCAGTAACCCTACCACCCCCCCCCCTTCCTCCACCCCTTCTACTCATTGGTTATTTACATATAAATAGAGAATTTGTGGTGAGATGAGATCACAAGTGTATTATACCAGAAGGTGGGAAATCTGCTTAGTTTACGCATCCCTTGCGTAAAGAATTTTTATTTGTACACGGATGAGTTACACACAAGCTTGGAGAATGCGGTGCAAATAAAGAGCTATTTTGCTATGAATCAGAAATGCTTTACGGAACATCCGGAAGTACTGTACGTAAGTTTGTACTGATTTTTAAGTTGTGGTTGCGAAAGTTTGTTAGAATTAGTAAAGTATAAAGAAAAAGAAAATAGGATTTCGAAGAAACGTTTAAACTCTCCGTCGAGTTTAAAATTTTATTCACGGGGAGATATCCAACGTTCATTTAGACTACACGTCATGTACAGGATTAATTACAAACTGTTAATAAGAAATCAAGAAGCCGAAGAAGCGTGAACTAACCAATCATGTTTATTATTTAATAAAATTACGGTACAATTGCGGTATTTAATTTGAATTTTCACAACTTCCGGTTCACCTCAGGAATTTTTCTAACTATTGACTTGCCATTGCAAATTGTAAAAACCATTGCACAGTTTAGAACGTTAAGCATCTATTACATAAAGTTTTCAATGAAAAATGTATACAGTAATATAACCAAAAAGAAATTTACACATTCTGTAATTTAAATATGAATGGAGACATTTATTATATAATGCGTCATTGCGCTATTTACACCCCTTTTAGAGAAAAGTATTTACCTTCCATCAAACAGCCAGCTGATAATTCACAACTTCATTATATTATAAATATTGCAACTAGAGTATATATTAAGATTTTTAAGTATTTAAGAAATAGTCTCAAACTCCGCTAATCTTAGCTGAGTTAAAACGTCAAATTTTTTTTCTTCTCTTAATTTTTTTTGTACTGTCATACCTATGTATTAGTAAGAACAGGGCCTTACTTATCATAATGATAAGTATAATACTACTATTATATTGAAAATATAGTGTTTAAATATTAGATATGAATATTAAAATATATATGACACTTATTAGTTTAGATTTTTCTAGATATGTTAATGTAAATTCTAGCCAGTTATACCTAATTCTAGTAAATACACACACACACACACACACACACACACACACACACACACACACACACACACACACACACTATGTATTAAGGAGCTATTAACATAGAATAACTAACCTCATTATATAAGGCCTACTCCTTGCTATAAGAAAAATTCTTGTAAGCAATAAAAAAATAGAAATTTGAAGCATAATATTTGATTGAATTGAAAAACTGTGCTAAGACGAGAAAATGTAGCAGACGAAAGCTAAATTAATGTTCCAACAGATATATAGTGGAATTAGATGCTTGCTAGAGTTTGTTCTTGTTTGAACTTCGAAGGCCACTAACCTCTAGTTGGCACGTCACAGCTTACGAAATGAAGTTGGAACGTTGGCAGGAATAAACATTTTATTTCAATCATTAAGTCACTCGTTATTAAGTTAAATGGGATGGGTGCCCGGCCAGAGGAATAAAAATCACCATTGATTTTCCAATTTCCCACTGTTTATTTAGGTTCTGGCACGTTTTCTATTTTTAACTTCAATACTAAATTCTCAGCCCCTTTTGATGAAGAGCGAACGTAAATTCAAATGTTATATAAGTTAATGATATGTTAAATATTCCTGTTTATACATTTACTTCAAATATTCATTTGTTTTGGATACTCATTTCACCGGTGCTCATACAAATAGTTCTATTACGGACACTCCATGAAATTTTAGCATATGTTTTTGAAAACACACGGGTAAACATACATACACTCACAAAAGCCTAATGAGGATCTACTAACGAAAATGATTATAGTTCTGCTTTTTTTTAAAATTATGTTTAATAATTTCTCTGTCATATCCACAAAAATTGGTTTTGGCCCTTGAACAATGTGGATTGAGCAGATTTCATATAAGCGAAATCAGCATTGAGGTTGTACTCACGACATGAAATCTAAAAAATGTCATCAAATGCCCATCTATCCTACATAAGAGATGACGAAAATCAGGTCCGGTTGTACGATATACAATTCTTGATTGATTGATTTCAAATTCGGTATTTAAACGTTTTAACCCCCATGTTTGTCAATAGATGTAATCACACTTGAGGTGATGAATTTCGAAAATTCCGAGTAGCGAATTTAATTTCCTTTAAATGTTGACCTAAACATTGCTCCTTGAGCATCAACCGAAATATTTTCATTTTCAAGTTTTCAGCCTTAACAAACCCCCATTCCTACTTTTCCGATTTTCAATTTGAGAAACTGACTCATTAAACATCTCAATATTCAGCTTGCATTTCGATTTCTGATTAGATAGTTTTTTTACTACGGGAGAAATAGAGAATAGATGTTGAGTTAACATCGTCACACGTCAGCTCGTTGGAAATCTTCTGAGTTTCTGCAGCCCCTAGGTGACGAACTTTTTTTACTGTTCCAAATACAGGGACTTTTTCGGAAAACATCTGCAGATTACTTATTCAGTAATTATGATTACTTTTACGAAATGTTCCGCTGTTAAGCCTTCATACTCCGGCCCTTTAAATGTTCTTTTTACAGGTGAAAGACAACTCTCTCCAAGGCAGGATCTCGTTGGATCGACTGAATTATTTTCTTTGTTCTAAATATAAAAGTCCTTTTCTTTGTTCAATAAAGGACGTTAAATCGTTACAAAAATGCCGCAGGTGTAGTTTTGGGTTGTTGATTGACAACTTGATCAATGTTCAATATTTTAACAAATTATTTAGCTCGTCAAAATTATCTTAATTTATTTCCTAAAAACCAACGGTTAATTTTGACTGTTTGACCTCCAGGAACATCAGCCTGCACACACTATCAAATGTGAAATATGAAGGGAAAGGAGATGATTGTTCTAGGGGAAATACTCTTAGGTACTATCCGACTATCCCATAATTCTTCTCCACTAACATCCGACAAATTGCCAATGACGGGATTTGACACGCTCCTGGGGAAATCTCTACATGAGCATTTAAATTGCTTTGATTTTATGAATAGCGTCGATAATTAATTATACCCACAGTACTATAATTTTTTTCTCTGCCGCAATATTAAAATCACAAGATAGTCACCCTTCCCAACCCCCTGGTCACCCTTGTGAGAGCACACCAGCAATTCGGCAGGTCAGGGACCTTGTATTGTAAAAGAAAACACACTTTTCTCAATGTCTCCTCCAACTCACTTCAGAACATGTCTTCATTGATCATTCGTTGCTAAGTATTTGTTAATGGTGTTATCCCAAATGGCTTGGCTTGATTTCGTCTCTTTCTCAATAACAGCCAAAATCAAGAAAAAAGTTCTCACTCAGCTCTTCAGTAGCTTCGTGTGCCATAAACGCGAGAGGGGAGTTTGGCTATGACCTACTCACCCACATGTACAGGAAACTCAACAGTTCATATACCATCCTAAAGAGTGGACAATGTTGGTATGATGGCAACATATTACAACATTCAAAATACTAATCCCGGATATATTTCGTGACATCTTATTAAATTAAGCGTAGAGTGTGAGAGCCATAGGCAAATTCATGTATCAAATACTTTAAACCATGGAATTATTTAAGCAATATTTTTGGTAATACTAATACACACAAACACACACACATATAAATATATATATACACATACACACAATATTTAGAAATCCAATGAATTAACTCATAACAAAAAGTTACGAAATCAAAGTAGAATAATTGGAGGGAACATGTGAGGTTAAAACATTGAAAGGTCACTAACCCATGAGTCAGGGTTAAGGTTGGTTTGGATCGACAGATGTGGCTCTCTGGCGTTTTTCACTCAATTTATTTAATATATATATATGTATATATATAAATATATATAAACACATATATGACGTTATTTTGCAGTAGTAGTCATGTCTTCCATTCATGAACAAAAGCTATATTACTACAGTGTTGCTGCATTTTCTTCTATTTTTTCCCCTTTTCAATGGACTGTTGCTGTGTGGTGAATGTAATCAGTAGACGTATTGAAAAGCAAAATCAATGTATCGTTTGGTTCATGTTTATTACTTCCGTTGACATTTTGATTACTCCTGGATTGGCTATTAAACTTCGGTCAGTATCAACATAAGTGAGAATGAATGGATGAGAAAATCTAAGGCTTGAATGCTACGTACAAATAATCTTAAAGAGCAATAACTAGAAAAATAGTGTTACTTTTGTTAGTTATTTTCTCTTCAAAATTCTATTGCAGTACATATTTTATAGAAGCATATTTAATGAGTTGATGTATTGAAAAGCACGGGGAAAGGATTAATTTAATATAGAATTCATTTATTGATTAGCTTAAAGAAATTAGGATGTTGAGAGTTCCGTTTTAATATGAAATTCAAGGAAAAATAAGAGAGGGAATAATTGTGCATTAGATTATGGAATGAGACAAATTCCTATGTTCGAGTTACAGTTGGTGGAAGTTCATTAGTTCAATTCTCTGGCATATTTATAATATTGTGAGTCAGCTTTGATCCAGTTATTTTATCATTTGAGATATTCCCTCCCAATATATATGAAGGAAGGGAATTTATTGAGTTCAAAGAATGAAATGCATAGTGTAGTGGCAGTGGAAGGCAGTGCTTATTTCATTTATTAATTTATTGAATATGCGGATATCGATGTACTCCGAATATGATGAAATCCATGACCAAGTCAGATGTAGCGTATGGGCTCCGAAAGGTCACTAACCCCTGAGTAAGGGTTATAGTTAGAGTAGATAGATAGATGTGATATATCCTCGGCTTGCTGGGGTCGATTTGTCCGCTTGGCTAGCCTATATATTTAAAAAAGAAGGAAAGTGGAGAGGTATCGGGAAGAGAGAGAGCGGGCGAGGGGAGGGAGAGAGGCTGGAGGGCGGCCGGTTTTTTGCACGGAGGCTGGGTTGTGCGCAAGATCGCCCCACCCAGGGTACAGGGGGGCCCCCTCCCACCCTGGCGGAGGTTCGATTGATTGGAATCGGGCCGGCGGGCCGATCAGCCAATAGCCTCTCTCGGCTCTAGCGCCCATGCGCTACAACCCCTTCGACACTTATGTATTATCTATCAATACATTATAGGGCCCACTCCCCTCCCCCCGCTCTATCCCCCCTTGTTACCCTTCGATTTTTTCCCCTTTCCCTCTACCTTGGCCTGCCGATCGGTGTCCACACTCCGCCCTTATTCCCGCCATCAGTAGCAGCTCCACATCCCAAACCCCCAATGTGCCCTTAGTCGGATTAGTAAACCTGCAATACACTCTCTTACGAAATATTCGGGCATGTTTCTAAATGCAATATTAATTCCATTGATGGAATTAAACAATTGCTTATGTGTACTTCATTCAATCAGTGTTGAGAAACGCTGCAAGCTGACCCCATGGCTCATAAGTTAGATATCAACTTATCTAAACAAATATTCTACTTTCAACAAACACAGCTCACATTCCTATCAATTAACGAATTAACTGTGACTGAGCGCCAAATACTCTGATTTGTCCATATTGTCCACACTAAAATCGCTTTGCTCCTTATTAAAATTTCTTCAGAAACATCTTCCAATGTAAACTGTTTTACTACTGTAATATAGTGTGATGTGAAAGCACGTCATCTTTGATGTGTATTTCAATGTGTATTGAGAAACGCTGCAAGCTGTCCCTATGGCTCATACGTTACATATCAACATATCTAAACAAATATTTTACTTTCAACAAACACAGCTCACATTCCTATCAATAATTGTGTATTGACTGTGACTGAGGGCAAAAAAATAAACTGATTTTTCTATATTGATGACACTAAAATCGCTTTGCTTCTTATTAAAATTTCTTCCGAAACATCTTGTAATGGAAACTGTTTTACTACTGCAATATACTGAGATGTGGAAGCACGTCATCCTTGATGTGTATTTCAATGGGTATTGAGAAACGCTTCAAGCTGTCCCCATGGCTCATAAGTTAGATATGAACATATCAAAACAAATATTCTACAACTTTCTGCAAACACTGTTCACATTCCTAAGATTAATCCTGAAGTGACTGTGACTGAGGACAAAAAGATACACAGATATGTCCATGTCGAAGAATTAATAAAGAAACTAAAATCGCTTTCCTTATTATGAAAATTTCTTCAGAAACTCTTTTACTATGTAATATACTGTGTTGTGAAAGCATGTCATCCTATAATAAATTTAAGATTAATAAAAATCATGCTAATAAATAATAAAGTCAACTAATATATTTGAAGTGTTATGACGGTTGGCCAATTAATTTATAACATTTTATATAATGTATTTATTGAATTTGAGATATTTCTAAGAAAAAATGAATTATATGAGTTTCTATTTAATATTCTGTAACTGTTGTAGAAAAACAAAAATATGACGAAATATTTGGGCATGCTTCTAAATGTCATATTAATTCCATTGTTGAAATTAAACAACTGGTTATGTGTACTTCAATGGGTATTGAGAAATGCTGCAAGCTGTCCCCATGACTCGTAAGTTAGATATGAACTTATCAACACGAATATTCTACATTACAGCAAGAACAGCTCACATGCCTGTGAACGGAAAAGTATTATATCTGTTCCTATTTAATACTATGTAGAAAAATTAACTGGTGTAATGTTGTAGAAGAACATAAATATGACGAAATATTTGGGCATGCTTCTAAATGCAATATTAATTCCATTGTTGGAAGGGTTATGTGTACTTCAATGGGCGTTGAGATATACTATATAATAATCCAGAATTGGCTGTGACTTAAGAACAAAACTTTGACAGATTTGTCCATATAATAAAGAAACTAAAACCGCTTTTCTTCTTATTGAAATGTATTCAGAAACATCTTCCAAACTCTTTTACTAATACACTGTGGTTATTTTAGTAGTCTGATAAATTACTGCTTTATGCAAAGTGAGGTAAAATTTAAATTACAAATATGAGCAATAAGTTTTACATTTAATATAAAGTCGAGAGACTCCTATTGGCCATTCATTAACAAGTTGAAAATATCATCTCTCCTTCTATATGTACATACCCGACAATACTCTTCTGAAACAAAATATGAGCCTGTTCTACAAACGTAATATAAAAGATAAATCAAGGCAAATGGATTTTGCTTCGAACTGCCAAACACAAATATTGGGTTGTAACATATGAAATGACCGTTTGTAGAATCAGGAAAAAAATGAAAAATTAAGATCGAATCTGAAATATTATTCATTCAAAGTATTTACCATCATTTTCAATACACTTCTGCCAACGACTTACCAAGTTTTCTATCCCACTTTTGAAAACGTTTGTGTCACGTGTTGAAAGAAATTCAGAAAATGCATTTTTAATGTCTAAATCATCTGTAAAAAATTTTCCTCGCAAAAAGTTGTCCAAACTCCGAAAAAAGTGGTAGTCTGTAGGAGATAGATCAGGGGAATATGGGGGGTGTGGTAAGACTTCATAGCCCAACTCCTTTAATTAATTGAGGAATGGTTCGTTTCTTTGACGAGCAAGCAAAGAAACACACGTCTCTTGGCGTTTTAACTGCTGACGTTCGTTGAGCTCGTGCGGGACCCAGGAATCGAGCTTTTTCACCTTTCCAATCGTTTTTAAATGCCTGGAGACCGTCATATGACTTGTGCCTAGCTCTGACACAAGTTCTCTGACTGTTTTATGAGGGTCTTCTTCAACAGCTTTTTTAAGATCTTCGTCCTCCACTGATGAGTGAGGTCGTCCACGGGGCTGATTTTCTAAAGTCGTATCTCCTGAAGAAAATTTTGAAAACCAACGACGAATAATTCTTTCATTAGCACTTCCTTCGCCAAACGCACGATTAATATTCCTTGCTGACTGGGCCGCGGAATGACCAAGTTTATACTCGTAAAAGGAAAGTATCCGGAAATCGCGTGTTTCCATGTTCCCGATTGATATTAAACTAAAATATGTAAACCTACTTGGGACAAAAACAAACATAGCTTGCGACTAGAGGATTAACAAATGTTTATTATAGATGGTAAATATTTTGCTTGGAATCAACACACAACGTTTTAATCCTTTATAAAGATTAGGGTTTAAAAAATCGGACACTTCATGTGTTACAACCCAATATTTCAAGAAAAGCGTGTCATTAAAAGATTAAAGTATAAATTCATATTTGAAGGTTGAAAAAGAAGAAAACTAGCAAACGTGTTTAATTATAAAACAAATCTCCAATACATCTGTTATAGAAATAGGTTAAAATATAATTTATGGTGTGGCATACCCGTATTGTCTCTTTAAAGTGGAAACCAGTTTCTCCTCATTTATAAAGCATGTCTTCCTTTAATAAATATAAGACTGATGACCAATCATGTCAATAAATAATAAAGACAAATAATATATTTTTAGTGTTATGACGACTGACCAATTAATTTATTATATTTTATATAATGTATTTATTGAATTTGAGGTATTTTTGAGAGATTTTATGAGTTCCTGAATAATACTGGGTAGAGAAATTAACTGCCGTAATGTTTTACACAAACAAAATGATCACGTATCCCATTATGCTTTTTTTAACATTTAGTGTGGTAATAAATACTTTTCATTCCATTTAAACTGATTTGTTATGTCTTCCGGGCTTCGTGTTTTTCATTGTCTTCTACCTTGGCCTTAGGCGTGGTATTACCGCCTGCCTCAAACGAAAAATGCATGGATACAACTCGAATAACTAGCAGTTTCCATCAACAAAATTATAAAGTAATTTTTTGTATTAGCATAATGCACTATACAATAAAATTTGAAATAAAATGAAATTTTTACTGAAATATCAAAATTAATGAAAAGAACGTAGCGTTTAACACTCATTCTATTTACGTTCCACAGTTGCGCTAGGACACGTTGGCGAATTGTGTTCTTCAAGAATTCCATTAATCATCCAGTTTTGAAATTGGAAATATAACTCACATAATAGTGTGTGTTTAATTTCTTAGTAACCTTCAGCTTCTACTTAAGTAATTGGTGTGTAAACTAACAAAACCCCCACTAATAAACCCTAACCACCCCTAACAAAACATATCTTACTTACTCCATCTCTTTATAGATTTTTATGAAAGTTAATCACAATATGTTGAAACGTGTAGCATAGACTTTGAGACCAAAAATAATGAGAATAGTTATACTTTAGACAATGAGTAGTATTTAATTTTTATTATTTATTAACATCCACGTTTTTCTACCGTGTCTAATTGGAACGGATTATTTGCAGCTCACCACTCTTTTCTAGCCAGAGTGGTACTAGGGAATTTATTTAATGTGTCCGCCACTAAATAAATTCCTATTGCCCAGACGGGAATCGAACTCGCCACTCTCACATGGTAAACCTAGAGTGGCAACGCTTTAACTCACATGGCTAACCAGAGCCCCGATTCGTATTTAAAAATTGCATAAAATAATAATCAACATTGCTAATTTAATGCTGGTTTTGGTCCAAACGTATTCGTACTAGTGGCTTAAACAGCTAATCGGGTTATTCATAAACTTTCCATCTATTCCATCTTGTAGATGATTAAAAACAAACTGTCTCATTTACACACATATGTGAGTGTGTGATGTAAATGCTCAGCAATGTAGCACATGCTCATTTGCAATTATAGCATTCCATTCCTTTATTTATAGGTTTTTATCCTTTACTTAACTCCCATTCATACTAACGGGATTTTTAAATATCAGCAATTGCATCACTAATCATAGCATGCCCAACTTAAATTTGAAATTGCTGTTATATAGGCTTCTTATTAGTGGAGAAATGGGAAATGTAATTTGAGGTGACAACGTCGGTATAACATTCCAGCACGTGGAAAATATGCTTAATTTATCCAGAACATTCGTGATGGACTGTTTCCTTTGCTGGTGTCCACGTTTCACCGCTATACATAAATGCTGGTCATATGTATTTTGACTTTTTTGCAGGGCATGGAAGCATCTTGTTCCAGCGACCATTCTGCCTTCTATATCTGCTTCTAGTAGAATACGGGTACTACGTCCGGTTACTATCCTCCCAGCTATTTTCCTCAATTAGTGAAGATATAAGGAAATATATGGCTCTCATGTCATGTTTCGTTTAGGAAATTCTCTTAGAGAGAAGAAAGCTCCTGATTAATATGGAAAGAGGATAAGATATGGCCAAACTGCTATGATGGACGTTGGCCCCAACTAAATTTTAATATAATGAGAATGAATTATTGAGCACTATCGTGTAACTATCATGCCAACTCTATTAGCACAATAACTTGCTAGCAGGTTAGTCAAAGCCATTATACATTCTATCACGACATCATTACCTTTATTTTGAAAATTTAATACAATGGTAATAAATTCATGAAAGCAGCAACTAAACCGTCTTCTGGAATACAATTCAATGAAAACTGTTTGTATGCTTCAATTCATCCATAAAAGTCATTTATTTTTCTACTTACATCATTTGTATTATTTGGATTGTGTACAGTTTACTGGCTAAATACGTAGCAGGGGCTCGGGTTAATAACGTGAGTTTAAGCCTTGGTCGTAATCTCACTTCGTAAACCTAGAGTTCGATTCTAACCTGGGGAATAGGGATTTATTGATGGACAGACTTATGAAATAAAATCCCTCTCACCCTAGTAGTGTAGATCACCCCTCCCAATTAGTCTTAGTAGCACCAAGTGGGTGCAAATAAATAACAAAACGTAACCACTAATATTTAAAACGTGCACTTACGCGATTCAAACATTAAAAACGATTAAGAGTCGTGAACAATGATTCGGTATATCGTAATTACCTTTCTCCACAAAAAACAAAACAAATGAATGTCGTTCATTTGTGATCTTTTTTTAAAAAAAATATATTTTTTAATTGACTAAATATAGTAAGAGTTTACTTTATTAATCAGCAATAAAATGCAATCTCTCTCTCTCTCTCTCTCTCTCTCTCTCTCTCTCTCTCTTTCTCTCTCTCTCTCTCTCTCTCTCTCTCTCTCTCTCTCTCATTCTCTCTCTCTCTCTTTCTCTCTCTCTCTCTCTCTCCACTCTCTCTCTCTCCACTCTCTCTCTCTCTCTCCCTCTCTCTCTCTCTCTCTCTCTCTCTCTCTCTCTCTCTCTCTCTCTCTCTCTCTCTCTCTCTCTCTCTCTCTCTCTCTCTCTCTCTCACTCTCTCTCTCTCTCTCTCGCTCTCTCTCTCTCTCTCTCTCTCTCTCTCTCTCTCTCTCTCTCTCTCTCTCTCTCTCTCTCTCTCTCTCTCTCTCTCTCTCTCTCTCTCTCTCTCTCTCTCTCTCTCTCTCTCTCTCTCTCTCTCTCTCGCTCTCTCTCTCTCTCTCCCCCCCCCCCCCTCCCTCTTTCATATTATATATCTTTCATTTCATTTTCTGGTTTCTAAGTTACTTTTCAAAGCAGAAAGAACTTGTCTCTCAAGCTGCTGGTTTAACCTTAACTTCTGTAAATTTCGATATATATTGTAAGATTAGTTATATATGAAAAATAAATAAAATTTACTTTATTTGATTCATTGAATTCAAATTATGAACATACACACAAACACCTATGTGGTTTGTTTACGTATTGCTCTTTACCAAATTAAATTGAAATGTTTCTTAAGAAATTAGAGATAAAATTCTATATGCCTGTAAAAGAATGACGACCACCGGTGATGAAATACGAAGGAAGTTCTGTCAGTAAATCATAGATAATATGTGACCTTCCCTGGACCCATATGGCCTTGTTTCGATGTGAAGTCTGAACGTGCATATCTTGCAAAACTCCAAACTGACTAGCTAGTTGAAATTTCATATTTTCAAATTTACTCGTTACTTACCGTTATACCATCTTGTTTTTACTGTGCTTCCCTTTTGGCGAATTAACGATTAAGGGGAGGGAGAGGGGTATGAGAGGACAGAAATATAAAATCGTAAATTTATTGGAACATATTAGTAATAAAATAAAGTTAGATATCCATTTTTGCTTGTGATGAAAAAAATTATTGATTATGTTCTGTGTCGTTTTTTGATCCGATGTTTTAGAACGGAGATACCGTATATTACAATCGAATGGAATCCTTTTAATGAAGTGCATCAAAACATTTTGTATATTTATTTTAATAGGAGTAAAAAAGTTCTTAAGATTTGATTATTTTGCATCCTCGGTTCTGGTTATGTTTCATGGGTTCCAATTAAGTTATTGAGTTCTAAACGGTGTGGGAGTGAGTGTAATTTATAGGGGTAGTATATGTGTTGAAGTGATCCCTTGAGGAGGGGTGTATGGTGAAGGAAGGGAGGGTAGTTCGGGGAGGAGGGGCGGTAAGGAGCAGCGAGTCTTAATTCCAGCTAAACACCTAGCTGTGAAACGTGAAATATTTATATCTCTTGTAATTTATCGTTTCTAAGTTTTAAGGAAGGAGCGGAGACGGGGGGAGCTCTCTCCTCAGTAGGGAGTAGCCTGCCTACTCACATAATGTATTCTTGAGAGAAGCGATATTTTTATGTCGTTGCGAATTTGGAGGTGTTCACTCTTTGGATTTATGCCGGCTGTGGATTATTTTTTGTCAGTTGGAGGCACGCGGGGCTGGCGGCGGTAGGCGGGGGGTTGGGGAGTCGATGGGATTGGAACGGAGAGGAGTGCGAAGGGGTGAGAATGGCTGTAAGGGATGAAATTAAACCATCTTACAAAAGCGTTGGTGACAACATCCCCTAGCCAGCCGATGGGACCCGCTCCCTGTCACTCTACCCACAAATTAAGATTAGCCCTGGAAGGAGACGATTTTTGGACTGGGCCCAATTTCAAACTAAACACATATATATTTCTTCATTTCCTCTCCCTCGCAGAGGTTTAGCTCTCACCCTCCCCATATTCCTGTACTAGTTGACGATATGAAGACATAGCGAGTTGAAACCCTCACAAAAATTTTGTAACCCATCGCACCATCCCTTTAAACTCTTGATTCAGTAAATGATAATATTTTTTCAAATGGATAAGATGTAGTAATCGGTCATTTTAACGGATGCAGACAATTAAGCCGTAATTCGGAGTTTATTTATTTTCTTCATTTACGAAAATAGCAACATATTTCAGTGACAATATATTAAAAATATTTCCATTGTGAGATCAGCTATCTGCTCGAGCGGTATGTTTTGTTATTGATTTGCAAATTTTCAATGTAAAAGCGTCCATTTTCGTCGGGCAGTATTTTTAATTTGGTTAGCTAAATCGATTAAATCATTTTTATTAGCAGATTCCCCTTAGTGGCTATCAGCTATTCGGGTTGTACTCATGATGGGAGTTTTGAAAAATGTCTTCAAAGGTCCATCGATCCTACCCAGGAGATAACGAAAATGCGTCCTTTCAAAATTTTATGTATATATTTTTCTGTTAACGCTCTAGAGGTCGCAATTTTTGTCTGATTTTTACCATACTTGATATTTAAACATTTATGTAAAAACGCGTCGGATCGAAAAATTGTATAGAATCAAACTCATTGCCAATGTACTGTTCTATAAATGCATGTACATTTTATCTCTATATTCAATGTTAACCGAAATATTTCCATATTTTAGTTTCGGCCATCAGTACACCCCCACTCGTAATCAAGTCAAATTAACTATAAGCTGTTATATCGTGAACCACTTCAATATATCTTAGTTATTATGAGTCAGATGTTATAATGCCATCTCTTAATGTTATAGTGCCAATCTTGTTAAAGTATTGATGGCCTACAATTGTTGCTCTATGCATTATTTCGTAACCTAAGTATAAGTTGAATTGTTTATACGTTCTTGTATACATTCTGCCTTCAATAACCTCCCCCTTCGACTCATCGGCTATTTAAATTTAAATAGAGAATATGTGGTGAAATAATATCACGAGTGTGTTTTACCAGCAGGTGGGAAATCTGCTTAGTTTACGCAGCCCCTGACGGAAGAACCTTTGGCAGATGACCCATAAGGGAAATCAGCAATTGAGGTCGTGCTCCATCGATCTTACCTAGGAGATGGTGAAAATGAGGTCCGCTCAAAATTATATATATATATATATATATATATATATATATATATCTATATTCTCGTTTTGAGGCTGCATCGCTGGGGAGTATTATCATTGTGAGTACCCCGGCTGACTGCTCCAGCGGTTGGAATTTTCGTTGTTTTGCAAATTTTCGATGGAAATGCGTCCATCTTCGTCAGGAAATTTTTAATAAAAATTTAAATTATTTGCCTGACGAAGATGGACGCATTTCCATCGAAAATTTGCAAAACAACGAAAATTCCAACCACTGGAGCAGACAGCCGGGGTACTCACAATGATATATATATATATATATATATATATATATATATATATATATATATATATATATATATATACGATATTTAAATGTTTTATCTAAAAACAAAGACTATTTTCTTTAACGGCTAAAATCAGAACAATGGGAGGGGAGGGGGGTGTTAGATGAGGGAATTTCGGAAATTCAAAAAATCTCCTTTATTATAAGTCGCATCGAAAATGGTATAGAACCAGTATTATTGTCAATTTAATGTACTACATATGTTCTTATATAAATGTTTTCTCTATCATCAATATTAACCGAGATATTAATATTGTTTAGATTTCAGCCTTCAGTAAACCCCCACTTAATTTAATCGCAATTTAAAAATACGAGAATATATCATGAAACAGCAGGTGAGAAATCTGCTTAGTTCACGCAGCCCCTGCATGTCGAATTTTTTTAAACAGAAATATAAAATATTTGGTAGATGAGATCACTAGGTTGTCAAACCAGCATGCGGGAAATCTGCTTATTTTAGGTAGCACTTGCTTGAGTTTTCGTCATCTCGTGTCTTGGATCAACGACGTGCATTTAAAGAACTTCTCGAAAATCTAGTCGATTTACTCACTCGGATCTTGGGAATTGAGAAGCGATTCAATTGAAGAAGCGAGGACGATGTAAAGGTTAAGACGGGCTGTCGGGTGGGGAGGGAGATGGAGTCAATAGGAGCCATTCTATTAGGAGATGTGCTGTACTCATTAGGTATAATTAGTGTTAATTGGTGGTAGTGCGTGCGGTCGGCGCGGCCCCTCTGAGCGACACAGATACGGGGAGGATAAGCGGTCCCCTTGTAGGAGGGCTGCTCCATCCCACCCATCAACGGCTGCAGTCTGCACTCGGACAAATGCCCCCATTCTACTAGCTCACATCCAATACACACAGTTAGATCTTACAGCTCTAGTCAATCGAAAAAATCCGTCACGCAGGGGCTGCGTAAACTAAACAGATTTCCCTCCTGAAATTTTACTATAAATAAATCTACATACTGGTAACACTTAACACGCGAGACATTTTTCAGTCAATTTTAATAACCTCCAAACGGAAAGCGCCTAAATTGTAAAAAAACAAGTCTACCAACCTCTCAAAGGCTGAACAAATAGTTAGAAATATCCTTCAACAGAAATTTTAAAAAAATACTGAAATATATCTCAATACAACATGAATTTTATTGAAAACTATTTACTATATCAAATATTATAATTTATAATGAATCACAATAATTTTTATCTCAATCACTCAAATATTTGGAAAAACAATATTTGGAAGTTCAGCTTCAAGTAAAGTGGTTTATTATACAATAGAGTATTGTTTATGTGACATGAGTAGAAGTGGGGGTTTGCTGAAGGCTGAAAACTGAAAAATGCAAATATCTAGGTTAATAATCAAGATAGAGAATACATGCACATAATAGTATTCATATTAAATTTAATAGTAAACAATAATGGAGATGTTTTGAATTTTCCAAAATTCCTTCACATAAGTTTATTAGTCGCATTTCCTGTGAGTACACTTTTTTTCTTATTAAGAATAGAAAAATTGGAGAAATAGTTGGACTTATTAGTTTTTATTGGAATTATCAGTCCCTTTAATTCGTCTCTCTGCATTTATGCTATTATTCAGAAACCTGTAATAAATTTTATAATTACAACTTGCCCATCTGATTTGAAATGTCATCTACCACTATATATATATATATATATATATATATATATATATATATATCTCTTTTATTTGTATATATTTTTATTTTCTATAATATATTTTTCTATTTTTGAGGCTGCATCGCTGGGACGTATCGTCATTGTGAGGATTTCGGCTATCTGCTCCAGCGGTTGGAATTTTTGTTCAGCAAATTTTCGATGGAAATGCGTCCATCTTCGTCAGGCATAAATTTGATTTTGCATATCAAATCAAATTTATGCCTGACGAAGATGGACGCATTTCCATCGAAAATTTGCAGAACAAAAATTCCTACCGCTGGAGCAGATAGCCGAAATCCTCACAAAGACAATATATATATATATATATATATATATATATATATATATATATATATATATATATATAGGAAAAGAGAGAGGTAGTGTGAGGGAGAGCTAAAAAAACACGTTTATAAGTCGCTTTTCCTGTGAGTCAAATTTTTTTTCCTATTAAGAACAGAAAAATTGGAGAAAGAGTTGGATTTAGTCGGGAGAGATAGAACATTGGAGTGAGGGAGAGAGAGCTATTTCTCCATAAATGCAGGTATTGTTAGAGAACGAGGGCCCCTAAACCTTATTGGTTGTTTTCCATGCCAAAGACTAGGGGGAAAAAAGCGCCCCTCCGTTGTGGCGGTATCTTAATCTTGTGTCTCCCACTTTTAATGTCTCTCTCTCTCCCTTTTAGGAGGGTTTTAATCCTGATTTTTTTCTTCCTTCTCTTTTTTTTTTTTATGTAGGAGAGAAACTCTTGTTTACAATGGGGGCCTATAGGATGATCCGCCCTGGGGACCGACAACCAATGTTCCTGTTTACAACCCCCCGCCCTCCAGTAATTGCAGTATATGGCTAATTAAAAAAAAAATTACCGCAATTTTGAATTTATTAAAACCTATGTCCTCACCACCTCAGCCTTTATTAAAATGCTTATATTAAGCGGTGCTGTAGAACGATTCTTAGAGCAAGCCTTCGAAACTCATATTTTTAACTTGGGATAAAAAAAAAAAAAAAGAAAAAAAAAAAAAAAAAAAAAAAAAAAAAAAAAAAAAAAAAACTTTTTATATAAAGAAGAAAAGGAATGATCCAATAAAATATATTCAGAAACAAATTTATTTCCGGATATATTTTACTTTGGCCAGTTAACACATCAAGCTAAGAGTGGCCAAACTCTCAGCGACGCGGCCTTGGTGTGAAGTCTGATAGTTTACAGAAACAAATATTTTTGGAAGAGTTTGAAATCGCCGCTCTCTGTTGGCGTAATTTGTCGGCATTTTATTTGTGAGTCCTGCGTGATATTATTTTAAGATTTGTAGTTGAGGATTAACCCCAATATCTTCAGGCTACAGATTTATTCATTGAACATAGGCATTTTTATTTTGTGACCTGGTTTTGAAATTTGTAAATTTGGGAATTGTAACGCGTGTTACTAGAAGAGTCCGAGTTAGAGAAATATATTGTAAAACAATAATAACTATACTCGGTAGTTTTTTTCAAAATGTAATATTTAAAAAAAAAACGTCTTGCAGGGGCTGCGTTAACTATGCAGATTTCCTACGTGCGTCACGTACTTGCATTTATCCCAAAACGTAAAAGTGCGAGAACAGTATTGGGTATTTAGGCTTCAAATAAAGTGATTTATAGCTGTCAAGGCCTCAAACAGCTATATTTATTTTCCTTATTTTAGAATTGCAGACGTTTCACCCTCTTGGGCATTAACAATGCTAAAAAGTCCGTCACGCAGGCGCTGCGTAAACTAAGCAGATTTCCCACGTGAAGTTTTACAATAGACAAATCTGCCTAATAACAACTGTAGTAGTAAGAAACCTCTAAACCTAAAACATTATTTAGGGCGTAATAACCCAGTAGTTTATAGCCTCAAAAAAACAGTTAACCTAACCTCTAAACCTATTCACGAGGGACGAATAGTTATGGAAACGGCTACCAGAGCTCTCGGCGGAAAGTCCGAACATAGCCTACTGGTGACCACGCGCAGAATACAAATGCAAATATCTCGGTTAATATTCAAGATAGAGAATAAATGTATATAACAATATTTATAGTAAACTTAATTTGAAATAAGATTGATTCTGTACAATATAAATGATAATAAATAATAAAAATGCAAACATCTCAACATACAAGATAGAGAATAAATATATAATAAAATACATATAACAATACTTAAGGGGATTTAATTTGCAATGAGATAATTTCTATACATGTTTTCGATCCGACGTATAGTAACGGAGATATTTCGAATTTTCGAAAATCCTCCTCTCTAAACCCCCCCTCCCACTGGTCCGATTTCAGCCGTTAACGAACTTAATCTTTCTTTTTACATAAAACGACTAAATATCGAGTTTGGTAACGATCAAACAAAAATTGCGACCGCTAGAGCGGTAACAGACAAATATATATATATATATATATATATATATATATATACAGTTTTGAACGGACGTCATTTTCGTCATCTCCTGGGTAGGATCGATGGACATTTGAAGAAAAATTTCGAAAATTCCGTCATGAGTACAACCTCAATAGCTGATTTCCCTTAAGGACATACAGGGTAAACATTTTTTTATCTCATAACCATTAAGGCAAATCATATTTCTCTTAGATACATAGATTTCTAACAAACCTTATAAAAGTATTCTTCGCAGTCACTTTTATACTCACTCATGAGTCCACCTAATAAAAATCCCCTATGCTTCATATTATAACAGCTTACTGTTAATTTGACATGAGTAGGAGTGGGGGTTTACTGAAGACCGAAAACTAAAAAATGCTTATCTCGGTTAATATTTAAGATATTGAAATAAGATTTGTTCTATAAATTTTTTCGATCTGATGCATAATATCGGAGATATTTCCCACTCTAAACACCCCCTCGCACTGTCCGATTTTAGCCGTTAATGAATTAGATCTTTATTTTTACAGAAAACGTTTAAATATCGAGTTTCGTAACGATTAAACGAACATTACGCGTTAACAGACGTATTTATATATATATAAATTAGTTCAGACCTTATTTTCGTAATCTCTTAGGATCGAGGGACATTTGAGGACATTTAAGCTTTATTTAATCTTCGAATAAAGTGGTTGATGTTAATATAACATGAGCAGGAGTGGGGTTTACTCATAACAAAAAAAAATACAAATATCCAGTTTAAAATTGACCATATAGAAAAAGTGTTTATATATGGCTTAATACACTGTTTCGAACCGTCGTATATTAAGAGTGAAACTTTGGATTTTTGAAATTCCCCTTCTCTAAGTTCTACCCTTCTGCTGGTCCAATTTCAGTCATTAACGAACTTGATCTTCAGTTTTACATAAAACATTTAGATGCTAGTCTGGTATATATATATATATATATATATATATATATATATATATATATATATATATATATATAGTTTCGCCATCTCATGGATAGGATGGATGGATTCTAAGTGTATATTACATTTATAACATTCAACGAAATTGAATACAGAAAATTTCTTATCAATTTAATCTTTTTCAATTTTTCATGTTATCTATCCTCGCTTAATTAGCAGATTTCCAACCACGAGTTGACGAAAATGAGGTCCGTTCAAAATTATATATATATATACGTTTGTCTGTTAACGTTCTAGCGGTGGCAGATTTTTTTTTTATCATTACTCGACATTATATCGTTTTATGTAAAAGGAAAAAGACCAGTGGGAAGGACCAGTGGGTAGGGGGGTTTAGAAGGGAGGGGATTTTCGAAAATTCGAATTATTTCCGTTACTATACGTCGAATCGAAAAATTGTATAGAACCAATGTTATTGCAAATTACATTTACTATAAATATTGTTATATGCATTTATTCTCTATCTTGAATATTAACCGAGATATTGCATTTTATAAGTGTGGGGATAACGGATAATATGAGATCGGCTGAAGTCGGTTCTATTCTGGACTTTCCCCCGACAGCTAGTTCGGCCATTTACGTAACTGTTCGGCACTCGTGAAGTTGGTTTAGAGACTCGTTACTACTACTGTTCGGAAATCGGACCAGTGGGAGGGGGTGGGGTTAGAGGGGAGGATTGTCGAAAATTCGAAATATCTCCGGTGCCATACAGCGTATCAAAAAATTGTATGTAACCAATTTTATGAACAGAGCTATTTGCATTTGTATTGTGTGTGTGGTCGGCAGAAGTCGGCTATATTCGGGACTTTCCGCCAAAAGCTAGTTCGGACTGTTCGTCTCTCGTGAACTGGTTTAGAGATTCCTTACTACTACTGTTATTAGAAGGCAGATTTCTCTATTTTAGAACTTCACGTGGGAAATCTGCTTATATATATTTTTCATTGTATCGGGCCTCAATACATAAGTAATACAAGTATTCTTAAATTGATTAATTAGGAGTAATATCCTCCTCAGGATAATTACCTTTCATTAAACATGCAACATATGCCTCCCCGAAGAAGAAATTAACCTTTTTGTATTTATATGTTAAACGATCCGTGGCATGAAAAATGCTGTGAGCTGGAAAATATAAAGAAAAATACCCTTGAAACTAATTAGATTAGTTGATGTTAATTAATGGACTGATTCTTGAACATGAATGTTTTCACGATAATATTATTAAAGGCGTGAACCAAATAAAATCGTTGAAGCTTTCTAATTATTCCTATCCTTGGCGAATTTATTTTCTTGTATCCTAATCCATTTCAGTGTCTCAAAATATTCCTTAGTGTTGGGTGAAGTAAATCAACCTACATTTGCAATTTTGGATAGATAAACATAATTTGCGGTATGTATTTATCTATTTCGTTTAATGTCACTGGTTTAGAATGGTCTTGCAGTTCATTTTTGGGACTGAGTGTACGATCAGAAATAACATATTTTAGATATTCTAACTTTTTAGTAGATTTCCCGCGATTTTCGAAACATTTCTTCAAATGTCCAACAATTCTATCCAGGAGATGACGAAAATGAGGACCGTTCAAAATGATATATATATATATATATATATATATATATATATATATATATATATTTGTCTGTTAACGGTCTAGTGGGCGTTATGTTTGTTTGATCGTTACCAAACTCGAAATTTAATCGTTTTATGCAAAAAGAAATATCAAGTTTGTTAATGGCTGAAATCGGACAAGTGGGGGGAGGGTTAAGACGGAGGAATTTTCAAAAATACGAAATATCTCAATTACAATACGTCAAATCGAAAACATGTATAGAAATTATCTCATTGCAAATTAAATGCCCTATAAGTATTGTTATATGTATTTTATTATATATTTATTCTCTATCTTGTATGTTGAGATGTTTGCATTTTTCATATTTGCCTATTGCCGGTTCTGTTCGTGCGATTCCGCTGAAAGTAAGATGGGCCGTTTCCGTAACTGTTCGGCTCTCGTGAAATTGGTGCAGACTGGCGTAAGCTTCTTCTTTATGGTTGGCAGACCTCTTTGTTTACAATTCAGAACCTTCCGTTTAGAGGTTATTAAAATTCACTGAAATATTTCTCATTACCGTTTGTATTTATACACTTAATATTCACGGTGGTGATAATGTAGTTGTGTAAAGTTTAACAATAGATAAATCTACATACTGGTAATACTAAACCACCATGAATATTAAGTGAATAAATACAAACGGTAATAAGACATTTTTGAGTCCATTTTCTCAAACTCCCGACGGGAAGCGTCTGAAATGTAAACAAACAGGCCTGCTACCTCACGCAGGAATGAATAACAGTAACTGAAATATTTCAAAATATAACATATTAAATTTATTGAAAATTATTTACTATATCTAGTACTGTATGTTGTAATGAATCAAGTTACAATGTAGTTTTACTCCAGTCAATCAAAGTGTAGTAGTCCAAGAACTTAAGACGGTTTGGGGGGAGGGGAGTCAAATGAACATATTTGCATGATATTTACACTTATAGTAATGGTCTCTTGAACACAATATTTGGTATTTAAGCATGGAATAAAGTAGTTTATTATATACCAGAGTATTTTATATGTAACATGAGCAGAAGTGGGGGTTTGCCGAAGGCTGGAAACTGAAAAATGCAAATATCTCGGTTAATATTCAAAATAGAGAATAAATGTATATAGTAATCCATATAATACAGTTAATGTGCAATAAGATTGGTATACAATGTTTCGATCTGAGGTATAGTAACGGAGATATTTTGAATTTTCGGAAACCTCCCTCCCAATGTTCCGATTTTAGCCATTAACGAACTGTTTTTACATAAAACGATTAAATGTCGAGTTTGGTAATGATCAAACAAAACATTACGAACGCTAGAGCTTTAACAGACAAATGTCTATATATATATATATATATATATATATATATATAATTTTGAACGGACCTCATTTTCGTCATCTCGTGGGTAGGATCGAAGGACATGAAAAATTTGTTCGTAAATCGCGTCATGAGTACAACCTTAATAAGCTGATTTCCCTTAAAGGAAATCTGCTAAAACATATTACATAAATAGTTTTGGACGGACCTCATTTTTGTCATCTCCTAGCGAGGGTCCAAGAATATTTGAGGAAATTTTTTGAAAATCGCACCATGAGTACAACTTCAATAGTTAATTTTTTTTAAGAGCAATCTGCTAAAAGCTTGCAATAAGTTTTGTGTGGCGATTCGATGTGTGAGCATAACGGTTTTAGAGAGGCAAGTGGAAGCGGGGATGGGTAAGGGGTGGGATTGAAGATTTGCATTAGCTGTTGCATAAGGAATCGGAGCCTAATTACAACCTGCCACCAAGTACACAGGCATTACAAGCCCCATTTACTCGCCGTCATTTTCCTAGCGTTTGCCCAACTACTCTACGTCTGGTCATACACCGAATAATGCATGGGCATTCCACGTCTACATGAGTGGCCCACAAAAAATTCTATACGACGTTAGGCTTTTGCCCTGTCTTACAGGAGATATACAGAAATTGCATATTCTTTTTCTAACACAGGCTAATTATTATCAAACGGAAAGTAGTTTCAATTATGAAAATAGTCCGTTAAACACTATTTATTTCATAATTATTTCCTGTAACGTTTGCACTTAGAAGTATTATATAAGAAGGGAAAATTGTGGGGTTTCAGATTTCAACGGATCGTCTTTTTTGACAACCTCCAAATCCATTCAGGCTTATTTCAGTGTGGCATCAGTACGTCAATACGTATCTCGCACAAAGTGAGGGAAAATAAAACAAACTAAATTTCTCCGTGCTTTAATGAGATACAGACGTTTTGTACAAGACTTTGTTAAAGTTCAAAAAAAAAAAAAGCATATCTCGTTAGACTAGATTTTCTTGGGCAACTACATGGTTATTATGCCCTTCCGTTGTTTAGTGTAGTTGTTTACAATAAATAACTATTACTTCAGTACTTAACTAATCAAATAAAGTAATACTAATCCTAAATAATATAGATCATACAATAAATACGATTTATACCTTCTAGATAAAGTGCCTTTTTTTATTACACATATTGCAGGTTGCATGTACACCAACAATGAGCAATTTGCAGTAAACAATAAATATTACTTCAGTACTTCACTAATAAAATAAAGTAATACTAATCCTAAATAACATTTAAAATTTTTAATATATACAAAATGATCTTTTTTTTTCATTTTGCAATTTACAATATACAACTCAATACGGTACTAAACTAAAATACGAATCAAATTATAAATGCAATTTTTACTATGTACACAAAGTGCCTTTTAATTTTTTTTATTATATTTTTTTTTAATTTATATATATATATATATATATATATATATATATATATATATATATATATATGGGTGATTAGACGACGGGGAAGATGGGTTATGTTGTTGGCAGTTCAAGAAAAAAAGACAAGGGTAAAAGTAAAAAACAACCAGAAGTAGATTTAGAAAAAAATAGGCAGCTACACCCAATGCTATTAATATTTTAAAGAAAACTATAATGTAGAAAAGTGGACAGTTAATGGGATACTGTTTGGATCAAGGGGAGTTAGTTATCTTCAAGACCTTAACAAAATGAATGGAGATATGAGAAAAATGTTAACCAATATTCTAAAAGCATTCATCAGAATTGTGAATTTCCATTTATACCATAATACCGTTAAGCATAAGCTGTTCCCTTAGCAACACCACCAACAGAAAGGACGGTTATATAATATTAACTAAAATGGAAATAATTACCTTAAATAAGGCAAATATGGGAGCTGACCTTGATAGGTACCCTTAAGAAAGGGGGCAGCTTAATTTGTTTGTTTATATATATATATATATATATATATATATACTAGCTCAGATACCCGGCTTCGCCCTGGAGTTGATATGAGTCTGAATGGTGATGGTATTTTTTTGGCAAGGCTTTACTTATCACAATATTTTGACATTTACCCGTCCCAGTGTTTAGGGTTTGTAATCTTGCTTGCTGTTGATTTGTTAATAATAAAATTATTTTTTTTTTATGTAAGACTTCGCTGTCCTCCATATGGTCATATTTCCCGACTCCTGTGCATTATGCATAGATTTGAATTATTAAGGACAAAATATTAACATAGATTTGAATTAATTTTTCCAGGTGAGGTACCTGGTAGTTCATATTGGAACGAAATGTTGAGCATAAATGTATACAATAAAAGTCACTCTAAATAAAAAAGTAAACAACTTTTGTTTGAGCACGTTTGTCGAAAAACAAATAGACAATGAAGTATTGCGAATTTTTATTTCATGCCTCCCTTATAACCCTCACTTCCGTTCAAACCTAAAAATTTTAATATAGCTTATAATCATGGATTAATTAATGCTAATTGACATACCGAGTTTTGTTAACTTCGGTTCAATCGTTAGTGCCCAATAAAATTGTTGGCTCCCACTAAAGTTTTAGTGTATATCTCAGTTATACTTTGTTACACGAGAAAAGTGAATATCACAAAAGTTACTTCAAATAAAATAATAAACTACTTTTGTCATGTGCATATTTGCAGAAAAACGAATAGAAAACGAAATACCGCTATTTTTAAATTCTGGCCTCCCTTACAACCTGTGTCTATGACATGTGAAACGAAAAAGTATCCTGAAATTTCGAAAAAAAAAACAATGTACAGACAGAGATTACAATTATATATATATATATATATATATATATATATATTTAAATATAGACATAAATGTATTCATATACACACGTAGGTTTATATATACACATCCCAACAATGAGCAATTGGCAATATACAATAAATAAATATTTCTAAAAAAAATAATATTAATCCTAAATAATAATACAATTTTTAATATATGTAAAAAATACCTCTTTTTTCTTTTTTTTATTTTCTTTTCCCAATATGTATCTCGCATAAAGTGAGGGAAAATAAAAATGCTGAAGTTTCTGCGTGCATATTTCAGATATAGAAGTTTTGTATAAAATTTGTTTTGTTTAATTTAAAAAGAGCTATGAGTTTTTCATGGTACATTTTTGTCCCGACGCGGACCATAACATTCAAATGAAATTTTAAATTACGCGCAGCAAAAGATTTTTATATTTAATTTAATTGAAATACATAGAATCAATCAGAATTTTTAGCAGAGTCAAGGGGACTTTATTATTTGTATAACGGATAGTTTTTACTATGGATGCTCTGTATCCTGTTTGAGCTGAGTATGAATCCTGGAGCTCATATTTTACTTCATTCTGAGTTGAGTAATGTTAATTGTATAGTGAATAGATTTGCTGGCCAAATTAAACCTGGAAACTGAGAAATGCAAATAACTGTTAACTTCTGTGCTACGGATAAAACTTAGAGAGCATTAGTTCCAGAATATTACAATTTCATTTTTCGATCCTTTACATAACAGCGGAGATTTTCTAATATTTGATTTTATTCCCTCTTGAGACCCATACTTCTTATCTCAGAATCCTATAATTAGAAAACAAAAAGTGCAGTAGGCTACAAGTTTATTCAAATTTATTCAAAATGGGGGTTTGTATTAATGAAAAACAAATATAGTGGTTTTCCATTCACTTGAAACCATTTCGTTGACTAAGGACAACGATCTTAAAAGCTTCCTCATTTTCGGGCCCATTACTTGTGTTAAATTTTAGCTTAAAAATATAACAGTTCATATGGCATCATATGAAAGAGTCGAGCATAACCACGGTGATTCAAAAGTCTCTGTGTCTTCCCTAATACACTATGTTAGGCAGCCTTAAATTAAGAAGAGTTCTGATTAAGAAATAACCACTGAGTACTTTACTCCATTTTCAAAGGACAGAGAGCAACCCTGGAAATTCACGCTGATGCAATACTTTACAGAAGTATGCAAGCGTGCATTTAAATTTGTGACGTTGAAGGGGTAGTTAAAGTGTCTGTTTAAGTGTGCTGCATAGACATGGTTTAAGAAAAATTCAAAAAGACACGTTACTCTTAAAAAGAAATATCACAGATGACGTCTCGATTCCTGAGTCTCAATTCAGAGAAGGTGAAGACAAAGATCCTTGCATAAGGACATGGAAATATTCTTCAGAATTAGGCGTATCCCAACGTACAGTTTTCCTTCAAATGCATGACGTTTGTCCACACCATTTAAAGCCTAAATAGGCAGAATGATGGCTGGAAACCGCTACAACACCTGGCCTGGATTTCTGCTATTAACAACCTTGGCCTTTAATGGTATATGAAACATTTTTAACGTCGAGTTTGGTAATTATCAAAGACAATTACGACCAATTGAGCGTTAACACACACCTGAATAGCAGATTTCCATTCAGGGAAAGCTAAAATATGGACAAGCCTTGAATATGTAAGAAACCTCTATTACGTTCTCAGGATCTTGTTTTAGGCCATGAACAAAGTTGCTTACAGTTACTTGGAAAATTAAGTCGGACAAGGACTGCAATTGAAATTTTTACAGACTAACTCTAATAACATAAATTCTAAATACATTCCATTCTATTCCTATGACAACATATATTTTCCACTGGAATCAACGACAGGATGTCATTTAGTATGATACAACAATGACATAAATATACGTATTCAGAACACTTTGTGCATATTTCTAAAGGGTGTTTCAGGAACAGATTTAAGCATTTCATTACACTGAAATGGGATTGCATTCCGGAATAAAACATTAAAAATAAAGTTGGCTAATCCATGGGACTGACTGTTCCATCGGTGTGGGCTAATCCAGAAGGCAGGTTTAATCCACACGTCCCAAAAGGCGTATGTAATTTGAATATAGACATATCTCAAGCTTATTGTTTCAAGCTCCAGCCCGAATAAGTTTGATTAAAACTTGTAATTCGGGAGGGTGCGGTGGCGGATTAAGTCATGTATACGTCATTTGTTCTCCCTTCCTCAGGGGCTTCCTCACTCTTTCCCTTACTAATCTCAACTTATGTGGGGCTCCCCCCCCTCCCACCTTTGGCGCTTTCGCCCTTTTATTCTCTCTCTTTTGCGAAAATTCTCTCTCACATCCTATCTCTCTCTCGGCCCTCACTCTCTTCTGCCCTTACGCTCTCCCAACTCACTCTCCCTCTATCACTCTCTCTCACTTACTCGGTCGATCATTTTCTCTCTCTATATATATAAAATTCTCTCTCAGCCCTCCCCCCACTACTGTCACAGTCCAAGAGTCCCTCACTACACCTCATTACATTAGCCCTCTCATTTACATTCTCTCACACTCACTACTTGCACCTCACTATTTTACAATCACTTCTTGCACCTCACTATTTTACAATCACTTCTTGCACTAGCCTTCTCCTCCAGGCTCTGACTTCTTGCAATACCTCTATCCTCCTCTCCCTGACTTCTTGCACTGCCTCTATCCTCCTCTCCCTGACTTCTTGCACTACCCCTCTCCTCCTCCCACTGACTTCTTGCACTGCCTCTATCCTCCTCTCCCTGACTTCTTGCACTGCCTCTATCCTCCTCTCCCTGACTTCTTGCACTACTCCTTTCCTCCTCTCTCTGACGTCTTGCACTACCCCTCTCTCTCTGACTTCTTGCATTACCCCTCTCCTCCTCCCACTTACTTCTTGCACTGCCTCTATCCTCCTCTCCCTGACTTCTTGCACTGCCTCTATCCTCCTCTCCCTGACTTCTTGCACTGCCTCTATCCTCCTCCCACTGACTTCTTGCACTACCCCTCTCCTCCTCCCACTGACTTCTTACACTACCCCTCTCCTCCTCCCACTGAATGTAGATTATTTCTGCAATATCCGTAGATGTATATCAACAGACGTCGTTGTCTTCTTCCTGGTAGGCTCGCGGTCATTTGAAAAATTTGTCGAGAGTCGTGTCATGAGCACAACTCAATAGGTGGCTTATCTTGAAGAAAATCAGCTAATACTGAACCAAGTATCCATAGCATATTCAGTATATTCATTGGTTTCAGAAAATATGAATGTATTCCATGTAGAAGACGCATTTGACAAATCTAATTATCGCTTTAGATTTATGGAAGTAGTGGTGTGAAGATATAGAAGTTTGGTCGAGTGAAATGCTCATGGGTAGATGAGCAACCGGGTCCATTAGAAGCATGGACCATGTGAAACTCTCTCCCAGCAATAACTCAAGCAATGTCACACTCGGCGACTAATATGATACTGCTTCAATTGGGCAATTATGACTGCAAAACGGGATTGGCTGGCTCTTTGACGGTACTTACATCTATGGGAATAGGTGCAATCTCTTTTCTATGACCCATCCAAAAGGTTCGCGCTCTCCTACATCCCTCACTTGTAACTGTTAAAGTTATCAATCCTTAAATAGCATTTGAAAACTAGATTACATTACGCCCTCATGAGTTTCACAAGAAATAAATTATACAGAATAAAATAATAATTTATTTCTTATGAAAATGATGAGAGCGTAATGTAGTCAAGTTTTCAAATCGTGAAATCATCTCAAAATCATTGCAATCTCAAATTTATATAGAATAAAAACATAAATTTGGGATTGAAATTAATTTAAACAGATTTTCCTTTAGGGAAATGAGCTATTGAAGTTTTAATAATGTCGGGATTTTCGTACCATTTCCTTAAATGTCCATCCATCCTACCTAGACAATGAGGAAGTCCATCGATAAATACATTTCTACTGCCCAGGGCGGGAATCGAACCTGCTCTACGTCTAGGTCTACGATATGAGATTAAGACCAACGCCATTACCCACACGGCCAACCTGAGCTCCCGAGATATTGTATAGAAACAATCTTATTGCAAATTAAATTTTCTATAAATATAGTTCTGAACATATTTCCCGTATAATGAGTATTAACCGAGATATTTGGATTTTATAGTTTTACGCGTTCATTAGTTCCCACTCGTACTCGTGTCGTATTAATAATAAGCTGTTACATCATGAACCACTTCATTACAAGGTTAAATACCAAATATTTTTTTCAACAAAGGTTTATTATAAGAGATACAAACAAATACGTTCTGTTGACCCCCCCCCCCTTTCTTTTATTCTTGGATTGTTAAAATTTTAGAGATTGAGATAGAAATTATTCTGATTCATTTCAAATTACTGCACTAGCTGTAGTAAATATTTTTTAATAAAATTAATATGTTATATTCAGATATATTTAATTAATTATTCATCTTTCAGGTCTAGAATAATTCTATCTATTCAGCGCTGCGAAGTTGGATGCCTGGTTTGTTTAGAATTCAGACGCTTTCCGTTGTAGATATTATTAACTTGTAAATTGACTGAATGATTTCTTATTACAGTTTGTATTTATTCCCTTATCATTCACGATGGTGTTATCAGTATGTAGATTTATCTGTTGTAAACCTTCCCGTGGGAAATCTGCTTAGTTTACGCAGCCCCTGCGTGACGGACTTTTATTATGAGAGATTTAGAAAATAGAAAAACATGAGGAAGTGGGAAATCTGCTTAGCTTACATAGCCTGCGATGTTCCTTTGCTTCAAAGAGAAAGCGTAATTGTTGAGATAAGTACATAGTTGTGTAACAAAAACTATACTTTTGAAATAGGTTTTTAATTCAAGCTCTTTTTAATCTGCTTTTGTTAATTATATTGCCCTAACAGTAATACACTATTACGCAAGCAGTTTCAGCCCCTGACGTCAACAAAGGGCTGCATAAGTTTATTTTGGGTTAGATAGGGGACATAACGTTCAGCGTCATATGACTTGAAACTCTTATGTAAGACAATAGTAAGTGAAGTTAGAAATACTTTTCTACGGCAGTGTTTGTTGGAAGTGAAGAATGTTTAATTGGAGAGAGAGAAAAAACGTCCAATTCTTCACAATTTGTTTATTTCAGCGCTAAGCGCTTTCAAAGACTAATGCCTCCATCTTCAGAGCTACTTGCATGCGCTCATTGGGAAAGACAGCAAGCGACTGAATTCAAGCGACTCAAGTCGCATGCTGTCTTTCCCAATGAGCGCATGCAAGTAGCTCTGAAGATAGAGACATTAGTCTTTGAAAGCGTTTAGCGCTGAAATAAACAAATTGTGAATAATTGGACGTTTTTTCTCTCTCTCTTAGAAATACTTCATTCGACAGTTTGAAGGAAAGGCCACATTAGGGGCATAATAATAGCGTTCAATAAACTCTTTCTTTACAAGTTTAGTTGAAAATGAAAAATCTCGTCATGAGTGCGACCTCAATAGCTGCTAAAAAATCAGTCATGCAGGGGCTGCGTTAACTAAGCAAAATTCCCACGTGCGTCACGTGTTTGTATTTATCTCAAAACGTAAAAATTCAATAAGAACATTATTTGGTATTTGGCCTTCAAATGAAGTACTTCATAATATAAGAGCTTATTGTTAATATGACATGCGTAGGAGTGGGGGTTTACTGAAGCCGAAAACTAAAAATGCACATATCTCGGTTAATATTAATGATAGTGAAAAAAAGTACATGACAACATTTATTTAAAATTACATTTGCAATTTGATTGATTGAATACAATTTTTCGATACGACGCATAATAATGGAGATATTAATTTCGAAATTCTTTCCCACTATACCCCCTCCCCCTGTCCGATTTCTGTCATTAACGAACTTGAACTTTATTTTGGCATATAATGTTTAAATATCGACTTTGGTAACGATTAATCGTTAATTACGGTCGCTAGACCGTTAACAGACAAATATATATTTATATTTGTGTGTTACCACTCTAGAGGTCGCAATTTTTGTTTTACCGCTGTCAAACTCGATACATAAGCATTTCATGCAAAATTAAAGGCAAAGATAAGGTTAAGGTTAAGTTCGTTAACTGCTTTACAGTGTCTTCAGAGGAGGGAATTTTGATAGTTCAAAATATCTCTGTTATTATACACTGGATTGAAAGATGGTATAGAACCAATCTTATTGTAAATTTAATCGTTTATGAATTTTGTTATATACATATTTTCTGTAATATGAATATTAAACGAGATATTTGGATTATTTAGTTTCCAGGCTTCAGTACCCCCCACCTCCACCCATCCGAATCATGTCATGACAACAATTAGCTGTTAAAACATGACATTCTTTATTTTAATCTTAAATACCAAATATTGTTTTCATGTGACCTTTATTGTGCGAGACATATGCAATTTGCGCGATGACGTCATCAATTAAGGATATACGTTTCTGTCTCGAGAATGTTTTAGCAGATTTCCCTTGAGGGAAATTAGCTATTGAGGTCGTACTCATGACGCAAGTTTTGAAAAATTTCCTCAAATGTCCATCGATCCTACCCAGGAGATGACGAAAATGAGGTCCGTTCAAAATTGTATATATATATATATATATATATATATATATATATATATATATATATATATATATTTGTCTGTTAACGCTCTAGCGGTCGCAATTTTTGTTTGATCGTTACCAGACTTCATATTTAAGCGTTTTACGTAAGAAAGATCAAGTTCGTTAATGGCTGAAATCGGACCAGTGGGAGAGGGGGGTTTTTTGAAAATTCGAAATATCTCCGTTATTATGCGTCGGATTGAAAAATTGTATAGAATCAATCTTATTGCAAATTAAATTTACTAGAAATATTGTTTTATACATTTATTTTGTAGCTTGAATATTAACCGAGATATTTGCATTTGTATGCATGTGTGTGGTCGGCAGGAGTCGGCTACGTTCGGCACTCTCCGCTAGGGCGGGCCGTTTCGGTAACTGTTCGTCCCTCGTGAATAGGTTTAGAGATTCCTTACTACTACTGTTGTTATTAAGCGGATTTCTCTATTGTAAAACTTCACGTGGGAAATCTGCTTAGCTTACGCAGCCCCTGCGTGACGGACTTTTTTTCATCAATACCATACTCGATATTTAACCGTTTCAGTCAACCCTGATGATAATATTTGTTATTGGTAGAAATGGGATCAGGATTAGGGGTGGGGGGAGGTACTTTGAGTTGGATCGAATAATGTTATAGAAGCAATCTTGTTAAATTGTTGATGCTATACAAGTCGTTACTCATATATTAAACGAGTAGTTCGTACTTTCTGGTTTTCAGTCCGGCTATGCGATGAGATAAGATCATTAGTGTGTTATTCTAATATATGGGAAATCTGTTTAGTTTACGCAGCCACTGCGTAAAGGACTTTTTATATTAGAGCACAAGGAACTACGTGAGATATGGAGCTATATTTGAAGCTCTCTAGTTGATTTGTTCCATCAGTAGATAATTGTCAACAGGTAATTCAGGGACTGTTTGGTCTTTGGAGTAAGCTTTTATTAATAATACTTGCTTGTATTAACGAAGGGACTCCGGTGTGTTCTACTGTGTGTAATGAGCATGAATAGAAGATGGGGACATAGTTGGTAAATTGAATTCACAGTAAGCGGTACACCCATAGAAATATGGAGCGATATAAACCATTGAAGAAGTAGTTATAAAACGGCTGAATGGTTCTTGGAAATCTGTTTTGCTCTGACACTTGAAGAACGTCGCCAGGACCAAAACTCATAGTGGAGTTTTAGAATGGCTATGTTTGGTATTGTAGGAAAGAGTTAGAGTTCCCATCTGGCTGGGGAAACTTGGTCGAGAACAATTGATTGCCGGGAGACAGTGCCGTTTGAAATGTGAGTCGAGCGAGAGTGAGAGTGAGAGTAAGGGGTGATGGGGGGAAGGAGATAGAATGAAAGGAAGGGTACAGGGATGGGCTGAAACTTTTGAAGGGGCTGTACACATTAGGTTGAGGAGCGTAGGAGTGGAGAAGGCTCCCCCACCCATCCCAGCTCCCGTTGGAGCAAAGCAGCAGAGGAGATAGTATTTGAAAAGACAATAAGTAGAGAGCGCTGAGACAAGGTGTTAAGGCCCTGTTTCTTAATCGCGTTAGCCAATTATAGCCTAAGCACTCCCCCTCCCACCCACCCGTCGTCCCCCAATATTGCCTTAAAACCCAAATTTATTCCTACTGTTTAATTATAAGGGCATATTGAAACTGGGTGCTGTTAGGAAGGGGAGCTTTCTGCCAAGAGCAATTATTGCTTGTTTCCAAAGAGAAGGGCGTTCCTTCGCCTCTGCCAGCTCTTCTTGCTGTATGTCAACCGGATACAACTTTTAACTCCTAGCCGCGAAAGTGAAAATGGGTTCTAATGGTTATACTACCGCACCAAATTCATCCAATTACCAGTTACAACCCCCACCCCAAATAGAAATAATAGCATTCCATTACTTCCCATGAGAATTAATATTCGAATAGAAGAACAAGAGAAAACGTACACTAATAGCACAAGGTTTATTTCTGCCAATAGAACCAAGGGCACAGTTGGTCCACTTTATTGCCCCAAACATTTCTCAGGTACATACTAAAGCCAGACTATGAACGTGAGTGGGTGATCAAAGCGTTTGTTCACCAGTTCGCGGCTTGAGTTTGCTGGCGTCACAGCTCTATTTACTGCCGCGATTCTGGTGAGTCAACCAGGCTGACAGTCACTTGGTGGACTTTTGACTCTCGGTTTTTGCCTGCTACCACTTGTGAGATGAGATCACTAGTGTGGCATTCCAACATTTGGGGAATCTGCTTATTTTACGCACCCCTGGGTAACGAACTTTAAAAAACTCCCCTAAGTGAAATCAGCTATTGAGATCGTACTCATGACTCTCTTTCCAAAAACATTCTTCAAATACCCATCAATCCAGCCTAAAGACGACGAAAATTGATGATTTACATGAAACACTATGCATATTGACTTTTGTATTGATAAAACAAACATTCGATCGCTAGAGCGGCAATAGACACACACACACACACTCATATATATATATATATATATATATATATATATATATATATATATATATATATATTTATATAAAAGTCCGTCACGCAGGGGCTGCGTAATCTAAGCAGATTTCCCAGAGAAGGTTTATAATAGATAAATATACATACAGGTAACACAACCGTGAATGTCCAGTAAATGTACAATACAAGGCTGAATTGTAAACAAACAGGCAAGCCAACCTCGTAGCGCTGCATAGACAGGAAATACAAACAATTAATGAAATATATCTGAAGATAACATATTAATTTTATTGAAAACAATTTACTAAAGCTAGTGCTGTAATTTTAGTAATCGAAAAACAAAAGAAGGGGGGGGGCAACAGAACGAATTTGCATATATCTCACAAAGTAAAAGTTCAATGAAAACAATATTTGCTATTTAGGCTTCAATTAATCTATTTTATTATATAACAGAGCATTGTTTATGTAACACTAGTAGAAGTGGGGGTTTACTGAATGCTGAAAACTGAAAAATACAAATATCTCAGTTAATATTCAAGATAGAGAATAAATGAATAAACATTATGTATAGTGCATTTAATTTTCAATAAGATTGATTCTATATACTTTTTCGATCCGACTTATAGTAACGGAGATATTTTGAATTTTCAAAATTCTCCCCCTTTAACCCCCCCCCCCCCTGGTCCGATTTCAGCCGTTAACGAACTTGATCTTTCTTTTTACATGAAACGACTAAATATTGAGTTTGGTAACGGTTAAACAAAAATTGCGACCGCTAGAGTTGTAACAGACAAATATATAGTTAGATACATAGATATATATATTATATATATATATATATATATATATATATATATATATATATATATATATATATATACAGTTTTAAACGGACCTCATTTTCGTCATCTCCTTGGTAGGATTGATGGACATTTGAAGAATTAATTCGAAAATCGCGACATGAGTACAACCTTAATAGCTGATTTCCCTTAAGGGAAATCTGCTAAAAAGTAAGTAAATTCGCTAACATTTAATCTCCAGGAGTGGGGCGAGGTGTTAAACGGGAAGAAAATCGAAAATTCAAAATATCTCCGATACAATTAGTCGGATCAAAAAATTATACATAACCAATCTTGTTGTAACTTTAATTTTCTGCAATTGTTTTTGTACACACTGTCTCTCTATTTTGATTATTAAACGAGTTATTAAGAATTTGTTTTATTATTTTTAATTTTTTTTAATTTTTCAGCCTTCAGTTAACTACCACTATTAGGATTGTACTTTGTATCCATAAGCGAATGTATCATTAGTCTTCATATTCCATGCTTAAATTCAAAATATTATTTTCAACAGATCTTTACTAGTTGATGATACATGCAAATGCCCTGCGAGGATATAAATTAAAATTTGGCGATCTTCAATCGAAAATGTTTATCTTACCATACTCGATATTTAATTTTTAGCAGATTTCCCTCGAGGGAAATCAGTTATTGAGGTCGTACTCATGACGCGATTTTAGTCAAATGTCAATCAATCCAACCCAGGAGATTACGAAAATGATATATATGTCTGTTAAACCTCTAGCGGTCGCAATTTTAGTTTGATCGTTACCAAACTCGATATTTAATCGTTTTATGTAAAAAGGAAGATCATGTTCGTCAATGGCTGAAATCGGACCAGTGGGAGGGGGGGGTTAAGGGGGATTTTTGAAAATTCGAAATATCTCGGTTCTATACGTCGGATCTAAACATTGTATAGAACCAATCTTATTGCTAATTAAATTTACTATAAATATTGTTATATACACTTATTCTCTATCTTGAATATTAACCGACATATTTGCATGTTTATTAAGTGTGTGTGTGTGGCTATTGTCGTTTCCGGATTAGTTCGGTCGTTAATATGAATCGCATCGAAAAACGCCATCGAACCAATCCAGTTAAACTATTGATGCTCTCCACTTGTTCTATATAGTCTCTCTAAAAACAAATAACTAGTGATTTTTTGTATTTTCTTGATTTCCCTTAATTGAAATAAGCTATTTGAATAATTTTCTCAAATGTTCATCAAACCTACACAGTAAATGACGAAAATGAGGTCCATTGAAAACTATATATATATATATATATATATATATATATATATATATATATATAAACTCAACCGCAAAAAAAAACCGGACACTTAGATTTAGTCTTATAATTTTGTTAAATACTTAATATATATGTATATTAATCTTTTTAATTAAAATAATTGGTTAATCTATAGGTTATTTAAACAAAATCTGCCAAAAGTGAATAATTTTTATTGATTAATTCCAAAAAAATACAAAAAAAAAGATAAATTAACACATTTAAAAATATATTATTCTTCATTTTTATTACAGTGAATGGTAGACTACGCTACCCCAAGCGTTTCGGCAATGTAACTTAAGCTCCGGCCTTCCATCTAAGTTTGAAAGACCCATTATTCTAGACCGAAATAAAAATAAAACATTAATTAAAAAAAAATGCTTTGTTAATAATTAAAGATGTTTAAATGTGCGAAAAACTACTTACAGTTTAGAATAGATCAACTTCACGACAAATAAATCTAATCTGAGTTTTATCTAATTGTTTACTAATCCTGAAGGGATACATTCTCTGTAATAACTAGAATACCTACATAAAGAAACACATTGCTGAAAGTTAGCTTTTAATACGACAAATATGAAGTGTCCGGTATTTTTTTGCGGTTGAGTGTGTATATATATATATATATATATATATATATATATATATATATATATGTGTGTGTGTGTCTGTCTGTTACCGCTCTAGCGGTTAGAATGGAGGAATTTCAAAATATTTCCGTTAAAATAAGTTGGATCAATCAATGATATAGAACCAATATTATTGTAAATTTAATGTTTTATTCGTTTTTTCACCAACTTGATTATTAACCGAGATATTTGCATTTTATAGTTTTCCGCTTTCATTACACCTCCACTCCTACTCATCTCATAGTAACAATGAGCTATTATAACACGAACCACTTTATTTTAAGGTTAAATACCAAATATTGTTTACAAGACACCTTTATCATACGTGCAAATGTGTCGTGTGGTAACGCCATCAATTAAGACATTACGTTCTAACTGGGAAATGTTTATTTTTTCTGTAATCGTCGAATAATGGTAACATTACTAAACTGAAATGAGTGAAGAAAGTGAAACATTTTGCAATAGAGTGAAGAAAGTAATCACTTTCTTCACAAGTGAAGAAAGTGAATTGCCTTCTTAATTAGTAATAAGTATAAATTAAAATATAATTTGAAGTTGGAAATTAAATGCTTTTAAATGTTTCTTAACATTGTAAGAATTTATTTTAACAAAATAAATTGAAATGTGAATGAATTATTGGTGGAAATAATCAATATATTTTAAAATTTAAATATAATAATAATTACCTTCCTTGTTTATAACCTGCACTTGTTTATAACTGCACTACTTCACAATCATCAGTAGTTGTTTTATAACTATGCTTATAACCTTTCACAACCATGCTTATAACCTACCAACAACGTACCATAATCTTCACAACATCCTAATTTTGTTCACATTCTGGTTAGATCTGATCATGTATTACACGATTACAGAAAAAAATTTAATATTACACTCGTGACGAAAGTAGAATTTACAACTCTCGTAAACTTACCACACTCGCTTCGCTCGTGTGGGTAAACGTTTCACTCGAGTTGTAAAATGATCTACTTTCGTCACTTGTATAATAAATAACTGTTATTTAAACCATGCTCGATATTTAACATTTTCTGTCCACTCTAAAGATCCTATTGGTTATTGGCTGAAATGGGACATGTAATAGTGGGGGTTTAGAGAGAGGATCTCAAAACTTCCATATATATCAGTTATTGTGAGGCGGATCGTAAAATGTTATGGAACGAATCTTGTTAAACTATTGATGGTCTACAATTATTGTTCTATGCATTTTTTCGTGAGACAGTTATTAAGCGAGTTATTTCCCTACTACCCATCGGTTTTAGCAGATTTCCCAGAAGTACCCATTTCCATGTCATATTAACCCTCCGACAGGCGCGTCCTAGTTAATGACACACTTGGGCGCGTTGGCTACAGGTGTAGCCATTACTTAAAAATGATTTACATAAGAAAAAAATCAAATGTAATGGATTTTTATTATAAAACAATTTAATGTATACAATTTTTAAGCAATTATATCGGTGAACAAATCGAAATCAGTTTTTATTGAAGTGAATAACATTATTTTTTTTTTTTTTTTAATGAAAGCCCATTAATATACTTTCTATAAGCAAAAAACGTAATAGAACTTTATTTTATTAAAAATTATTGATGGAAAATAAAATACTATGTACAATATATAGTAAATACATATACAGCCGCTTTTATAAACAGTCGGGACAAATTTGCCACATATGATATTTACATATATTTTTTTTTACATTTTGCACACATGTTTCTGGATGTTTTCTTTTTCTTTGCCGGTCCTTCAGAGAAATTGCATCTACTTATAGTGTCTTTAGCGATTATAATGAGTTGGGTATGTTCTTCTGGCAAATTCAAGAGTTCCTTCGCTCGTTGCTTCAAGTTTGTTGGTAGATCTTCCACCTCAGACTCCTCACTCGATGAAACTTCTCGCAACCATTGAGAAAGAATATTTGGATAACTGGTGCGTTTCACAGAACTGTGTTGGCTCGGGGAAAAGCCATCTTAACTTTATTTGTTATGATAACTTTGAAAAAACAACATAACAAAACGATTGCCAATTCTCCAAGGTGTAACACCGTTGGGCGCGTTGGCTACACCGGTAACACACTGGGAATTAAAGATCTGCTGTAAGCAGGGTCAAGGTCACTTGCATACTGACTAATAGACATACCCTGCCTAGGAAGGTATTAGTTCGCCAAAAGCTCCCAGCCCATGTATGTGCTTGCTACGAACATTTAAACTTTGTCATGGCTACACCCGTAGCCACGCGCCTAACGGAGGGTTAACAATAAGCCGTTCTACTATGAAGGACTTTATTTGAAGCCTAAATACCAAATATTGTTCTCATTGAACTTTTAGGCTTTGATATAAATGCAAATAAGTGACTAACGTGGGAAATCTGCTTAGGTTATTATGGAGAGCCAGCGAGAGGGACTTTTTATCTGTTGAGTTGTATTCTCGTTGAGAAGTGCGTTAGAGCGTGGCAGGGGACATGGAATTGATATGTCCGATATCCGGCGGGACCAGCTGTCCCCCACAACTGTTCCTCTCTATCATCCTCTCCCACCCAATCATCATCGGCCCTCGATTCTTTTAATTGCACCTTCATGAAAGGCCGAATGAATTATTCACGAGTACCTGCCTCTTTACTTCTGAGCTTCTCTAATCTAATAGTTATCTTATGCTAAATAGTTTCATATCCTGAATGCAAGATGCATCCTTCCAATAACAATTAATCGATAAAGAAGAAGTAAAAAACAGAAGGAAATAGTTCAATTCTCATGAAGAGAACGCCATTCCCACTTCTCAACTAGAGTAATTAAATGAATAGTTTATACTATAATAAAAAGTCTATGAGGCGGATTGCATAAAAGGAACAGATTTTCCACACGCTGGGGTATAATAGGCTGACAACCTTACTTAAACCTCTATTCTCTATCAATGCTGCATTAAAAAGCATACGTAACAGAAATAAAAGTACGTCACGCAGGGTTGCGTTAACTAAGCAGATTTGCATTTTCCTCAAAAAGCAAAATTTCAATGAGAACAATATTTGGTATTTAATCTTTAATTGAAGTGGTTCTTAATATAACAACATGAGTAGGACTGGGGTTTTATTGATGGCCAAAAACTAAAATATAAAAATGTCTCTTGTTTAATATCCACATATAAGAAGACATTGATAATAGGAGAGAGAGAAATAAACGTCCAATTCTTCACAATTTATTTATTTCAGCGCTAAGCGCTTTCAGAGACTAATGTCTCCATCTTCAGAGCTACTTGCATGCACTCTTTGGGAAAGACAGCAAGCAACTCAGCAGAGAGAAAACGCTAAGCGCTGAAATAAACAAATTGTGAAGAATTGGACGTTTTTTTCTCTCTCTCCAAGTAACTATTCTTCACTTCCAACAAACACTGCCGTGGAACATTGATAATATTTTGAATTGATTACGAATACATGATAGAATATATAATAGTTTTTCATTACAAATAACTCTGGTTAAAATAAGCAAAATATATGATTTTTCAAAACATTCTATTCTATTGTTTTACTCTAATGAAAATAAATTTCCTAGGGGGCAAATTAAAGAGTTAATATAGAGGTAACATGTATACAACATTATTTATAGAACATAACATTTACAATAAGATTGATTCTATACAATTTTGCAATCCGACGTATAACAATGGAAATATTTAGAATGTTCGAAATTCTCCCCCTCTAAACCCCCTCCCCTTCCCCCCTTCCGGTTTTAGCCATTACCGAACTATATCTTTTTCTTTTACATAAAACTATTAAATATCGAGTTTGGTAACGATCACACAAAAATTGAGAGGGGTAAAAGGCAAATATATATATAATTTTCAATTGACCTCATTTTTGTCACCTACTATGTAGGATCGATGGATTTTGAGGAAATTTTTCGAAAGACGCGTCATGAGTACGCCCTCAATAGCAGATTTCCTTTAAGGGAAGTGTGCTAAAAAGTCTATGACAACATTTACAGAATATAAAATGTTCAAGAAGTTGGTTCCATACAATTTTTCGATCAGACTTATAGTAACGGAGATATTTCAAATTTTCGAAATCCCCCCCCCCCCTCTAAACGACTCCCCTCCTACTGATCCGATTTCAGCCATTAGGAAACTTGATCTCAAATTTTATGTAAAATGTTTAAATATCGATTTTGGCAACTTAAAAAAAGTTGCGACCGCTAGAGCGTTAAATGACTAATTATATATACTACTTCAACTCACACAACAACATAAAATTTAGCGGATCTACTTTTTTTCATCTCCAAATTAGGATTAGTGGTTCTTTCAAGAATTTTTTTTCAATTCAATTTATTTATTAATGGATACCACATCGAAGGTGATTTGCCCTTTCAAAAGAATTTTTTTTAACATCGCTCCAAATATACTTCCTCGACAGCAAAGGAAATTCCCTAAAGTCTTTATAATAATTTAGTCAGGGGTTTAAACCTCCATTGTGATTGACCATCTACCAATGTGATTTTCACTTGAAGCTACTTTATCAATAACTAAATTTCCAAATTTTACTTACATGGCCTATTTAAAAGGAGTGAAATAAAGATTACAATGTGCAGATGACGTCATCTATGCTAATGTGAATGATTATGGGAACTGTGACATCGCATATCACTCCTCTGCGTTGGCAGTCTTCGTACAATAAGAAGATCCACTCTTAATATTAGAATGAACTGTGTTTTAACGTACGAATGAAGTAGCGGATATGCTCCGTAAGTAAATTCTAGTAAGTCTCAAACATTCCTGAGGGTCTTTTGCCGGTATTCAGCTGAAAGAGATCCCGTTAAGCCGCAAAACGGCACAAGGCACCACAAATTATATGATACAATGTAATTTTAATTGGTCTAAAATTGGGAAGGCGGTAATAGTCTTAGGAACGGTAAAACTAAACGAAAGAGGGAATGAGAAAATATAAAAATATGCTTACTCAGCAAATTCCATTCTCAATTTACTACTTCCAAATACTTCAGAGAAAATTCGCTGATAGCCGACGAACAAAATAAAGCTTACCACATGAGACAATCCACTAAGTTATTTATAGTTTGCGGTATTATCGATATCTTGTAGTATTTAAACGCTACACCTGGTAGTTGATCTCGTCAACAGGTAAGCATTATTTCCACGGGCACGAAAAATGGAATAAGAGGGTCGCAAGGACATGCAGTGGTTTCCCATAGCCTTCTGCATAAGATCATCGAGCCTTGATTGCTCGAAAGGAAAAGTCTATTCAGACCAGTAAAGCCTGCAGCCTGCAAAAGCTGACTAATGATAGGCATTAGCCAGTATAAGTATGCTGACTACAACTTTTATCTACCCTCCAGTCTTGCCCTAGACATCTTGAAAGTTTGAATTTGGACAGGGAGTGGAATTCGCTATTATTAACTAGATAGACTATCACAGACTATTAATCAAAATAGTTATAAATATTATTAACAGTTAATACTGTTAAGGTCTTCGGGTATTGACCGTGTCTGAATTTTTGTTGCCAACGTTTAGACATGCTTCTAGCTTCCTCAGGGCTATCTCTGAGACTGAAGAGTGTGTGTTCACCTCAGGTATATGTGTAAGTCTTATCCGGTTTCCTTGGGCGGAGTCTTCCCTTCCGGGCGGTGTCTACGGATACTTCTTCTGGTCGTTCACCGGCTATACAGTCGATTTTGTTTCTTGTCTGTTGTCTCTGTGGTATGACGGGCTTCCAGAGTTTGCTGAGTCTGTATCCATCCTCTCTGTTGATGTTGTATGGGCATTTCGCTATTTCTATGGCTTCTCGAACAAGTCTCTCTTGGTATCGGTCCACCTTTGCCAGCACCTTAACTTCATCGAATTTGATGTTGTGGTTAGTTTCCCAGAAGTGTTCTGCTATTGCTGATTCTTCTGTCCGCAACTTTTTTAGTATCTCCGTTACTATCTAAGTCGGATTGAAAAATTGTAAAAAACCAATCTCATTGTATCTTAAATGTATTATAAATATTGTTATGTACATTTATTCTCTATCTTGAATATAGACTGAGATATTTGCATTTTTCAGTTTTCGGCCTTCAGGAAATCCCCACTTCTGCTCATGCTGCATAAACAATAACCCGTTATATAATAAACCACATTATTTGTTTTATATGTTTTTTTTTTACACTTGAGACGCTTCTCGTCGGGAGTTTGTTAAAATTGGCTGAATGATTTCTTAATACTGTTTGTATTTATTCACATAATATTCATGTTGTGTTACCAGTATGTAAATTTTTCTATTGTTAAGCTTCATGGGGGAAATTTACTTAGTTTATGCAGCCCTTGCGCAACGGAGGCTTGGTTATTTTAAAAAGGCAAAATTCGTCAGAGAGCTTTGGAGATGACTTTGCCAATAAATTAATACAACTATCTAACTTGATCACAGCTCTTATACACATATAGCAATTTAAAAATAATGACCATAAGAATGTAATACAATTATTGTATATTATAATATTTAATAAAACATATAATTGAAGAAGTAAATATATAGAAAGAAAATGTGTTTAGAATATTTTTTAAATCAATATGATAATTTCATTATAGTTATATCTGCAATTTTTTAGAAAACAATATTTAGCACGATAGAGACGCATACATGCTTTGATAAAATGTTGTAAGTAATACTAAATTATAAATCGCTGCTGTTATCTTCGTCTGTTATATAGGACGAAAATGTTTCAGTGACGCACACGGCAGAAAAAATTGAACACATGGGAGATCGGAACCCGCACTTCGCCACATGTCACTTGCGAGAGGCCCCTAAGGAAGGCTAAATATAGTATGTTTCCTTGTTGCCATTCAATCTATTTCAAATAACTATGCATCGTGGGTATTGTCATTGGACTCTTTCCCATGGTTAGACATTGTTTCCAATTAGGTAAATTAGATTTCATACTCTCGCATGTAACATTGTACTGTAACCTCGTCAATGAATGAAGAAAACGTTTAAAAGGCTAGAATCTATTCCTATTTTATTACTTAATTTTTTTTTTTAGTAGAGGGGAAATCAGCCTGATTGAGGTCGTACTCATGATGCAATTTTTGAAAAGTTTCCTCAAATGTCCATCGATTCTACTTAAGAGATGACGAAAATGAGATCCGTTTAAAATTATATATATATATATATATATATATATATATATATATATATATATATATATGAGTGTGTGTGTCTGTTAACGCCCTGGCGAACGTAATTTTTGTTTGATCGTTACCAAACTTGATATTTAAATGTTTTATGTAATTATAAAGATCAAGTTCGTTAATGGCTGAAATCGTACGAGGGATTAGAGGGGGGAATTTCGAAAATTCTTAGCATCTCCGTTATTATTCAGTGGAGCGAAATATTGTATAGAACCAACCTTATTTAGAATTTAATGTTCTATAAATGTTGTTACGTACATTTTTTCACTATCTTTATTATTAACCGAGATATTTTCTTTTCGACCTTTAGTAAACCCCCACTCCTACTCATGTCACAATAGAAAATCTGCTTTGTTCACGCATCCCCTGTGCCCCCTCTTTGTAAAAAGTAAAGAAAGCATTGTAATAGCGAAAATCTTGTCAAAGGAATTATACGTTTTTCTTCCCTGAACCCATTTTTACTTGTTTCGGGGTCACTTCTATTTGTACGTTCGTATCGCACATAACTCAAAAACACGTGCCAAAGAATATTGAAATATTTAGAACTCTTATACCATGTAATTGTGAACCTCTTCATTCGATCGAAATCGACTTAGGGGAAGAAGGGAGTGTGGATTTTACGTGAGAGGAAAAAAAAAATCTCCATACGTGTTAGTGATTCAAAGAATTTGAATAGCACCTTTTTTGTTTATCATATAATTATCTATAAATTAACGTCCGTGACATTTTTCGCTCTGATGCATTGCAACTGAGAAATCGTATATCACTTTTACAAGAAATAACTTTAAATGTAGTGCAACCAAGCATTTTATTTATATTATTTAGTAAGAGTACGAGGAATTTAGGTGTTGTTGACATCGGAGTTTTTCTTTACATCTTGAAAATAAAATGCTGCCTACCCAACAGAGTTAACGAACATCCAGAAGTGAGTGTTGTACATATAATTTCCACCTATGTAATTTAAAATACCTGATTTATAAACTCCCTGGTTGTTTAGAAATGTTGGGGTCAATTAAAAGACAACTGGATGCATCATACTAGAAATACTAGTGGAACTATTTCGTGGTCCTATCTAGAGTTCTCAACAACCGCGAGCCCTAGCAATCATCAGTATAAAGAATGAAGTCAAAAAGACATGCAATGGTTTCTCGTTTCCTTCTGCCCTGGATGAACGTGATCGACATTGCTACACTGGAAGTTCAAATTTGTAATAAGGTAAGTGTCTTAAAAAAATATTGGCTGTTCGAGTGTTAACAGACAAAATATGAACATCTAGAGTACAATCTCAATTGCTGGCTCTCACTATGCCAAATAAGGGAAAAATTATTTAAAACTTCAGGACATACATTTTTATGGGGGATTTATATTTTCATGAAATAAACGAATAAAAAAAAAACATTGTGTGGACACAACATAACTTTTTTGTGCTTCTGTTAAAATTAATCGTTTTATGTAAAAAGAAAGATCAAGTTCGTTAATGAAATCAGTGAAGTGTGAGCGGGCGGGTTTAAAAGTGGCAATTTCAAAAATTCGAAATATCTCCGTTAATATACGTCGGATCGAAAAATTGTATTTTACCAATCTTATTGCACTTTGAATGGCCTATAAATGTTTTTCTAGGCATATTTTCTGTATGATGAATATTAACCAAGATATTTGGATTTTAGTTTTCGGCTTTCACTAAACCCCCACTCCCACTCATGTCATATTAATAATATGCTGTTATATCATGAACCACTTCATTTCCAGGTTAAATACCAAATATCGTTTTCATTGAACTTCTACTTTGTGAGATGATATCTCATCTGGACCCCCCCTCCCCCCTCTCGTTTTTTATTCGAGGATTACTAAAATTTGTGTGATTAAGGTAAACATTATTCTGATACATTATAAACTACTGCACTAGGCATAATAAACAGTTTTCAATAAAATTAATATGTTATATTCAGATATACTTCAGTAATTGTTTTTCTTTCCTGTCTAGAATATTTATATCAATCTATTCAGCTTATGTTGTAGAGGTTATTAAATGTAAATTGGCCTAATCATTTCTCATTATCATTTATATTTTTTCACTTAATATTCACGGAGGTGTTACCAGTATGTAGATTTATCTAGGGAAAAAAATAATGTGGATAATCTGCTTAGTTCACGCAGCCTCGGCATGACGGACTTTTTAGTCGATGCATAGAATTTTTCTTTATTTTTGATCCAGTGCTTAAGTGCTCACAGTTTTTAAAATAGTGAATTTTATTTTTAATTTAATTTAATACTAATTTTGTTAACAATTTGATCTTGATGTCCTAAGATGAAGCTCAGTTGACCTATAGGAAACTCCGGGTCTGGTAGAGAAGTAATGTGGTATATCTTTGAAGCGGCAATTTTTTATTTTATTATTTTTTTTTTCATTCTAAAGATATAGAAATAATCATGCAGAGAGTATTTGCAGTGCGGATACGGCTGTCGGATTGAAGTTTCCGTTGAAGAGACTCTATTACTTAAGTCACGGTACAGTCACATGACTTGCTTTATTGTCATTAATTCTTTGTGGAAATTCATTCAGCATAAAATGCTTGTAGGTAAGGTTAATGGTCGAGCGAGCAATGAGAAACAAATGACAATGGGCAGGCAGCAAAACTACAGTTTCCATGGGAAAAAAGTGAAAAAATTGATTCCTTTATTCATGAGTGGCGGAACGAAGAGGCAGTGAGTGGGGGGGGGGAATCTTCTTCCCCCCTCCCTCTTAAAGCATCTTCCATCGGCAAAACCAGCTCCTGCGCGCTCTAGGAGAAATCTCTGTAATTATACCATTGTTTCCTGTTTGATTCGTATCACTCGGTAGAATTTATGCTCAGCTATAATTAACTATATATATAATTATGGTTTAATTTGAGCCATTACTATTGTGTTTGGTCGGTGGTGCTATGTTGGGGGTTTCCCAGCTCTGTGTTTATTGTTCTCATTAAAGTAAAGGCATTGATTTTAGATAAAGCTCTATACGCTGCCTTGGATCCACGTCTTCTCCAAGTTAATTGCACCGCTACTGGTATCGGTCCGCTGACTCATAGCACATATAAAACGGCCGAAAATTCTTAACCTTCAAAAGAACAGTTAAGTATTAGATAAAGGGGACACAGGAAGACAGAAGAATAACGGTCCATTCAAAAAATATAAAAATGTAGATAACGGTGTTTAGCTTTTTAGCAGGTTTCCCCCCAAGGAAAATACTTGTTAAAATGACATGTGTAGGAGTGGGCGTTTACTCAAGGCCGAAAATTAAGAAATGCCAATATCTCAGTTAATGGTCAAGGAATTATAGAAAAAAGGTACATAATCATATTTATAGAACATAACATTTTCAATAAAATTAGTTCTATACAATCTCTCGGTGCGACGTATAGTAACGGAGATAATTCAAATAAAAGGTTAGAACCGCCAATATAAATGATACTGTTGTCATACCTGTCGGTGGAGACCGTCGTCACTGGCTGATCGTCGAGTACAGCTGGCATTCGAGTGCAGCTGTGCTTTCGATGCGATGGCACCATCTTCAAGCCCGTCAAAAAGTTGTACTGAGTTAGATGTCTGTTGGTCAGTAGGTTTTATGCGTCTGGTCACCTTATTAGTAGTATACGTGTAGTTGTTTACGTTAGTCCAAGTCTGTTTACTTACCTCAGATCTGTCAAGCGAAGGATGTTAGCTAGTGTCCAGGTAAATTGTTTGCGTGAGGTGGGTTGTTTACGTTGTTGAAGATGGTGCCATTGCATCGAAAGCACAATGCCAGCTGTACTCGACCAGCAGCCAGTGACGACGGTCTCCACCGACAGGTATGACAACAGTAACGGAGATATTTCGAATTTTCGAAAATCTCCCCTTCTAAACCCCCCTTCCCACTGGTCCGATTTCAGCCGTTAACGAACTTGATCTTTATTTTTACTTAAAATGTTTAAATATTGAGTTCGGTAACGATCAAGCAAAAATTGCGACCGCTAAAGCGTTAACAGATATATATATATATATATATATATAATTTTCAACGAACCTCATTTTTGCAATCTCCTGGATAGGATCGATGGACATTTGAAGAACATTTTTGAAAATCGCGTCATTAGTACGACCTCAATATCTGTTTTCCCTTGAGGTAAATCTGCTCAAATGTTGGGTCCAGAATAAGCAGATTTCCCATGGATGACATACTACTGATCTCTTCGCAAAATAAATATAATTGAAAGTAGTTCTCAAATATTTCTGGTTCAAGGAGGGGAAGTTAATCATCAAAGAAAATGAAACATCTGAGAATGGCCTATATTTTTATGTGATAAATTTCGCACTGACTCTGACGAAGTTACAGTTGGAAAAAAAGGAGTTGATTTATGAACTATTGGTGAAGCGGAAATGAATTAGTAGATGAAAATCCAATGAAAATGAAAAGAAGACACTGCAACATCCCTCTAACTAGAGTACACTCATCCAGTGCACCTTTCACTCTCTGAAAATACATTGATACCGGAAGAAGGGTGTCCGATACCAAATAGGACAAAACCAACGGATAAGCTAGTGACTACTAAGGGACAATTATTAGTAGGATTTGTATAAACAATTCAAAAGTAATACGCTTTAAGGTATATTTGTGTTTTTGTATGAATCATTTGTTGGGTGACTTAAATGAGATTACTTTAATTTGATTCAAAATGGATTTCAACTAATAGAAATGTTAATTTTAATTAGGCTGGGAAAATTTTATTATGTGCAAAGCGAAAATTAAAAAAAAATGAAATAAATGTAATACTAATAAAATAAAGCCTATTCGATACAATTTTGTCACCCCCCGGAAACTATCATAATATTACTCAAAGTGACGGCAGGGGCTGCGTAAACGTAGCAGATTTCCCACGGATGACATACTACTCATCTCTTCTCACCATATAATTTCTAATCCTATGTAAAAAGTCCGTCACGCAGGGGCTGCATAAACTAAGCAGATTTCCCATGTTAAGTTTTACAATAGATAAATCTGCATACTGGTAACAAACACACCACCGAGAATATTAAGTTAATAAAAACAAACCGTAATGTGAACTCTTTCAGTTAATTTTAATAATCCCCCAACGGAAAGCGTCTGAATTGTAAACATACAGACCTGCCAACCTCTGAGAGCTGAACAGATAGCAATATTCTAGACCGGAAATAAAAACAATTACTGAAATATATCTAAATATAACATATTAATTTTATTGAAAACTTTTTATTATGCTTAGTGCAGTAGTTTATAATGTATCAGAATAATGTTTACCTTAATCACTCAAATTTTAGTAATCCAAGAATAAAAAACGAGAGGGGGGAGGGGGGTCCAGATGAGATATCATTTCACAAAGTAGAAGTTCAATGAAAACGATATTTGGTATTTAACCTGGAAAGGAAGTGGTTCATGATATAACAGCATATTATTAATATGACATGAGTGGGAGTGGGGGATTAGTGAAAGCCGAAAACTAAAATCCAAATATCTTGGTTAATATTCATCATACAGAAAATATGCCTAGAAAAACATTTATAGGCCATTCAAAGTGCAATAAGATTGGTTGAATACAATTTTTCGATCCGACGTATATTAACGGAGATATTTCGAATTTTTGAAATTCCCACTTTTAAACCCGCCCGCTCACACTTCTCCGATTTCATTAACTATTTACTATAGGCTAGTAAGTATTGTAATTTTTTCAAATCAGAAATTTTTCATCTCAATCACTCAAATTTTATTAATCCAAGAACAAAAGCAGGGCGGAGGGTGGCGGTCAATAGAACGTATTTGCATATATGTAACAAAGTAAAAGTTCAATGAAAACAATATTTGGTATTTAACCTTGGTATGAAATGGTTCATGATATAACAGCTTATTAATAATATAACATGAGTAGGAGTGGTGGTTTATTCAAAGCCAAAAACTATAAAATCCAAATATCTCCGTAAATATTCATGGTACAAGAAAATATTCAAGAAAATATGTATAAAACAATATTTATAGATCACTCAATTTGCAATAAGATTCGTTCTATACAATGTATTGGTCCGACGTATAGTAAGGAGGTATTTCGAAACTTCTACTCTCTAAGCCCCCCCCCCCCCCCCACTCCCTGGTCCAATTTCAGTCATTAACGAACTTCATCTATCTTTTTACATAAAACATATGGAGTTTGGTAAAGATCAAGCAAAAATTGCGAGCGCTAGAGCGTTAACAGATATATATATATATATATATATATATATATATATATATATATATATATATATATATATAGAGAGAGAGAGAGAGAGAGAGATTTTGAAAGGACCTTATTTTCGTCATATTCTGGGTAGGATAGATGGACGAACGAAGGAACTTTTCGAAAATCGCGTAATGAATACAACCTCAATAGGTGATTTCCTTTAGCGGAAATTTGCTAAAAGATTTACATACAATTAACTATACACTTATTTAAAAAATGGAATATTAAGGAAAGAAAGATGATTTGGTAATATATTCCTTCTGCTGTGTGATTTATATCTATTAAGGCTTCCCAGAGGCAGGCCTCACAGTTGACCGACTTGAATACATAATCGGCCAAGTTAATGGTACAAAATGCCTTCATGTTGGATGTTCCGTTGTACTAATGATCATCAAGATTAAGAAATATTATAGTAAAACCCAAACATTCATAATAAAGAAGGAGGAAAAAAAAATAACGCGAGATGTAGGAAATTTCTCAAACGGTGTCTATTGTTTCTATTGAACAAAAATAATAATTAGTACTCCAATGATTGGGAGTGAGCTTGAGTAGGAAGTGGTCTTAAAAGTTCAGAGTTCATGCCTGTATATCTTGGGTTCAGGTCATTGTCCGCTGATCTTTATTTTAAAAAATCTGACGTAGCCGCCAGTTGGCTTATCATTGAGAATGATTTAATTTGAAAGGAAATGGAATATTTCTGATAAAAAAAATTGATACAACGTAATTTACAGAGATTTAATGATAAATTAAGTCCGTCCCGCAGGGGCTGCGTTAACTAAGCCGACTTCCCACGTGCATCACTTATTTGCTTTTATTTCAAAACTTAAACGTTCAATGAGAACTTGTTATTTAGTCTTTAAATAATGAGTTTCATAAAATAACAGCTTATTGTTAAAATGACATGAGTAGGAGTCGGCGTTTACTCAAGGCCGATAACTAAAAAATGCAAATATCTCGGTAATAGTCAAGATATAGAAAAAATGTACGTATCCACATTTATAGAAAATTACATTTTCAATATGATTGGTTCTAAACATTTTTAGATCCGACGCACAATAACGGAGTTATTAAGAATTATCGAAATTCGCCACTCTTACCCTCCCCCCACCCCTCTCCTACTGGTCGGATTTCAGCCATTAACAAACACAATCTCTAGTTTTACGTAAAACGTTTATATTTTTAGTTTGGTAACGATCAAACAAAAATTGCGCCCGGTACAGAGATAACAGACATATATATATATATATATATATATATATATATATATATATATATATATATATATATATACAAATTTGAACGGGCCTCATTTTCGTCATCTCCACGTTAGGATCGATGGACATTTGAAGAAAAATTTCGAAAATCGCGTCATAATGACTATCTCAATAGCTGATTTCCCTTAGGGGATATCTGCTAAAAAAAGGTTTCAATTGATAATTTTATGGGGTTTAATGAACTTTCAAACTGGGCAATCAGTTTTTTTTAATGCCATATTTTTCTAGAATTTTCCCTCTCCCCCAGCACCAAACTAACTATTCAAACTCACGGTCACCTCTTTTGTGACTGCCATTTACTGAATAACGCTAGACAAGTTCTTAGGAAGAATATACAACTTTGGCCTTAAGACGAACAAACTTTGTTCTATAAGTTTTCAAAAACCCTTGTCCAATTTGCACAAAAATTAACTTCTTTTTAGTTTTCCTATTCATTCATTTATTTGATTTTCATATTGTCTTTAATTTATTTTAATTATTTTAGGTTACATTTAATCCAACTTCTTCCTTTAATCATATCTTAACAATTTACAAAGGAATAGAAGAATAAGAAGGTAATTAATATGAGTGAGATGAAGGGAAAGTCACAGTGCAGTAAATAGATCAAATAAACTTGAGAAAGGGGAAAAAAATAAGAAAATTCCATATATAGCAAATTTACGGCCACACTTCCACAGTAAAAGTTTATTCAAGCAACAGAGTGCTTTCGACGCAGTGTCTCATCGCCAGTGTCCTTTCGCCAAACCAAAGAAAACCATAAAGAACCTATCTTTAAATAAATATTACAAAGTCTAATAGTTGCCAATCATAAAACATAATATTCCTAAAACTAAAAAAAACAGCACATTAAAAAAACCTTTCACAAAACCAACAGGGAAGTTTAATAAATAAATCCTTGAGACAACGACAGAAAAATGAAAACATCATAAGAACTTAGTAGACAACGGGTCTAAGGCCATTCAGGTTAACATCCAGGACGTTAGGTAGGTTCCCTCTCTCTTCTTCACTCTCGCCAAAATACAGATGATTTGCTTTCATTGTAATATTCTATTAGTTCGTTGTATAGGTTTAATTCTTTTGGTGTTTTTATTTTTCTGTGTCTGACTTAAGGATTTATAGAACTTTCCTGCTAATTTTGAGATAGCTTTTCTGATTTGCTGTGATTTAGTTTTAGGAATAATATGTTTTAACTATTCGACTTTTTAATGTTTTTTTTTTTTAAACTGTAATAGACAGAGATTATTTTTTCGTTTTTTTGGTCTGTCAACATGACACTGACGATGATGCACTCCGTCGAAAGCGCTCTTTCGCTTGAATTAACTTTTACTTTGGAAGAGTGGCCGTTTTTATTAAACCTGCAATATAATACACTTCTAACTGTCAGAAAGCCAACCTTGGAAGAAAATTCATTGTTTTTAAAACATGTATTTTATTTTGTATTTAAAAATAGGTTATTTGAAATACAATTCCAGGTCTGTTGCATAACCGTAAAGGATAGTCCGCAGGCCGGCCGTGGTTTTGAAAGAAATATGATATGCAGTACTGCTCACATTGATGAGAGAGAATCAACCTGAATCTTACACACGAATAAGCATTTCCTGTGCAATGCTTAGCCAGCCGAAAAGGATCCGTGTCTAAATCACTGTTATTTCGGGAAGTAGGGAGCAGTCACCGTTATCACTGGAACACTTCACTCACATCTTTGACTGGCGGTTGTGGAATAGGAAAAGAACAGACCGTGACACTGGTCAACTTGATTTTTAGCAGATTTCTCTTAATGAAATAAGCTATTGAGGTTGTGATTTATTTCGCGATTTATGAAATATTTCTCAAAATATCCATTGATTATAATAACGAATATGAGGTCCATTTTATATATATATATATATATATATATATATATATATATATATATACTAGCTCAGATACCCGGCTTCGCCCGGGAATTGATATGAGGCTGAATGGTGATGATATTTTTTTGGCAAGGCTTTACTTTGAACAATATTTTTACATTTACCCGTCCCAGTGTTTAGAGTTAATACCCGTTGTTGGCATTTGTTAATAATAAAATTAATTTTTTATGTAGGTCTTCACTGTCCTCCAAATTGCCACACTTCCCGTCTCCTGTGTATTATGCATAGATTTTAGTTATTAACCCTCCGTTGTGCGCGCTAAATTTTTTACAAATACATTATCACTAATATGAAATGTATGTACCAATTATGATATGAAATTATGTGGGACTTGAACAAAAATATTTGCTGATATTTATAACTTTATTTTGGAACAAAAAGTACCTAAGTAAAACATAAAAGCTAATTATTATTTGAAAAATCAACTTCTTAGGCAACTGTTAATCTTCTTCCTCGAGACCTGGTTCTTCATTGGCAATGCACTCATTGCAGGTTACTCGGCGGGTTGAATGGTTTTTACAAATGAACCGTGAACATGTTGAACAACGTACGGTTCTAAGGGAAAGCTGGTATAATAATTATCGGTGGTGAGGTTTCTATTGGTATTCAGAATAGGTTGCATAAGACGTTTTACTATGTCAAATGGTTTGTTGGATATTTGAAATGGGCCTGGGCGTTGTGCACCGCAGTAGATCAAAAAATCATAAGTATAGGTGGTTTTGGCATCACAAAGTGCATATAACTTCAAACCATACTTAGCCGGTTTATTAGGCATGTATTGAATGAAGGAGCAGCGACCGCGAAAAGGATGCAACATTTCATCAATAGTTACAAATTCAGACAGGCAATAATTTTTTTTGCAGTTCTCAACGAAGACAGTGTATACTTCCCTTATTGCGGCAAGTTTGTCACCAACTTCTCTTTCTTCTCTAGTTGATTTGTCATCAAATCGAAGGGCAGCAAGCAAAAAACTGAAGCGTTTTATGCCAAATGCTGCCCTACACAACATCATTCCTGTCCCATCTTTCCTCCATCCCGACTGTGCTAAAGTATGATTTCCCTTCCGTGAAGCGAAAAGGTACAGCAACCCAAAAAGTGCTTTCATTTCGGCCCTTGAAGTAGCATTGAAATCTCTTTCTCTAAATTCCTTTTTTTTTTCTCTATTTTTTTGTGTTTAGCACTTTCTCTTCTGTCTCCAATGTATAAATTGGTAAAATATACTATTTTATCAATCAACTCGACCGGGAAATATTTAAAGAACAGCTCCAATTCAGATGTAACCCCTTTAGAATTTGAGGTTGGCCCAGGTAAAATTTTCAAAATATTTTTTGATTTTGTTTTGGTGGAATGGAATGCAAGAGGATCACTGAGCCAAATAGTTTCATTATTTTTACCTAAAAATACATCAAAATCTAACCTTTCTCTAACTTCAAAATCCTCTTCGGCCGAGAGTTCACTCTCACTTGAATGTTTGTCAACATCATAATGCTCTTCTTCCCCTTCACTATCATCCGAAAAGTCCAAAACCGATTCCCCGTCAGACTCTTTTTCTAATTCTAGCAAAATCGAAGCAAGTTCATGGGGTTCGTAGAATCTTCGTGGTTGAGACATGGCAAAAAAAAATCCGAGAAAGTACGCGTGCGGCCCTTCGTGCCAAAAGTTGAGTAACAAATAAGTACGCGCGCGGTCCTTAATGCCCAAGTAACGACCACTTCGCTTCAAACTGCCGTGACTGACTGACAGATATTTTCTGAAGACCACGAGTGCGTTGACTGTGTGGGAGGGGAGTTGGGAAAAGCATATTGGTAAGACATTGGCCCCTAAGTTGAATAGGCAGGAAATCCCACTACCTTTTTTGTGCTTGGGCACACAGGACCGCAGCGCGTACAACGGAGGGTTAAGGACAAAATATTAACACAGATTTGAATTAATTTTTCCAGGTGAGGTACCTCATATTTCAAATTGGAATGAATTGTTGAGCATATCAATATTTCTATAAAAATTACTTGCTCCACACATTGTTCCTAGAGAAATGTATAAAACAAAAGTTAATCTAAATATCAAATTAAACAACTTTTGTTATGTGCATGTTTGTTGAAAAACAAATAGACAATGAAATATCACGAATTTTTATTTCAGGCCTCCCTTATAACCCCCACTCCCGTTCCAACCTAAAAATTTTAATATAGGTTATAATCATGGATGAATTAATGCTAATTGACATACCGAGTTTTTTTTTTTAAGTTTGGTTTAATCGTTAGCGCCCAATGAAATAGTAGACTCCCGCTTTAGTTTATAGTGTATATCTCGTTTATAATTCGGTATAAGAAAAAAGTGTATATAACAAAAGTTACTCTAAATAACAAAATAAACAACTTTTGTTATGTTCATATTTGCCGAAAAACCAATAGGAAACGAAATATCGCTATTTTTAATTTCTGGCTTCCCCTATAACCCCCACTCCTGCCCGTCCCTAGAAATGTTGGTATGGCTTGTTATAATAAAAGCGTTAGTGCTAATACATATACCGAGTTTTATTTATTTCGGTTGGGTCTTTTGTTCCAAATAAAATTGTTCATTTCCGCTATTGGTTTTAGCGTATATCTCGTTAATAATTCGGTTTACGAAAAAAGTGTATATAACAAAAGTTAGGTACAATGAAGGGGTCAAATAACCATTAATTTTATTGTTTTAGGTGGTAGGTCATATGTCTTAGAACATAAATAAAAAAAGATTTCCATGATTATTCTTTTCCCTTTTGGAGATATTCAATTTTACGAGAAACTATATATTTGCTTTATGAAAAGCTCAAATTGACACTTTGCAATTTTTTTCTGTCCACAAATACTTACTTGGTACCTTAGTTTATTTTTTTATTGTTTTTAAATATATTTATGAATACACATAAAAAATTCCATCAAAATTGGTTCGTAAATAAGAAAGTTACAAATAATTTTTGAAATGAAAACAAATTAACTTTACAGTTCCTAATCGATAGAAAACACTAAAATCACAAAACTTTAAGAGACCATAAAATCCGAACCGTTAAAGATATATCAAAAATATTTGGTATGGTTTCTTAAATCAATGAATAGAACCCCCAAAATAAAATTCAACAAAATCTGAAATCATGGGTGTCATGGTGTGGTTGAATTGATGTGGAATGACCCATAAGTATATTTGTCTGTTACCGTAAAAACACTCTTAATTTTAGGTTGATCTAACCAAACTCGGTAATTTAGCGTATTATGTAAAAACGAAGATAAAGTTTGTTAGGGGCAAAGCTGGATCAGGGAAGAGATGGATTCAGAAAATTCATATTCGAAGATTCGAAACTGTGAATGGGATAAAAATTGCATATCACCACTTATGTTTAATATGCAATATTCTCTATATTCACTACGATATATATATATAATTATTATAATTTGTTATATACTATTTGTCTAACTTTACGTATTATATTATTAAATATCTGATTGTCAGAATATTTTCAAGCCATCTTAATCTGTAGTAATTAAGTATGAGAGAGATAAAGAATGTAAAGTCCGTTATTTTATGGAATCTATGTATACTTATAATAATCAGAATCGTCTTGTTTTTCCAGTTCTGCTGTTGTTCAACCTGGACTGAGATATGTGTCTGACTGTTCTAGTTGCAATTCCAGACATGATAGGTATCTACTTTGGTAGAACACCAACGTTTCCTAACTAGGGTCCTGTGGCAGCTTTCTCTTCATTTGCCAAACCAACCGAAAATGTATTAGCAATTAACCAATGAGAGTGTGTGTCTCTCTCTCTCTCTCTCTCTCTCTCTCTCTCTCTCTCTCTCTCTCTCTCTCTCTCTCTCTCTCTCTCTCTCTCACTCTCTCTCTCCTCTCTCTCTCTCTCTCTCTCTCATCTCCATCACATCTCTCTCTCTCTCTCTCTCTCTCTCTCTCTCTCTCTCTCTCTCTCTCTCTCTCTCTCTCTCTCTCTCTCTCTCTCTCTCTCTCACTCTCTCTCTCTCTCTCTCTCTCTCTCTCTCTCTCTCTCTCTCTCTCTCTCTCTCTCTCACTCTCTCCTCGTGGCCTGTAGTTTCTTTACATGAAGTTTTGTACTTTCATTAATTTGTCAAACGAACTTGTGTGTGTGTGTGTGTGTGCGCGTGTGTGTGTATATATATATATGTGTGTGTGTGTGTGTATAGTTTCGGACCTCATTTTCGGCATCTGCTTGGTAGGTTCGACGGACATACTCGTATGTAGATATTTTTTGAAAATTTCGTCGTGAGTACAACCTCAATAACTGATTTCCCATGAGGGGAATCTGTTAATAAAAACTGTTAAACAATCTGGAAATGCTACCATACATTTTCCATTGTTCTAGCAATTAAACGCCAAGGCTTGTTCTAGCAAGTAAACAAGGCTTGGAATTTATGATGTGTTTGAGATGTTAGTTCCTCAGAGCTTGGAGTGAAAATAAGTAATAGTAAGAATACTGAAAGTTGAAAAATTGCAAATAAATCGGTTAATATTATGTTAAAGATAAAATCTACATAAAAATAATAATTAAAATATTAAATGACGAAATAGGCTATAAATTGCGATAAATTACGTTTAAATATTTAGTTTGTTACACACTCACACACACACACTCACACACACACACACACACACACACACACACACACACACACACACACTCACAAATATATAGTTTTGAACGGTCCCCATTTTTGTTGTCTCCTGGGTAAGTTTGAAGGACATTTGAACAATTTTTTGGAATGTCTCGACATGAGTACAACCTCAATAACTGATTTTGCAATAGAAATCAGTCAATAAACAATGCCAAAGAAACGGAAATAGGTTTTCCTTTTTATCTCAGCAACTGTACGATGGACGCGTTGTGCGAATGTGACCTTGTATCCATATTTACTATGGTGATTAGGGAGAAGGTCAATAACTTGAACACATGTGATATTCAATGGGTTTTTATAACAGTCTTCGTGCGACACACCTCTTCCGCTGTATCATTTAAGATCTCATATTTAATAGCTTTAAGGATGTATTACAATGTTATAATGAACGGATTGGTTACCATGCGTGTTCATGAGCACACCTGATTTATTATTGAAATTACGGCATAGGTATAAGATACGACATTGGAGAAACTATTGCGAAACTGCCATTTTTAATTATTACGTTTTGCTAGATTTTTAATTATAAAGCTGGAATAATCTTCTGTGCCATATTGTTTTATGTCGTCTACTTCTGTTTAATATTTTCTCCAGTATTCGAAAAAAAATATTACGTTTTTTTTTAGAACGCTAGAACAGCGGACCATCCATCTCGAGTACATTCCTAGTCAATAAATGGCCTATTATGCCATCAATTCATTAAATTAATGAAGAAGACTAGGTAATGTTCCTTTGAACCGGATTGAATACACTGCATTTTGAATATTTTATTTCTATTTCCGACACTCCTTCTGATTTTCGCACCACAAACTGAGCAGCTAAACATCTCATGCCCGGCATAAATTTTAAGTTCTGCTTATTTTTGCTTCTTATTGCTATAAAAAATCCGTTGCCCAGGGGCTGCGTACACTACCATAAGCAGTCTGCAAGTGTATTATTAAAAGGCTGAGACTTGGTGTGCCATAATTGTGATCCCTGAAGAAAATTTTCTGTCCATATCCAACCTCATAACCATCTCCATTACTTCTCCAGCAACCATAACTTTGGAATTTCCAAAGGGCAAATTTCCAAATGCCATACTTTTTATGATGGGTTATTGTAGAAAATCAAATTCTAAAACGAGTTAATATTGGTGAATTTTTCAATTTGAGGCGCCCTTTAGTCGTAAAATGCACAAATCTATATTTCGGAATCGGCACGTTTTATTGAAAAACGCTGTGACATAAAAGTTGTAGCAAACAAAATTATCTTTGAAAGAAGTCTACGGGAAAAGGAATGGAATATGAAATAAAAAAAAAATAAACCAAAAAGTATTTAAAACAAAATAACGCTAAAGTATTCTTGAATGAATTCAAAAAATGTTTACTTATAAAAGCAACAACATAACAACATTTTTTATAATTAATGTATTTTAAATTATTTACATAGTACTTATATGTAAAAGGAATAGATTTCTTCACCAGCATAGTTTCAAGTAAGAAGAACCTGTGCGTTATCTTACTGGGAAGAATCATTGCCCCACATTTTTTTTATAAAACATTAAATGGTCCAGTCTTCAACCACTTCCTAAATAAAGAGGTTTTAAATTAAATAGAAGACATACCACTGATGGAAAGAAATGAAATGTGGCTCCAAAGTTAGTAAATACAGGTAGTAAGTAGTGCATAGAACATACTGGCTTCAGTTGTTTTACCTGAAACTATGCAGGTGGAAAAATGTATTTATATTAAAATTAATTTCTATGTAAATAGTTTAAAACACATAAATCCAAAAAAAAAATTATGTTGGTGTTTTTTTTAAGTAAACATTTTATGGAGTCATTAAGAATACTTTTGCGTTATTTCGTTTTAAATACTGTTTTTATTTTTTTTTTATTGATTTCAGATTCCATTCCTTTTTCCATAGACTTGTTTCGAAGATAACTTTTGTAGGCTACAACTTTTATGTCGCAGCGTTTTTCAATAAAACGTGCCGTTTCTGAAATAAATATTTATGAATTTTACGACTAAAGAATGAGTCAGATCGAAAAATTAACCAATGTGAACTCGTTTTAGAATTTGCGTTTCTACAATAATCCGTCATAAAAAGTATGACACCCCATTGGAAATTCTATAGTTATGGACGCTGTAGAAGTGCTCTGAAGATGGTTATATGGTTGGATATGGACTTAAAATATTTATCAGGGGTCACAATTATGGCTCACGAAGTCTCAGCCTTTTATTAATACGATTGCAGATTTTATGGGAGCTAGCACTGGAACTTGAGACACCCTGTATATGTATATATATAATTTTGAACGGACCTCATTTTTGCCTTGTCCTAGGACATTTTTCAAAAATCACGTATTAGTACAACCTCAATAGCTGATTTCCCTTAACGGAAATCTCCTAAAAAATAGAGAATTTTTGGTAAAGTCTCAGCTTGTGGGATTTCAGGTTAGTTTATCTACCCCCTTTGGTGTCAGACCTTTTTTTGAATTTCTTAATAGAACGATCCTGTAGCTAGTGTAAAGCCAGAAAAATAGTGGAACAGCGGTCGTTATTAGTAGAGTGTCTTTCGCGAAAGAAGTTTGCAAATGTCGTTTCCTGTGGTTGGGATGAGCGCATTGGAAAGGCCCTAATTTATTCATTCGAGAGTGAGGTGGTGCGTGGAAGGGGGTACCGGGCCTCCTGTTTGAAGAGCCCATCAGGGCAGGCCACTCTTTCTCTCTCTCTCTCTCTCTCTCTCTTTCTCTCTCTCTCTCTCTCTCTCTCTCTCTCTCTCTCTCTCTCTCTCTCTCTCTCTCTCTCTCTCTCTCTCTCTCTCCTGAATCCCAAATGTGTAACTGTTTAATGCTAAGCCCGGTACTTACCTAAGGAAAAGCTAAACTCGGGCCCACTGTTTGTGGCCGAAACGAACAATATAGCCCAGGACGGTCGGCTATTCCTACACCCCCTCCACGGCCACTACTCCCCCCATTCAGCCCTTCATTTCAAAAATTAACATATTCCATTGTGAACTGAAAGTATTATTTGTATATGTTTGCTGTTCACAATAGGTCAGGCTCGGGCTGGCCGCGCGCTCGCCCCCATTGTTTTTCATCTAAGTATTGTTTCTTGTAAGACAAAGCAGCTGAGCGACTGTAGTTAGATGTCGTTAAGTATGGATGGTGTGTGTTTAGGTCTGAGGATGTGAGGGTATGGCCAAGATCTGGATGAAATATTCAGTGGAACAGCCTCAAGGCGAATCCGGAAAAACTCACTTGCCCAAATGTTTAACCACGCCCCAGCAGGGTGGAATTATCTATTTACATTCAAGCTCCCACCTTGAATGGCCTAGCCCATGCTACTAACCTCCCCTATACAACCAAATTCTTACTAATCATAGGCTTTTCTTTAATTTTCCCTGTAATACATATACATTCATGGTGCAGTTTTATTTTAGAAGATTTACCTTAATGAAAATGAGCTATTGAGGTCGTACTCATGACGCGATTTTTGGAAAATGTCCTCAAATGTTCATTGATCCTATGCAGTACACAACAAAAATGAGGTCTGTTCAAATATTTGTATATTCGTTTGTTAACGCTCTAGCGATCGTAATTTTTGTTTAACCGTTACCAAACTCGATATTTAAATGTTTTATGTAAAACTAAAGACCAAGTCCATTAATGGCTGAAATCCGACAGGTGGGAGGAGGAGTTTAGAGGGGAGAATTTCGAAAATTCTTAATATCTCCGTTATTATGCGTGGGATAGAAAAATTGTATAAAACCAATATTATTGCAAAGGCAATGCACCATAAATGTTGTTATGTATGTTTTTCACTATCTTGTTCATTAACAAAGATATTTGCATTTTTTTAATTTTCGGCCATTAGTAAACTCCCACTCCTACTCATGTCATTTTAACAATAAGATGTTTTATTACGAAGCACTTTATTTGAAGCATAATTAACAAATATGGTTTTCATTGAACTTTTATTTTGAGAGATAAATGCAAATACGTTATGTGATGACGTTATTATATAAGACTTTTCGTTCTTTATTCGACAAAGTTTAATTGAACTATACCAATTTCGATATTTAACCGTCTCAGTCAACTATAGATGATAATGTTATTGGGGGCAATTGGACCTGGAATAGTAGGGTATTTAGAGGGAAGGACATTTAAAAAAGTCAAAAATCTCCGTTATTGTGAGTCGGATTGTAAATTGTTTATACGGGTGAAGAACTTGAATATATGCATTGCTTCATTCTCCCCTAGGATGGCAATGCTTGCCTGGATGATTTAAGGTAGCCGGCACCGTCGCAAACGCAGGCTCCAAATCTTTTATGGATTTATACAGCTTAAGCCCATCCTGAAGATTCTTTAGTTGGACAACTTGAACGGCCCTGCTCTTTTAGCATATTTCCCTTAAGGGAAATCAGCTATTGAGGTTGTCCTCACGACGCAATTTTCCAAATATTTTTTATGTATATACACATATTTGTCTGAGTTTTAACGCTCGACGGGTCGAAATTTTGGGTTGATCATTAAAAAAACTCGATATTTAATCATTTTATGTAAAAAGAGAGATCAAATTCTTTAATGGCTGAACTCGGAACAGTGGAGGGGCGGGGATTAAGAGGGGGTATTCGAAAAATCGAAATATCTCTGTTACAATACGTTCCATACGTTGAATCGAAAACTCGTATAGAACCAATCTTATTGAAAATTAAATTTACTATAAATATTGTTATATACATTTATACATTATCTTGAATATTAAACAGTTTTCAGCCTTTATAAAAAATATTCCAGAATCTTATAAGGAATTAATAAACTACAATTGAAAAACCAGTTACTGACAAACACACTACACACATGACAACAAAAATGGACAATATCAACAAAAATGGTGAACACTTAAAACATTTTATACCAAACGTCATCGAATATTTTAGCAAACCGGTCACATTAACTAAATTTTATACAACACAAGTACAAACGGGGCATGGTAGGACAAATGCCTATTTCTACCGTTTCGGATTGACCAACGAAACTGTTTCTGTGGATTTACAACGGAACAAACCTACCAACATTTACTATACAACTGTAGACTACTGACAAAACAAAGACAAACCTTCCAGACTGAAGTTGAAATAAAAATTGGGAAAATGCCCTTTTGAGGAATAAAAATTATTTTACTTTTGTAATAAGTAACTAAATACATTTACTAAAGAAATTTATAAATTACTGGGAAACTAAGAATTTATTATGGATAAGAAATATTTTGTGTTACTTTTTTTTTTTCAAATATTAGAAATATTGTAATAAGTTTTAAATACTTATATTGAATTTAACAATTGCATGTTGTGTACAGGTATTTACGGTACATGTTGACAATAAACTACCTTCTCGTAGGGTTACTTCGAGAAGGAAATAAATGTATTCAATTGTACGTTTATTATTTCCGGTCGTATATATTAACTGTACTGCGTACTTATAGTTATTACCAAATACTAATAAATTTTAATTTGTTTGCAGGGTCAGGAAATAAAAATTGTTCACTTTACATGTGCCACCACTTCAGGAGCCGAAATCTTCAATCTATAAAAGTGCATATCGACTCTAACCTATTGTAAATACCCTCGATCTCATACTAAACCAATGGTCACTTTTTTGACGTCGCACGACAGTTTTATTACCTTTTGGTCCCCTGAAGCCCGTTTCTAGTTTTGAGTTGCCTTGAAAACCAGCCAACTGAAATTGTAAACATTGTGAGTTCACCCGGAATGCAGGGGATATGTCCACAGACCTTAGTTACACCCCAGTAATAATGTGCTGACACCTCATCCTGAATTAGTGGGGTAGAGGAGGCATTGCTAGGATAGACTGAACGTCACACTGCATTAAGTTAATCGAATTCCCAGATAGGAGTTAAGTCAAGTAAGCGTATGGAGAATGAAATGGATTGGTTAGGCTTGTGCAGGGAACGTTATGCAATTCAATCCAGTCAGGCTCTATAAGTGAAACTGCAACTTATACCGCGAACCACATTCAATTGATATTTTCTCTCGGGAAAAAAAAATCGCCTGTGAAGTTTATTTGAAGGCTGTGAGTGGAACTAAAGGCGGGGCATTAATCAATTAATTCAATTTCAGTCCCGCACAAAGTGATTTAACTGTATTTCAAGTAACAATAGGCCATTAAAAGAAATGGAGAATCTATGGAACAGGTCGCTCACCCATGAACTCTGCACAAGCACTTCCGATACTAACTTTCGCAAAATTCTTCTTTCTTTCGACTGGGGGGGGGGGCGTAAAAGAGGGGAGGGGGTTCTTTATTTTTTCTTCGAGTCCTATACTGTATTAACTTGCTCAAAAGCAATCGTAGTACAAAAATAAAAATAATTACGTTTTAAATTAAAAAATATTGGATTCCCTTAAGGAAAGCTGAACTCAGCTATTCAGGTTTTTCTCTTCTGTTGATTTTAGAAATATTTCTTCAAATTTCCATCGATTCTACCCAGAAAATGAGGAAAATATGCCTACACACACACACACACACACACGCACGCACGCACGCACGCACGCACGCACGCACGCACGCACGAACGCACGCACACACACACACACACACACACACACACACACACACACACACACACACACACACACACACACACACACACACGAAGCATAGAAAAATAGTTAAAACCAATCTAATTGGAATTTGAAATCTGGAAATGTGCTTACTTTACGCAGGTCTTCTGTGACGGATGTTTTCTGTTCCTGTTTCATATAATCTTATAAAATCTCGCAACCATAAATTTTCATATCAACTGAATAGTGTACATACATTGATATAATATTTTTTATTTTAACTAGGTAATCCCGTTATTCTCAAATTAAACAATTATTATTCCAAGCCACATTTCGATTCAAACCGAAATATCGCCCTTTTTCAAACAAAATAGAAAGTGTTGCATTTTTAAGGAATATATGATCATATTTATGCATTTAAGGAATTTATGGGCTGTTAAGTCCGGTATTCAGGACTAAATCTTCCTGAGGAAGCTGGAGTATGTGTTCCAACCTCCTTCCTCTTCCTTTCGACTAGTATTTCAATGAATCTTTTGCGAATCAGCCATTTTAATCAGTTCGTTTTGATAACAACTGGAATAATCTACTGTGCCATATTGTTTTATGACATCCACTTTTTTTCAGTATTTAATTAATGAACTATTTTGCAAGTGAATCATTTAATTGTTGAAGAAGACGAATGATAGTTTTTTCAAAGATTATTCAAATTTGTTCATTGGACATACTTCATTGATGACAAAATCCATCAGACGTGGTAATTATGTCAGTACTTCTCATCAGCATTATACATTTTGATGACTTAAAAGTCATTACACTAAGTTTTATGACAATAAAGTAACGGATTGTATTTCTATACTTTCATAAGAAGTGTTGCAACAATAAGCGTTTACACTCTGAAGAAGAAAAAACCTTAATTATGACGCGGACGAGCCGAAGGCTTGTTACGTTTCTCAGTTCAGTGGATGGTCAAATTAGCCTGAACAATTGCTTCATGCATAAGTAACTAATAAATGAACCATTATCTCGTACTTTGTTGAGTGTTAATTAAAATTAACATGAAGCGTATATTATTAACTCATTTATTGTTATCGGAATCTTGGCTGTCAATCACAAGGAGGAAGTGTGCAATATTAAGTGCGACGTGGTATCAGGTAGTAGAAAAAAATTAAATTCCGGTTGGAATAAATGGGTTGAGGTGCTGCAATTAACGTGTTAAGTCCCGATCTAGTCTTCAACAATTTCATAATCACCTTTCCAACAAGACAACCGATGGCTTCAAAACTACCAGAACACCTCAGGCTTCCATCCAGGACATATCATGACAGAATAAACTACCTGAAATATTGAAGTCTGACGATACTATGATTTGATTTACATTCCTTGGTACCAAGGATTTGAACAATGGACCAGTCAAATCCAACTTCACTTCAGTTTTAGCACACTTAGTTCGAAGCCATTCTCTAGCCTTATGCTATTAGCTTTTAAGTTTGTTTGGTTAACTGGGATTTAACATTTTTTTATTGTGACCAGCATTAATCCTCAAACAATCCTTGTACAAATGTTAAAATGTCAGAGAAGTTTCTCTGCATCTATCCAAACCCGAGCAATAAGAAAATACTCTCCACAATAAAATTGAAACTCAGAACTTTGTCTTGTAGTTTCGACTAAAATAGTTCTCTGCCCTAAGGGATTAGAGTTACAAGTAGTATACTTTTCTCTGATAATGTTATTAGGGTTAAAATTATTAGCCAACATTTGATTTAGTTTTTATTTAGAGCAATTTCAGCAGAATTCCCATCAGCTTTTGAAGTTGTACCCGTGACGCAAGAAAAATTTCTTAAATTCCCATAAATATCACCTAAAAAAATACGAAAACGAGGTAGCCTTTCAAAACAGTATATATACACATATCACACACATGTCTGCGTATTTCAACGATCTAGCTGTTGCAATTTGTGTTCAATTGTTATAACACTCAATATTTAATAGTGTTATAAAAAACTAAAGATCTAGTTTAATGCCAATTAATAGTTTAAAGATCAACATTTCTAATGGCCGAAATTCAGGGGGGTTCAGAGGGGGATCAAAACTTCAAAATATCGCCGCCATTATTAATAGGATCGGACAATTATGTGCAATAAACCCTGTTTCCAATTTAATAACCAATAAATGCTGTATTATACATTTCTTCACTATCTTCGTTACTGAACAAGGTGTTAGCATTTTTGAGTTTTCAGGCTTCAGTGACCCCCCCCCCACTCTTACTCACTTCATATTAATAATAAGGTGATATATTATTTAACGTTCTTAGAAGCTTTAATTTCAAATATGGCTTTATTGAAATTTTATTATTAGAGACATTTGCAAATATGTTCAATGCGGGTTGTTATCATTTAACCCTTCGACAGGCGCGTCCTAGTTAATGACACACTTGGGCGCGTTGGCTACAGGTGTAGCCATTACTTAAAAATGATTTACATAAGAAAAAAATCAAAATTAATGAATTTTTATTATAAAACAATTTAATGTATACAATTTTTAAGCAATTATATCGGTGAACAAATCGAAATCAGTTTTTATTGAAGTGAATAATTTTTGTTTTTGTTTTTTTAATGAAAACACATTAATATACTTTCTATAAGCAAAAAAACGTAATGGAGCTTTATTTTATTAAAACTTATTAATGGGGAAATAAAATATTATGTACAAAATATAGTAAATACATATACAGCCGCTTTTATAAACAGTCAGGACAAATTTGCCATATATAATATTTACATATAATTTTTTACATTTTGCACACATGTTTTTGGATGTTTTCTTTTTCTTTGCCGGTCCTTCACAGAAATTGCACTTCTTATAGTGTCTTTAGGGATTATAATGGATTGGGTATGCTCTTCTGGCAAATTCAAGAGTTCCTTCGCTCGTTGCTTCAAATTTGTTGGTAGATCTTCCACCTCAGACTCCTCACCCGATGAAACTTCTCGCAAACATTGAAAAAGAATATCTGGATCACTGGTGCGTTTCACAGAACTGTGTTGGTTCGAGGAAAAAGCCATCTTAACTTTATTTGTTATGATAACATTGAAAAAACAACAAAACAAAATGATAAACTGAAATTGCCAATTCTCGTAGCTGGTCACACCGTTGGGCGCGTTGGCTACACCGGTAACACACTGGGAATTAAAGATCTGCTATAAGCAGGGTCAAGGTCATTTGCATACTGACTAATAGACATATCGTGCCTAAGAAGGTATTAGTCCACCAAAAGCTCCCAGCCCATGTATGAGCTTCCTACGAACATTTAAACTTTGTCATGGCTACACACGTAGCCACGCGCCTAACGGAGGGTTAAGATTTTACGTTCATTCGTAAATTACATATTTCCTATTTGATAAATGCCATACTTGATATTTAACCGTTTCAAGTGAAATTAAAGATTTAGGTTAGTAGGTTTTAGTTAAAATAGGTCTGGGAAGAAGGGGATGGAAGATCGAGAGGGGCGATAGAAAATTCCAAAAATCTCCGTTATTTTGATTTGGATCACCGTAAGTTTGTCACAAAATTAATTTCCTATAACTATTATTCGGGGCTCAGGTTAGCGATGTGAGTTAAAGCGTTGACTTTAATCTCACATTGTAAACCTAGAGTGGTGAGTTCAACTCCCGCCTTGGCAATTTGAATTTATTTAGCGACGGAACTCATTAAATAAAATCCTTAGTCCCACCCTGGCTAGAAACGGGTAGTAACCTGTAGACAGCCCGTCCCAATTAGCCTTAGTTGCAAAAAGTGGACGTTAAAAAAAATATTGTTCAATACATATTTTAGCAGGATGCTTAAGGGAAATCAGCTATTGTTGTCGTACTCAAGCCGCGATTTTCGAACATTTTATTCAAATGTCCATCGATCCTACCCAGGAGATGACGAAAATGAGGTCCGTTCAAAATTATACTTTATATATATATATATATATATATATATATATATATATATATATATATATATATATATATATTGTACTTTCGACATTAGCCGATCTCATCCACCCTCACTTAATAAAAACGCAAATATCTCGATTAATATTCAAGATAGAGAATAAATGTATATAACAAAATTTATAGCACATTTAATTTGAAATAAGATTGGTTCCATATACTTTTTCAATCCGACGTATAGTAACGGAGATATGTCGAAAATTCGAAAATTCTTCTAAACCCACCCTCCCACTTGTTCGATTTCAGCCATTAACGAACTCTATCTTTTTTTAATATATAAATCGATTAAATACCGAGTTTGGTAATGATTAAACAAAAATTGGGACCGCGTTAACAGACAAATATATGAATGTATATATATATATATATATATATATATATATATATATATATATATATATAGGTTCGAACGGACCTCATTTTCGTCATCTCCTGGGTAGGATCGATGGACATTTGAAATTTATTTTTGAAAATGGCATCATGAATACGACCTCAATAGCTGAGTTCCCTTAAGGCCTTAAACTAATGGCTACATGTTTATATAGGACCTTCCACTAGCCGAACCAGTCAGAGAATGCTGATTTAAATCGATACGTCACAAACAAAAATAAATTGATTATCCCTATTGAAACGTGGTCTAAATAGTAAATGAGAAATTTAAAATTGATCAACCAAAACTAAAATTTCTAATAAACTAAAATATATATAATTTACATGTTTAATCTCTGTTTAATTATTGATCACCCATTTGATATTTTTAATGATGTACATAGTCTTTTGTATCCTCATCTTGTCTATTTTTCATGCTTTTCCTTTTTGTATTAGATTTTCTCTTGAAGAGAATGTGGACGTGAAACAAGTAGAGAAATAAAAATGATTTATTAACCATTTGAGGTTTTCATTATTATTATTTTTTTACATTCCGCCATAGATTAGTTAAGAATTTTTAATTAGCAGGTTTCCCTTAACAAGTTGACTGCGGAGATTTTCAACAACATTTGTTAGTGGGGCGGAAACTTTTTTTTTGGTAATTAGTTTGGTTTACTTTACTTTAACTGTATATTATAAATTTTATCATCTTTTAATTGTTTTCCACGAAAAAAAACCGCTGAACGACACGTTGTCAACCGCACCGGGAAAGCACCATACTCCCTAGTCGTAGTCTAATAATATAATTCACGTTTTTGTTATTATATTTTTACTTAGAAAACCGTAAAATTAAACAATAAAGACATTGTTCACAATCACTGATTGATGAATTATTATTCAGTAATTTATAATTGATTTTTTATTTATATTTCGTAAAATATAAAACAATTTGGAATTATAAATTCGGGGTTGAAATAATATTTTTCCAACAAAATAGGCTTGTTTTAATTCATTTAGCTACTTTTTAAATAGATATTTTTATCATTAGCAATTATTATTAACGATAAATTTTAAAAAAATAATCATCAAACTTACTTTTTTGTAAAATAGTCGAAAACAATTAAAAAAAACAGGGAATCTTGCGGCGAAGTAGCATTTCTCTCAAGGACCTCTTTTACTGTGCTAGAGTCAAATACAGAATGGTTTGAGAAAGGTTTGAGCAATCCCCACCCATTTAACTTTCTGTTATGACCTGACGACAACCTGTCGGGGCCCGCACCTGAGAACAACTCACAAAACCGACAACGTGTCGTCAGCCGCAGTCAAAGTGTTAAGGAAAATCAGCTATTGAGGTCGTACTCATGATGGGATTTTTGAAAATTCTCCTCAAATAGCCTCATTTTCGTCATATCGTGTGTAGGATCGATGGGCATTTGAAGAAATATTTCGAAAATCGCATCATGAGTAAGACCTCAATTGCTGATTTCCCCCAAGGGAAATCTCCTAATACATTTGCTTGGAGTGATAGAAGGATACTAATAGTGTTGGACATTGAAATTATTTCAAAATAAATGACTTCTTCTTCACAAAATGACATGCGGAGTGATGAGGGAAGGAGGACAATTATGAGAGGAACATTGCTGTCAATTGGGGAAAAAGTTGAATTTGTCAGTGAGTCCAAGAATGTCTATATAGAACTAATGATTGTGCCCTGCGTAATGAGGGAAAGGAGTGGGCGCCATGTCGCCAGCGCTACAATGACGGCTGAGCAGATTGTCATCATTTATTTTTTCCCTTCCATACTAAGTAGCTTTTTTCTAGCTTCCTTTCTTCTCGCTCCGCCAAGTCGGGGGCCATCACCTAACAAGGGCTTTCTACCCCCCACCCCACCCCTTCTCCGGCTATTAGCTCCCATTACATAAAAGCCCGATTCCTGGCAACTCCCTCGTCTTGGCTTGTTTTAATGAAATATGCATAGCCGGGCATCATTTTCAATATACAAACATCCCGCAAATAAATATGCTACTCGGAAAAGTTCATAATAGTTACTTTCTCAACAATGAACATGTCATATCAGACACTATAAAAAAAGTCCTACACGTAGAGGCTACGTAAACTAAGCAGATTTCCCTCGTCCTGGTATGACACACTGGTAGTCTTATCATCATTCACTTTTTCTAGTCTGAAGACAAGAAGGCGCGAATAACTCGTTTAATACTTGAGTTAAGAAAAAATGCATAGAACGACAATTGTAGATCATCAGTAGGTTAACAAGATTGGTTCTATAACATTTAACGATCCGACTCATAATAACGGATATATTTGGAATTTACGAATTCCACCCACGCTATGCACCCACTATTCCTTGACCGATTTCTGACAATAATGAATATTATTTCTGACAATAATGATATAACAGCTTATTAGCAGATTTCCCTTGAGGGAGGTTGAACTCATGAAGGAATTTTCGAAATTTTTCTTCAAATGTTCATCAATCCTACCTAGTAGATGACGAAAATGAGGTCCGTTCAAAACTGTATCTATCTATCTATCTATATATACACTCAACCGCAAAAAAAACCGGACACTTAGATTTAGTCTTATAATTTTGTTAAATACTTAATATATATGTATATTAATCTTTTTAATTAAAATAATTGGTTAATATATAGGTTATTTAAACAAAATCTGCCAAAAGTGAATAATTTTTATTGATTATTTACAAAAAAATACAAAATAAAAAAAAAAGATAAATTAACACATTTAAAAAAAAAAAAATATTCTTCATTTTTATTACAGTGAATGTTAGACTTCGCTACCCCAAGCGTTTCGGCAATCTAACGTAAGCTCCGGCCTTCCATCTAAGTTTGAAAGACCCATTATTCTGGACCGAAATGAAAATAAAACATTAATTAAAGAAAATGCTTGGTTAATAATTAAAGATATTTAAATATGCGAAAAACTATTTACAGTTTAGAATAGATCAACTTCACGACAAATAAATCTAATCTGAGTTTTATCTAATTGTTTACTAATCCTGAAGGGATTAGTTCAATGGACTTAGACTCTAAATTCTCTGTAATAACTAGAATACCCACATAAAGAAAATTGCTGAAAATTAGCTTTTAATACGGCAAAAATGAAGTGTCCGTTTTTTTTTTTTTCTTTTGATTGTATATATATATATATATATATATATATATATATATATATATATATATATATATACCAAACTCGATATTTAGTCGTTTTATGTAAAAAGAAAGATCAAGTTCGTTAACGGCTGAAATCGGACCAGTGGGAGGGGGGGTTTAGAGGGGAGGATTTTCGAAAATTCGGAATATCTCCGTTACTATACGTCAGATCGAAAAATTGTACAGAATCAATCTTATTCCAAATTAAATTAACTATAAATATTGTTATGTACAATTATTGTTTACCTGGAATATTAACCGAGATATTTCCATTTTCATTAAATCTGGGTGGCTAACGGACGAAGTGACTTTCCTGCCAAAAGCTAGTTCGGCCGTTTCATTAACTGCTCGTCTTTCGTGAAATTTCTCTATTGTAAAACTTCACGAGGGAAATCTGCTTAGTTTACACAGCCCCTGCGTGACGGACTTTTTTTAATATGACATGAGTTAGACTGGGGGTTTACTGATGGCCGAAAACCAAAGTATGGAAATATTTCGGTTAATATTCAATATAAAGAAAATATACAAAAGAACATTTTAGAACATTACATTACATTTTTAACAAGATTGATTTTATATAATTTTTCGATCAGGCCCATAATTAGGGAGATATTTTGAATTAAAATAATTCCCCCTCTAAACCCTCCCTCCCACTGGTAGGATAGTTGATCTTTAATTTTTTAAAACGTTTAAATAGAATTTGGTGACTATTTAAAAAAAAAAACGACTGCTAAATCGCTAACTGGCAAATGTCTATACGTTAGTTCGAAATCAATTTTTAAGTGAGTTATTCGAACATTTGAGATTTCAATAATCTCCCATTTCAACTCATCAGATTTTTACTTATAGGAGAATATATAGCTCAGATGAGATGACTAGTTAGTTGGACATGCCGCTCATGGAAATTCTACTTAGTTTACGTAGCCTTTGTGTGACGTAATTTTAACTTCTACTAAAATTACTGATATTCAAAAAAGCCCGTCACGCAGGGGCTGCGTAAACTAAGCAGATTTCCCACGTGAAGGTTTACAATAGATAAATATACATACAGGTAACACAGCCGTGAATGCTCAGTAAATGTACAATACAAGGCTGAATTTTAAACAAACAGGCAAGCCAACCTCGTAGCGCTGCATAGATAGACCGGAAAGACAAACAATTAATGAAATATATTTGAATATAACATATTAATTTTATTGAAAACAATTTACTAAAGCTTGTGGTGTAATTTGTAATGAATCAGAATCAGTTTTATCTCAATCACTCAAATTTTAGTAATCCAAAAACAAAAGAAGGGTGGGGGGGGGGGGTCAACAGAACGTATTTGCATATACGGGTATCTCACAAAGTAAAAGTTCAATGACAATATTTGGTATTTAGGCTTCAATTAATATCTTTTATTATATAACAGAGAATTATTTATGTAATACTAGTAGAAGTGGGGGTTTACTGAAGGCTGAAAACTGAAAAATGCCCATATCTCGGTTAATGTTCAAGATAGAGAATAAATGTATATAACATTATTTATAGTGTATTTAATTTTCAATAAGATTGATTTTATACACTTTTTCGATCCGACTTATAGTAACGGAGATATTTCGAATTTTCGAAATTCTCCCCCTCTAAACCCCCCCCCCTCCCCCTGGTCCGATTTCAGCCGTTAACGAACTTGATCTTTCTTTTTACATAAAACGACTGAATATCGAGTTTAGTAACGATTACTCAAAAATTGCGACCGCTAGAGCGGTAACAGACAAATATATAAATAGATAGATAGATTGATATATATATATATATATATATATATATATATATATATATATATATATATATGTTATGAACGGACCTCATTTTCTTCATCTCCTAGGTAGGATCGATGGACATTTGAAGAAAAATGTCGAAAATTCCGTCATGAGTACAACCTCAATAGCTGATTTCCCTTAAGGGAAATCTGCTAAAAGCCCGTCACGCAGGGGCTGCGTTAACTAAGCAGATTTACTACGTGCGTCAAGTATTTGCGTTTATCTCAATATGTAAAAGTTCAATGAGAACGATATTTGGTATTTAGGCTTCAAATAAAGTACTTCACAATATAACATCATATAGTTAATATGATATGAGTTTGAGGGGGGTTTCCTGAAAACCGAAAACTAAAAATTCCATATATCTTGGATAATAATCAAGAAAGTGAAAAATCTTACATAAAAACTTCAACAGATCATTACATTTGCAATAAGATTGGTTTTACACAATTTTTCTATACTATGCATAATAATGGAGATATTAAGAATTTCTGAAGTTCTTCCCCACTAACCCCCCCCCGCCCACTGCACGGATTTCAGACATTAACGAACTTAATCTTTTACAGGAAATTCTTTAAATATAGAGTTTGGTAACAATAAAACAAAAATTGTGCCCGATAGAGCGTTAAAAGACACACCCACACACACACACACACACACATATATATACAGTTTGAATGGACCTCATTTTCATGATTTCCTGGACATTGATATTTGAGGAAATCTTTGGAAAATCACATCATGAGTAGGACCTCAAGAGCGCTCTTTTTAGCTGAAAGAAATACTCCAATCTCGACAAATTTTTCCCGTTCACTATAGCAATTGTGAATGGACAATGAGGTATGGTGCTGCTAAACCTTACATTGTCATGTAATAGCCTTCTTAGGCATTGTCATTTGCTCCGAAGAAGACAAATTATATGTTTGTTAAAAGGAAAACTCCATTCAAGGTGACTTCTGGTTACACAACTACTGAAAGAAAAAAAGAAGAAAAAGAAGCGAAATGATTGACGTATCATAAATATATAGGTGTAATTATAATCAATTTTTGCAGGGATAGAGGTTAATTTGATTTTCTGATCGTAGTTAAATGGGAGGCGTGGGAAGAGTTCTCAAATAAGTCAGCCTGTCTACCTTCAATCAACAATCGACTTTTCCCACATCAAACTACATCAAGGGAGCACTTTAAATTTATAGCTACGGGCACGACGATGAATCCCCATGACTCGCAATTATTCCCACTCTCACAGCCTTAGAATTATTGCTCCAGAGATTATGCTTCGTGCTCTAGCGGTATTTATCATACTTAACGCATTTTATTTCACTTTATCAAATACTACATACTATTAACTAGTCCTCACGTATCAGCTCTCTTCCGACTATTAGACTAGCTCCGGTGGATAAAGAGCGATTAATATAAATTGATTAATTGATATTTACACTGCCTTTGGGATTCAGTTTTTAATACTGAATGCTCATTACTAGGAACTTCGAAAAAAATCGATTTTATATAATAAAGGATGAGTTTATCGTAAAAGAATATTTCTTTGCCATAACAAACATTCCTGTTGCTTTTTCATAGACTGTAACCTGATTGAAAAACAATGGCTGATAAGTATTTGGAGAGCTACAGAGTGAAACTCAAATATGAAGAACACTTATGCTCCTTGTACCATGTAATTTGCAGTTAAGTATGCAGTACAGAGCAGATTTCTCTTAAAAGAATCAGCTATTGAACTTTTACTCATGACGCAATTTTCGAAAAAAAAAATCCTCAAATGTCCATCAATCCTAACTAGTAGATAATGAAAATGAGGTCCGTTCAAAATTATATATATGTCTGCCTGCTACCGCTCTAGCAGTCGCAATTTTTGTTTATTCGTTACTAAACTCAATATATAGGCTTTTATGTAAAACGAAAGGCCAAGTCCGTTAACGGAAATCGGGGGGGAGGGGGTAGCGGGGAAGAATTTCGAAAACTGGAAATATCTTCGTTATTATACGTCGGATCGAAAAATTGTATAGATCCGAACTTGTTCAGTCGTCATTTTGATTTGAATTTCCCGCGCTCGCTGAGTTCACAAACCCGCCACACATATGGAGATCACCAAGGCTGTGGCCTACAGCGGAAACTACTTTTGGAGCTCAAGAAGGCATCGGCTAGTTACAAGGATAGTTCAGTTGGTCTTAGACGCTCGCTGGGGGTCGTTTCTACGGCCAGTGGGGCCTTGCCCCTCTGCCTCCGCTACAGATCACCGCTTCATAGATAACCGCTTCATAGACAACCGCTAAGTTGGAATTCACCCGTGATAGAGTTACAGTCAGTTTTTCATCTCCCGCAAAGCTCTCATCCTGTCCTGATAGCCGCAACCGGCTGGACGTCGGATCTTCTACGGAACACAGAAAATAGCAACGGAGGAGGACTCCACTTCTAGGAACATACTCGTTTCCCGCAGGTGCCCATTTTAATAATGCTAGCATTGTTTGCGCAAATTATCAAATGAGTACTCACACAATATAGGACCTATCGCTTATTCTATGTATTGCCGCTAAATTAGTTTATAAAGTTAAGTTCATTCTGTTTCTTGCTCAACCTCTATTTATAACGTGTATTATATGTAGTTTTAATCAATTCAATATACTTGATTCTTAGGAGAACTCAAATAGTTATTTGTGTTATTTCCCCTCATCTTTCCACTAGAAATAGAAAAATGGTTCAGCCTAATGCACTCTCTTATTCTCGCCTTTAAAAAGCTTCCCGCCAAAACATTTTGGTGCCGACATTTTCTATTATTACCGCAAAAGCTAACCGCACGCCCTTACAGATATTATAGAAAATTTAATCGCTTATAAGTGTTGCAATGTAGATACTACCTCTAAAATGAATATTAAGCGAGATATTTATATTTCTTAATTTTCAGCCTTCAGTAAATCCCCACTCCTATTTTTGTCATATGAATAAGCTGTTATAACATGAGCCTTTTTATTCTAAGCTTAAATACCATATAATGTTTTCATGGAACCTTTTTTTTTTATGCAAATTCGTTGTTCGATGACGTCATTAAGTATAATTCTACGGTTTTATCTCGAAAATGTTTATTTGATTATGTCATATTCAATATTTAAGAGTTTCATTCGATAAATAATGATCATATTTATATAGGGGCGGGGGCACGAAATTCAACATATCTGTCTTATTATGAGTCAGTTTGAAGAATATTATCGAACCAATCTTGATAAAATATTGATGATCTGCAATTGTTTTTGTAAGCATTATTTTGTAAGTCAAATATCAAGCGAGTAATTCTTATTTTCTGGTTTTTAGTCAGAGTATGTGGTAAGATGAGATCACTACTTAGTGTGACATACTAGCACGGAAATCAGCTTAGTTTACGGATACCTTGGGCTCAATTTCTCAAATAGAGGATACATTTTGGGAAGATATTAGACGAAAGAGGAATTTTGGAATTTCAAAATCTCTCCTTCATTATGAGTTGGAACGAAAACTTTTATAGAATTAATCGTGTTCAAATGTTGGTGTTCTACAATTGGTTCAACTTTCTTGTTTTCAGCTTTCAGTAAATCCCCATTTCTACTAATAGGATTTTTATTTATAAATAGAGAATATATTGCGAGCAGTGCGTCATTTCGGCGTTTGGGATATCCGCTTAGTTTACGCATCTCCTGCGTTACAGGCTTTTTAATATCCGCATTTCTCTTGGAAACAAAATTCATTAAAAGAAAAATACAAAGTGATTAAAAGAATAAGCAAAAGGGCAGTAACAAAACAACGTAAATATTAGAAAATAAAACAGTGGCTAAACATGAACTTATCAACAATGGACATCTGCACAAAAATGGACACCTTACCCTCCTGAGAAAGTGTACAGGAAATTGCAGAGCCAAAACAGCGCTTGCACAGATTTGTTTTACGAAGTACTTTTACGCCGTTTAGCAGATATTACAGCGGTAGCATTAATTTCTCTTCTAATAATAATTCTAAGTGACAGAAGAATATGACGCACGGAAAGAGCAAAAGATAGATCGGCCCCTTGGATATGTATCCCCTTGGATGCGCCGAGATAAAACAAGAAATCCAGGACTTGTAATAATAATTCTTAGCACCATAGGAGAAATAAAAGTTCTTAGCAACAAAAGAGAATAACAATTCGTAGCAACATAGGACAATACCAATTCTTAGCAACATAGGAGAATAAATCTTCTTAGAAACATAGAAGAATAACGCTCTCGGAAAGAGCAAAAGATAAACAGTGTATCCCCTTGAATTCATGAATGATTGTTAATGTTGTTTCTATCCAGGTGCCCACAACAAGCCGTCTTGTCGACATTAATCTCTAGGCGCTCTAAAATGCCCAATTCTTAACAACATAGAAGAATAATAAATCTTAGCAACATAAGAGAATACCAATTCTTAGCAACATAGAAAAATAATAATTCCTAGCAACATAGAAGAATAACAATTCTTAGCAACATAGAAGAATAACAATTCTTAGCAACATAGAAGAATGACATTTCTTAACAACCTAGAAGAATAAAGCGCTCGGAAAGAGCAAATGATAGGCCGGCGAGGAGATACACCGAGATAAAACTAGGAATCCAAGACTTGTTAATGTTGCTGTTTCCAGGTTCCCATCAGAAGCTGACTTGTCGACATTAATCTCTTGGCATTCTAAAATGTCTAAATGCATTCATTCCTCTGGGTATGTAACAGTGATACTTCAGTTTCAAACTTTTTATGATTTTTGCCAATATGGTTCGGATAATACTCACTGTCAGAGGGTGTTAAGTGCTCATTACCATGATTATTTAATCATTTTTTCTATTTTACCTATGTATGTTCCGTTCCGTATGCCGTAGAATAGAATATAAACTCCCAATCTCTCAAAAATATAAAAACTGCTTTCACCCTAGCCAAAATCTGCCCCATTTAAGATAAGAACCCAGGTAAAGCAAGCAAATCCATTTGGCATTACATTTTCCTTTATCATAGGAATTAGTATGAAACCCCTAAGTGCCTTCTTCGTCTTTCTGTCCCTGTCTGTTTGTTGTGTTCAATTTTAATCTAAAACATTGACATCCACAACGTGGAAGATATTCTTATAATCAGTGAAGTGGTATATTATCTACGCCTGCCAGTAGCACAATTACATTTTCCCCAATGGCAGAATTAGTAGGAGAGTATATTAGTCCTTTGACAATGTATCTGAAATTTGGCACTACTAAAATAAACATTGATTAAACCAGCATTACGTGGATAGCACCCAAACTGAGTGACATTTACAACACTTTTCTTTTAACAATACGTTACACATTGCATGTGTCATTTACCTATTAATTGCACTTACATGTATATAATTACTCCTGAATTATAAATATTAATATCTAAAAGTTATTGTTTATGTTTTGATTACTAAAATCTGAGGAATGGTAGTGGGTGATCCTTCCCCGGTAAGAGTTTCAGGATTAATGTTACCATCCGAATTAATATGATAACTTTTCCTTTCTTAAGACATTAATTTCTAATTGACAGACGCATAGCAATTCTTCATTTTCTTCTTTGAAGTAGCCAGAAAACTTTTATCAAGCTGTTCCCAATCATTCCGAGGTAATAAATTCACTAGTCGTGATCTTGGCTATTTTCAAATGGCACAATATGAGGCAGTCTCTAATGAAACCGTTTCATTAGATGAAATCATTTAATGAAATTTTATGAATTTTATCTAAGATGGTTAAATTCAACCTGGGCTTCAGCCATTATTAATTATAAATTCTAATGCAGATATTAAATGCATTTGAATACATGACTTATTTTAACCTTTTTTCAAGTGTAGTTCGTACATTATACTCACTATCTCAAACAGTTCTACGTTTATTAATATATTTTAACTAATTTAATAAATAGTTGCGTATTGACTTGCAAAGGTACTCACGCAAAATGCACTTTTTCATAGCAACAAGTCTAACGTTGCAAAAGTGTTAACAATGTCCATTCATGATAGTATCACTCTGCTTCTTCCTCTGGAATCATAGAGTTTTCAGGGTAAAAATTGAGTCTGAGCTTGTCAGCTCCGAAATGAGCTATTTCATTTTGATTGAGTAGCTTTCAGTAGAAAAAATGTGCTGTTTCATTTTGATTGAGTAGCTTTCAGTAGCCAAAATGTGCTATTTCATTTTGATTGAGTAGCTTTTAGTAGCCAAAATGTGCTATTTCTTTTGATTGAGTAGCTTACAGTAGCCAAAATTCGCTGTTTCATTTTGATTGAGTAGCTTTTAGTAGCCAAAATGAGCTGTTTCATTTTAATTGAATACATTTCAGTAGTCAAAATGAGTTATTTCATTTGGATCAAGCACCTTTCAGTAGTCAAAATGTGATATTTCATTTGGATCAAGCGCCTTTCAGTAGTCAAAATGTGCTATTTCATTTGTATCGAGCACCTTTCAGTACTCAAAATGTGCTATTTCATATTGATTGAGTACCTTTCAGTAGTCAAAATGTGCTATTTCATATTGATTGAGTATCTTAAATCATTTGATAATTATTATTCAATACTGGAGTATCTGAAATGGTAAATATGAAGATGTAGACGGCGATCCATTCGTAATGAACGGCTCTACTTAACACAAGACATAGTTCCTAAATAAATAGTCATTGATGAAAATTTACGGTGACGTATTATTTGAAAGTCATTGGGCGTGGATGATGAAGGGTTTGGGGAGTAGATAAAAGGCTGGAGATGGATTCAATGCGTAATGAGCAATAAGTATGTAAATAAGTTAAGATGCTAGCAAGCAAAGCAGCTTTGAGCAATATGGAATCCCTGATTACTTATGCTCTGATTGCCTGAGCAGTAATAGCCAGCAGCCAGCAGCCTATCTTTATAACATCTAAATAGTAACAAAGTTGTAGAAGATGTAATACACCCAGGACTCTCTCTCATTTTTATCTTGGGGGGTCGTTAGCCTTCGCCCTGCCGTTCCGAGCCAGTTCCACATGTATAACCCCCGTCCCAGGCGCTCAACATAAATCAGCTTGCCCCTGCCCATTGCTGATGGCACACTTTTGAATCGGAATACCTCGGCTCCCCATATCCATAGGTGGCATGAGATACAACTCGCCCACTAACAAATTACTAAAGCATTAAAAATCCTGGCCTACTTGACTGGTGCTATGCCAAGTGTGAAACATTAAAAAAAAAAAAAAAACCCTAAATAATTATCTCACCTCAAGAGAGCATACCTTCCTGCTTTCGGGGGGTCCTCGTGTATTTACTACCGACCTTTCCGTTAATTTCCCTTCACTGGATAACTCCCAATTTCTGACGCTATATGACACAAATATATGTTTTGGTAGGGTCCGTTCTAAAAGCAGGACTTTAGTCTTCACTATACGAAGTAAAGTAAGGGTTGTTACTGCAATGTGCTTTTTTCGGCTTGAGCCTGTCCGCCTCTGTATGTACGTATCTTGTATAACACAAAAACGACTTGCCTTAGAACATTGAAATTTCATATTTAGGATTGTTGTACCGTCTAGATGTGCACTTGCTCATTGATCAAAATTGACCAACCCGGGAGAGGGGATGGGATAAATAAAAAGGTAATAAAAAAAATTGTATAAAACCATTTTTATTAATCATAAAAATATAAGTAAATTCGGTTCTATGGCATTTTTTTGATGCTATGCATTGGAACGGAGAAATCGTATAAAACTTTCAAATGAAAGCATATTAAATGAAGTTCGTCAAATCCATTTTGTATATCTATATATAATAGGAATACAAGGGAGTCATGTGGTGCCCACATCTGATTTGTTTTACATAACTCAGCCTACGCTGAAAATATTAAGGACACCTTCTAGCTCTTTTTCTAATATTTCATATTTGGGACTGTAGGACCTCCACTTTGATCAAAACCGACTAACATGCGGTGGGGTTGAAAGTTGGCGGAAATGAAAAATTGCAAATTCTTACGTACCTGTTAGATTAAATAAAAACTCTGTAAATAACTATTTTTTTTTGGCAATGAAAAGAACTCTTAAGCATGTCCGTTTACATTTATTAATGTACTACATTGGGGCGTTCAAATGAAATCATGTTAGATGACTTGCATTGTAATATTTTATTTGTTTAATTTAGTAGGAGTACAAGGAAGTGATGTGGTTCCCACATCAGATTTTCGTATTGATATCACTAGCAGGATATGGATCCAAAACCCACTTACTGAAATGACATCTCCTTGGCCAACGTGCTAGAAGCAACTTTCGTGTTAAGTAATTTTATTCCAGAAAAAGCTTATAGCTTTCATTATGACAGTTGGTTATGAATATGACAAGAACAGAAGATTTCAATGGTGATAAATTTTGATAAATGAAGCTTATACCTCATATACGTATGTACATACACATTCACTTACGCACAGACTAGATTATTTAATATCCAGAAATATATATTTTACCAAATGTGTACCTCATGTCTGAGTAAGTTAACATTTAATTTTAAATTATGTGATCTAACCATATCTAATGTATTGAAAGCGTTTTCCAGGAAGTTGGGAGCATTTTCTTTATTATTTCCATGAGAGAAATATGAGCTATGGCCCTATTCATATTAGCTTAATATGAAGGGGAGTAGGAAACATATTCCTATATATTTCCTCTAAAAGGCGTAAGTCCATCACTTTTGAATACAGTTTAAATTAAATTTATTAGATATGTATCTACGGGAATATCTCTCTATACGTAACAAGGAAAACTCAAATTCTAATAGTTTGCACCCGTAATTTTGTATAGGTGTTGAAGACTGTGTAATGAAAAGCATTACATATGACCATGTATTTTATATTTTGAGCATTCCCAGCACAGAGCACATTAAGATTATTATTTATGAATGTAAATGTATAGTTTTTACCTTTAAATAAGAGTAATATAGAATAAGTAGAAATATGTGTCCCCCATTATAGTATGAAAAGGTGCCTCTTCATTTTCATTTTAATAATTAATATTGGTGAATATTTTTATTATAAATAAATTTATATATATTTGAATTTTGGCTTGAGTCGATTGTTGGTGGCCCTTCCTAGATTCTTGTTAGTAATTTGGTTGTGGGATTTTTCATCTCTTTCAGCTTCCACTGCTTATCGCCGCAGCCAGATCGCAACAACTGGATGATGTTAAATACAAAATTGACATACTCATTCTTTATAATGTTTCTTACCTTGTAACGATTTAAGGTTGCATTTGTTACCGAATTGTGTCATACTATTAGTATAGACGAAGCCGGTCTAGAAAAAGGATGTCCCACTAGGCCGTGGGCTAACCCCGTTTTAGCAGATTTCCCTTAGGGCAACACTTATTGAGGATGTACTCATGATTGGATTTTCGAAAAATGTCTTGAAACGTTCATCGATCCTACCCAGGGGATAATGGAAATGAGGTCAGTTTAAAATTATATATATATATATATATATATAAAACAAACAAACAAATAAACAAACAAACATACATACCTGAAAGAAACAAAATGCAGTTATGGTGTCTATGATATGTGAAACGAAAAAGCATCGTGAAATTTCGTGAAAAAAATCAATGTACAGACAATAATATATATATATATATATATATATATATATATATATATATATATATATATATATATATAACGTTTTATATAAATATGAAGATCAAGTTCGTTAACGGTTAAAATGTGAAAGGGGGGTTTGGGGGGGGGGGTGAATGTCGAAATCTCAGTTATTAGGCGTCGGATCAAAAAATTGTATAGAATCTGTCATATTGCAAATGTAATGTTATATAAATGTTGTTGTGTACCGGTTATCTTTATATTGAATATTAACCGAGATATCTCCATATTTTAGTTTTAGGACATTTGTAAACACCCGCTCCTTCTTATGTCATATTAACCATAAGCTGTGTATTATAATCGAAAATTCGAAATTTCACCGTTACTATACGACGGATTGAGAAATACTCAAATAGCAAATTAAATGATCTATGAATATTGTTCTTAGTATATTTTCTGTATCATGTATATTAACCGTGGTATTTCAATTTTATAGTTTTTGGCTTTTAGTAAACCCCTAATCATTCTCATGTCATATTATTAATAAGCTGTTATATCATGAACCACTTCATTCCAAGGTTAAATACCAAATATTGTTTTCATCGAACTTTTTTTTTGATACATACAAATACGTTATTTGATATCGTCATCAATTAAGACTTTTTGTTCTTTACTCAAAAATGTTTATTTGATTCATTCCACGCTCATTATTTAACCGTTTCAGACAACACTATAGATTGTTATTGGCGGAAATCAGGCCCGGAACAGTGGAAGTTTAGAATGGAGGGATTAGAAAATTCAAAATATCTCTGTTAGCAGATTTCCCTTAAGGGAAATCAGCTATTGAGGTTGTACTCATGGCGCGATTTTCAAAAAATTTCTTCAAATGTCCATCGATCCTACCCAGGAGATGACGAAAATGAGGTCCGTTCAAATATATATATATATATATATATATATATATATATATATATATATATATATATATATATATATTTGTCTGTTAACGCTCTAGCGGTCGCAATTTTTGTTTGATCGTTACGAAACTCGATATTTAACCGTTTTATGTAAAAAGACAGATCAAGTTCGTTATGGCTGAAATCGGACTAGAGAGAGGGGGAGGTTTACAGGGGGGATCTTCGAAAATTCAAAATATCTCCGTTATTATGCATCGGATTGAAAATCTGTATAGAACCAATCTTATTGCAAATTAAATTTACTTTACATTTACAGTGTAAATTAAAATTTACAATATAAATATTGTTATATACATTTATTCTCTATCTTGAATATTAACCGAGATATTTGCATTTTTATGAAGTCTGTGGTCGGGTATAGTTCGGATTAAGTCGGCAATTTCCGTAATTGCTCGGCTCAGTTGGGAGGCTACTTCTAACCTTACCTGTTGTTTCTAACCTTACATTACCTTCCTTACGTTGTGAGATTTATGCAAATACGTTCTGTTTATGCCCCCCCCCCTTTTCTTTAGTTCTTGGACTACTAAAATTTGAGTTATTAAAATATAAATTATTCTTACAATTCAGAAGCCGTTTCAGTTGGGAATTTATTTTAATTAACTGAAAGATTTCTCATTACCGTTTGTATTTAATCACGGTGGTATTTTGCTACAAGTATGCAGATTTCTCTATTGTAAAACTTGACATGGGAAATCTGCTTAGTTTACTCAGCCCCTGCGTGACGGACTTTTATTATGAGTCGGATAGTATAATGTTATAGATCCGACCTTATTGAACTATTAGATGCTCTACAATTGTTGGTCTACGCGATATTTCTCAAAGTATAAAGCGAGTTATTCGTACTTCCTTGTATTATTCTCAGAACCGCCCCCTCCCATTCCTTCTACTCATCGGTTATTTACATATAGATATAATAGAGAATGTGCGATGAGATATGATCACAAGTGTGTTATACCAGCAGTTGAGAAATCTGCTTAGTTTACGCAGCCCCTGCGTGAATTTTTAGCAGATTTCCCTTAAGGGAAATCAGCTATTGAGGTTGTACTCATGACGGAATTTCCGAAATATTTCTTTAAATGTCTATCGATCCTACCTAGTAGATTACGAAAATGAGGTCCGTTCAAAACTGTATATATATATATATATATATATATATATATATATATATATATATATATATATTTGTCTGTTACCGCTCTAGCGGTCGCAATTTTTGTTTGATCGTTACCAAACTCGATATTTAGTAGTTTTATGTAAAAAAAAAGATCATGTTCGTTAACGGCTGAAATCGGACCAGTGGGAGGGGGGGGAGGGGTTTAGATGGGAGGATTTTCGAAAATTCGAAATATCTCCGTTACTATACGTTGGACCGAAAAATCGTACAGAATCAACCTTATTGCAAATTAAATTTACTATAAATATTGTTATATATATATATTTATTCTCTATCTTGAATATTAACCGAGATATTTGCATTTTTATTAAATCTGGGCGGCTAACGGACGGGTGTCTTTCCCACCAAAAGCTAGTTCGGCCGTTTCCTTAACTGCTCGACTCTCGTGAAATTTCTCTATTGCAAAACTTCACGTGGGAAATCTGCTTAGTTTACGCAGACCCTGAGTGACGGACTTTTTGCTGTAGGGATACTCTTGTTGAGGTGATGAAGTAAGGGACGGGTTTAGCTAAAATAAAGTGAATGAAGGAGGAATAGTATAAGAACCTCTGAACCATTGCCTACTACTGATATAAGATTTGTCGCGTTGTTGTGGCATTGGTGAACCATTAAATTTTTAACACTGATTATGAAAAGACATCGGTGGTAGAAGTGGTGAGGGAATTGTGCATCAGGTGAATGGTCCATTAGCCCATCCGACGACAGAGGTACAAACCAATGGTTATAAATGTAGCAATTAAGAAAGGGGATAAGGGAGTTAGGGCTTCTAATTAGGAGGAAGTCTCAATAATTGATTGAGTCCCCCGGGAAAAGGAGTTCGCAAGAAGGAGCCCGTTTTACTTGAAGGAAGTTTTCATTTCGTTACAATCCAAGCGAGTCAATTTAAATTGCAGTATGTTGCGATGGATAATGACAGAAAGTGAACAGGAAGTTCTTCAACCTTTTAATTCATATGGAAGAAACGACGTACGTTAAAGCGTTTGAAAATATATTAGCTTTAGACATTCAAAACAAGCAATGAAATAGAGAAAAAAGTCCGTCACGCAGGGGCTGCGTAAACTAAGCAGATTTCCCAAGTGAACTTTTACAATAGAGAAATTACACGAGAGTCGAACAGTTACGGAAATGGCCGAACTAGCTTTTGACAGAAACTCACAACTAGACCCGAAGTTAGCCAATCTCATTTCCGTTACAATTAATAAAAAGTCCGTCACGCAGGGGTTACGTAAACTAAGCAGATTTCCCACGTGACGTTATACAATAGAGAAATATCCATACGAGAGCCGAACAGTTACGGCAAAGGGCCAAACTAGCTTTTGGCGGGAACTTAGTCATCCGTTATCGGCCCAAATTTAATAAAAATACAAATATCTCGGTCAATATTCAAGATAGAGAATAAATGTATAAAACAATATTGATAGTAAATTTACAATTACAATTACAATAAGATTGGTTCTATACAATTATTTGATCCGACGTATGTTAACGGAGATATTTCGAATTTTCGAAAATCTGCCCCTCTAAACCCTCCCCCCTCCCACTGGTCCGATTTCAGCCATTAACGAACTTGATCTGTCTTTATGCATAAAACGTTTAAATATCGAGTTTGGTGACGATCAAACAAAAATTGCGACCGCTAGAGCGTTAACAGACATATATATATATATATATATATATATATATATATATATATATATATATATATATATATATAATTTTGGACCTCATTTTCGTCATCTCCTGGGTAGGATCGATGGACATTTGAAGAAAAATTTCGAAAATTCCGTCATGAGTACAACCTCAATAGCTGATTTCCCTTAAGGGAAATCTGCTAAAATGAAAATATCTCGGTTAATATTCAAGATAGAGAATAAATGTATATAACAATATTTATAGTACATTTAATTTGCAATAAGATTGGTTATATACAATTTTTTGATCCGACGTACCGTAACGGAGATATTTCGAATTTTCAAAAAATCCCCCGTCTAAATCCCCCCTCTCACTGGTCCGATTTCAGCCATTCACGAACTTGATCTGTCTTTTTGCATAAAACGTTTAAATATCGAGGTTGGTAACGATCAAACAAAAATTGCGACCGCTAGAGCGTAAACACACACACACACACACACATATATATATATATATATATATATATATATATATATATATATATATATAATTTTCAACGGTCCTCATTTCTCCTTAAGGGAAATCTGGTAAATGTCCGACATACCGTGGCTGCGTTAATTAAGCAAATTTTCCACTTGTTGGTATGACTCACTACTAACGATACAATCTCAATTTCTAAGTACAAGTCCAATGAGTAGAAGAGGAAGTTCAATAAGATTGGAAACAAGGAAAAACGAATAACTCAGAAGTTGAGTAACGAAGAAGTCGGTCATGCAAGGGCTGATCTCATTTCACCACACATTCTATATATATTGGCAAAAACCAATGAGTAAAAGGGTGGAGGTAATTGAAGGCAGCAAACAAGAAAGTACGAATATCTCGTCTAAAACTTCAGTTACGGAACAACGTATAGAAAAACAATTGAAGAACATCAATAGTTTAATAAGATTGGTTCTATAACATTTTATGATCCGACTCATAATAACGGAGATATTTTGGATTTTCGAATTCCTCCTCCTCTTAACCCCCACCATTCCGCCCGATTTCAGTCAATAACATATATGATCTTTAGCCTTGACTAAAACTATTAAATATCGAGTATGGTTAGAGATCAAACAAACATTTTCGGGTAAAGCTTAATTGGTGACGTTATCATCACATAACATATTTGTAGTTTTAAGTAAAAGTTCTATGAAAACAATATTTAATATTTAACTTTTTAATGAAGTGGTTCATGATATAACAGCTTATCATTAATAAGACATGAGTATGAGGGGGAGTTTACTGAAAGCCGAAAAATATAAAATTAAAATATCTGGGTTAATATACATTATACAGAAAATTTCTATATACTTCTACACCCTTCATGTAAAATTAGAATTGAGAAAGATTTTCGTGGAAGCAATGGATCAAGAAATGAGAAGGTTTTTTGTACATGAATCAGAAGTTCCAGAAATTAAGTAATGCAAAGATTAAAGAGGGGATTTAGGCGGGACCACAAATCCGAGCTCTGTTTAAAGACCTGGAATTCAAAGAGAAATTAAATGAAACTGAAAAATAAGCTTGAACTGCGTTGGAAAACGCCTGTCGAGAATCTGGACAATAAAAGAGCTTCGAAGTACAAATGCATTGTTAATGACTTTCTTTTATGCCATGAGTTCCAACATTTTTTTTGGACTACGTCCCTCCCAACTTGGGAGCAATTTCCGATAAATACGGTTTCATCAAGCTACAGCCCAAATGGAGAAGAGGTATAGGGGTAAATGCAATTAGAAGATGCTTGCTGACTACTGTTGGACACTACTAAGGCAGAAATCTCAAGACTGTTATAGGAAAAAATATACACATTGACAAGGCATAAAGTTATGTTCAGTATTAAATATTGTCTTTTTCATTTTCTTTTTCCAGAACAGTGTAATTCCGTTGGAATATGGAAACCGCTATTACAGTACTTCCTTTACTTCTCGCGAAGAAAGTTAAAACACTTAAGAGAAATCAATGCCACTCATGCGATCAATTATGTATCTGCTCTATCAAAATTTGACAATCAGACAAATTTTATTTGTTTTTGGTTTTCAAAATTCCGAGCATTAGAGCTACAGTTACACGCAGGTGCTGTAGCAATAACAAGAAATCTTCAACGACCCTGTTACGACTGGTAATAGAATGAAATATTAAACATACCACCATTTCGGGGAGCGGGAGTGTGATTAGTGAATTAGGATGAAGACCGCCAGGAAACCACTCCATCAGGGTAGGCCAATCTCAAGACGGCAGCGGAAAACGAATGGAAATAAATGAAGCAATTAAGGAAGGGCGAATAATCCAGTTAGGAAGGTAATTAGGAACGAGTCTCAATAACTGATAGAATTCCAAGGGGGGAGTCAAGATGGAACTCAATCAAATAATCATTTGCCCGATCTTAACTAACTCGAAGTGAAACAGAAAGAATTTTAATTTAAGGTTAATATTGGAATGCTCAAGGTTCAATTAATTACTGTGCAGTGTGTAGCCCTGCAAGCTGAGCTACTTCAAAATGATATCCTTCTTACGACAGGACTATTTTACGTCAGCAGTCATGGAAAACAGATCTTATGAAATCAGTATATATGTAAACTACCAATGCCTCTGGCGCGACGGCCGGAAGTACTTCTTATTTGGTTCCCTATACACATTTAACGACACTCGAATAATTAGTTTACTGATATATTAAATTAACGGTTAGTACCGCCAGTATATATGACGCAGTTTGGCATACCTATCGATGGAGACCGTCGTCACAGGCTGATGATCGAGTACAGCTGGCAAGGGCACCATCTTCAAGCCCATCAATACTTGTACTGAGTTAGTTGTCCGATGAGCATTACGTTTTAATCCGGTTCTGCTTATTTGCATATTAGGGCTGTCAAAGAAAGAGTGGTTTAGCTTGTTTCCAGGTAATTGTTCTCGTGTCTATGTATTTGTCTGCTATCCGAATTGGTTTGTTTTCGTTTAGTATGTTATTTCTGTCATTGTCTAGTATAGTTACTTATGTGTGAGTACGGGTTCCATATAATGTCACGATGTTTCGACAAATATATGGGTATAAGCAACGCTAATATTAAATAATTGAATTAGAATATGGGCCTATGCTCGTCGCCGCTTCGTCTCTTGAGTTCCGTGCGTGACTCCATTGGCATCTTTCATTAGTTATTCTGCTGAACTAGTTGCAATGGTCTAAGCAAGTGTTGAGCTGTTCGTTGATAATGTCTCAGTCCAATGCCCTTTTGTTTGTCTGTGTAGGACTTTCCTCTTGTTGGAAGTATTTTTAGGTCCGAGATTGAATAACAGACGTTTACAAGCTACTGACTAACGGACAACTAACTCAGTACAACTTTTGGTGGGCTTGAAGATGTTGCCTTCGCATCGAAAGTACAATGCCAGCTGTATTCCATTACTAGCCAGTGACGACTGTATGACAACCGTTAACTTATTATTGAGTGACTCGAGTATTTTCTACTTTTCTCAATCCCGTAAAAGTAACAACCACTTTTAAAATAACTGTTAGCACTCTTGATAACAACAGTGATTTTAATACAATTGTTATAGAAATAAAGCACGTGATATTATAATTTTCTAATTCAATAAAAAGGAGTTCAGCACTCTTTACTGTTCTGGATTTGAAATTCAATGTATATCCGTTACTGTAAGTAGAATCGATAAAATATAATAGAAGAAGTCTTGTTAATCTGTTAATGTTCTACAATTGCTGTTCTATGCATTTTTTTCTTAACTCAATAATTAAGCGAGTTATAAGTACTTACTTGTTCACTACTGTGTCATACCAGGGAAATCTGCTTATCTTACGCAGCCCCTGCGTGACGAACGTTTTAACCATATGTATTCCAGTGCGTTGATTTTTATTTTAGGACTGGGCCGCTCATTCCTTAAAATTTGTGTGTGCGAGTTGAAGCTGACTCAAGGGGCTCCCTTAATGACTCCTGACTAACTGTTTCGTTTCCAGGCGGATGATTTTCGAGAGTATAGGGAGGAACAAAGGAACTGTGACTGACTTATTGGAGGTGGTGGGGAACATGAAGACTTACCTATGTAAATCCAGCGATCGTATCTGCCCCCGAACCGTGACGCTTTAGATTTAATTTTCTCATCACTACTCTTCCCTCTTCTCAGCCTCTATTCTCTTAACGGCTTTTATTATAGCTCCTTTTAGCAGATTTCCCTAGAGACAAATCGGCTATAATTGTACTCACTCCGCGAATTTCTTCAAATGCTCTTAAATCATACCCAGGTGATAACTAAAAACTCCGTTACCCAGAGGTTTTGTAAACTAAGCAGATTACCCACTTGCTGCTATAACACACTTGTGATATAATCTCACCACATATTATCTGTGTCTACGTGAAGTAATGGATATATTTTGATCTTCAAACCCCCCTCCTCTTTCTCTAACCCCCAGCCATAATACGATATTAAGCGTTGAATGAAACAATTAAATATCGAGCAAGCTGTAACCCAACAAACATTATCGAATTAAGAACGTAAAATCTTAAATGATGACGCCATCATCACAAAACATATTAGCACTTATTTCAAATAGTAAAAGTTCAATGAGAACAATATCTGGTATTTAAGTTTCAAATAAACTGAAAATCGTGTCACGTGTACGACTTCAATAGCTGATTTCCCTTAAGGGAAAGACTGCTAAAAAAATGAAAAGAATTGCAGCCTGAGCCTAAAATAATTAGTGATATCAGAGTGAACAAAATGACACCAGCCTTTCCTCCATTGTATTGGCTTCTCAACGTCCAATGATTTCCAGGAAACAGGGCTAGAAGACTCCATTATGTCACTCAAGAAACACCATTTTTTAATATATATAGATCATTTAATGGAAGACATCGGAACAAAGCGTTCATGTGCAAAACGAAGAAAATGTGATACATTTGGATGGTGAAATTGCAATGTAGCTCTCCATCCAAGAGTTGTTTTTTTACTTTATCATATTCAACATATTCAATAATATTTAATTACTCTAGATTTATAATAATTTGAATATATTCACATTATTTTAAGTCCTTTATTTCATTTTTTTAATATATTGGTGGATATTTAAGGGTTTCATGTTAATTCAACTTTTTCACTGCCTAACGTCCGCTGTATGATATATCATACGTTTAACAAAAACAGTTAAGTAGGTAAAAAATGAAAATTATTTCAGGTTAAAATTATTATAAATAATGTATAAAACAGATAACTAAAAGATAGTTTGTGGTAAAAAAGATTTTTGTACTTCTGGCATTAATGGGTTTACATCGAGTTTGAGTTATTTACAAGTATATTGAATACATAATTAAATTGTTCTCACAATTTCGATCATAAAATATAAAGCGTAGCTGAAGAAAGGATAAAACGGCAAAAAAAAGCTATTCAATTGCTCCTAAGGATTTTTAAACGCAAATCCATGTCGTACATTAGTGATATGTATGGAGCCACCTGCTGAGGGGTTAAAAAAAGAGGGCCGTAAATAAAACTGTAAAATATTCAATATGTGACGTCTCCGAGGGAGCAGGTAAGCGATATCTGGGCAAAAAAAATCTCATCGGTTCGGATCGGGTCCTCTTTATAAATATTGGTGGGAGCTGTAGGGGTGCCGGTAAATTATCGGCCGATATCCCTCCCTGACAGCGTTTGAATAGCGGCTACCTACCAGCCTCACTTCCAGCCGATTTCTTATTCTGATTGAGCATTCTTCCCAGAGGTAGGCCCTACCTTCGCAGGACATAAGACACTTTCCAATCGCCTATATACATATTCCTATAAATCCTTATTGTCTGATTGCGGTTGGCATCTCCAGGCTGTGAACGGGCCTGCAGGTGGGACGTCTTGAATATTAAATATGGTGGGTGTTTTATATCTGCCTTATCGGCTTACGAAGTTGATTTAATGTCTGTAGATTTAGACGTGGATCTGATGTGAGCAATGATAAACACCGGAAGACGACTTAAAACATTACAAGAAACAAAAAGTCCGTCACGTGAATAATTGTTCCACTGAATGCGTTACTCCATGTGATGTGGGCTAATTATAATAAGTATAGATAAAAGCAAAATAGCTTTTAGGGTTAAATAGGGCATAAATCCTCCTCCCCCCCCCCACACACACACACACGCTATATGTACAAAGTCCGTCACGCAAGGGCTGCGCAAACTAAGCAGATTTCCCACGTGCTGGTATTTCACTTGTCATCACCTCACCACATATTTCCTATTTTTATGTAAAATAACGGAGATATTTTGAATTTTCAGATCTCCCCCTCCCTTCTCCACCCCCCCCCCCTATTCCGGGTCCACTTCAGCCATTAACCATTATGATCTTCAGAATTGAATAAAACATTTAAATATCGAGAAATGTGTTGAACATAAAATCATAAATGATGACTTGTTCATACAACATATTTGCAAGTACCTCATCTAGTAAATATCTGTAGATAAGAAAATTTGTTATTTGAGCTTCAAGTAATGTGTTTTAGCAGATTTCCCTTAAGGGAAATCAGCTATTGAGGTCGTACTCATGACGCGAGTTTCGAAAAATTTCTTCAAATGTCCATCGATCCTACCCAGAAGATGACGAAAATGAGGTCCGTTCAAAATTATATATATATATATATATATATATATATATATATATATATATATATATTTGTCTGTTAACGCTCTAGCGGTCGCAATTTTCGTTTGATCGTTACCAAACTCGATATTTAAACGCTTTATGCAAAAATAAAGATCAAGTTCGTTAATGGCTGAAATCGGACCAGTGGAAGGGGGGGATTAGAGGGGAGGATTTTCGAAAATTCGAAATATCTCCGTTACTATACGTCGGATCGAAAAATTATATAGAATCAATCTTATTGCAAATTAAATTTACTATAAATAATAAATGTATATAACATTATTTATAGTAAATGATATTCAGTATCTTGAATATTTACCGAGATATTTGCATTTTTCTGTTTTCAGCTTCTGAGATGAGATCGGCTAACTTCGGGTTTAGTCGTGAGTTTCCGTCAAGAGCTAGTTAGGGCCGTTCCCGTAACTGTTTGACTCTCTATTCTGAAATTTCTCTATTGTAAAACTTCACGTGGGAAATCTGCTTAGTTTACGCAGCCCCTGCGTGACGGACTTTTTATTATATACCAGAGTATAGTTTATGTGAGTAGGAGTTACTGAATGCTGAAAACTAAAAAAAACTCAAAAATCTCGGTAAATATATTTATAAATTTACCTAACAATATTTACAGTAAATTTAATTTAATAAGGTTGACTCTATAGTATTTTTCAGTCCGAAGTGTAATAAAAGAGATATTCCGAATTTCAGAAATCCTTCCTTTCGCTTGTCTGAGTTTAGCCATTGACGGTTTTAGTTTTGAATGAAACCCTTACATATCGACTTTGGTAACGATGAATCAAAAATTGCGACCAGAGTGTTAACAAACAAGTATATCTAGTTTTGAACGGACCTCATTTTCGTCATGAATCAAAATATTTGGTTTATTAGTTTTAATAGGAGTACAAGCATATGTGGTGACCACATCAGATTTTTACTTGCATGTACAAGTTTTTCCTTTTTTGAAAGTATAGCCATTAACTAATAGTCCGAAAATTCTGAAATTTTGCAGTTTTTGTCTTACTGATATATAGAATAAGTAAACAAAAAATCTTAAAAATTTAAACCCTAAAGGTTGAACAGAATTTTTTTTTGCTTGATTTGATATGGAATGACCCTATACCATCAGTTGAACTTGAGTACAATTTTTAAAAATATATTATTTAAATGCTTCCTTTCAATTATCTTATTTACGTCTTTCCCTTTCTTTAAACATGAATATTTTCACATCATTAAATTTGCTTATTCATGATGAAGTAGATATAAAATGCTCGAGCTGGCTTTACTGAACGCAGATTGAAATACTACAATTGAAATAAATATTCTTAGTCGTCAGTGTGGCAGACAAGTAATATGAATAAAATTAAAGAGGCCATTTAGATCACCGGAGTAAGGCTTGTTTTTTAAAAGGAATGTTCTGTTAGAAAAAAGTGGAGTGGATCTATTTCGGAACATTGAACCTTGGGTTAAGACACCCTGATTTGTGACTGGCCCCGTCGATAAGTTCTCTGTTTCCAATATTTCAACTTGAGAGGACAGTTAATGTATATGAGGTGTCCTGTATCAATAAAAAACCCTATTTTCGTCACCAAAAATACACTGGACCTGTCAAAGGATGAGTAATTATACAAACAGCTTATTCTACATTGGAAAGAGATCTGAAGGGGCGATATTTAGAATCGGGCCGGCTAGTATGTTTAGAAAGTCTTATTTCTTTATTCTTTGTGGGGGGGGGGCGGGGAGGGGAGACTATCGTTATAAATATAACTCTATGACACCTCTTTTATTCTCCTGAATTATTCAGTTTTAACTATCATTTGTTTTTGTAAATATACATTAATAACTAGGAAGCTCAGCTGGAATGCTGCCATCAAATTTTTGATCGGTCAAAAGCGTGATTTCACAAATCCGTTATGCTCATCAATGGCAAGCCATTCTTCAGGTTGTCTAGCCACCACAAATATATGGGAAGACTGTAAAGACGAAAAGCTGCAAGGCTATCAATGTCTAAAGCTTTACTTAGTAATTTAACATGACAGCAACCAGGAAAAAAAAAACAACCTACATTTAATTAATTAATAGTCACAACCAAATATACTACCACAGCTATGTTAACATATCATATTAAATGGGTATATAAAATACATCTTAACAATAACAATAATAAAAGTCCGTCAAGTGCAAAAACCGTCCGTGGAGTTGCGAAAACTGAGCATATTTCCCAAATGAAATTTTACAATAGATAAATCAACATACTTGTAACAATAGACACCACCGTGAATTTAATTATTTACTATGTCTAGTACGGTAATTTACTTATATTGAATCAGAATAATTTTTATCTTAGTCACTCAAATTTTAGTAATCGAAGAACATATTGCATGTATCTTGTCGTATAATAAAGGACATTTGAAAACAATATTTGGTATTTCAGCTTTTAATAAAGTGGTTTATCATATAATAGAGTATTGTTTTCTGTGACTAGAGTGGGGGGGGGGGGTTGTTAATGACCGAAAAATGCAAATATCTAGGTTAATATTCAAGATAGAGAATTAATGTATGTAAAAAAACTTATAGTACATTTAATTATAATTGATATGAGATTAGTTCAATACAATATTTCAATCCGACGTAAAGTACCGAAAATATTTAGAATTTTCGAAGATACTCCTTCTAACCCCCCCCCCTCTCACTGGTCCTATTTCAGCCATTAACCTGAAACGATTAAATATCGAGTTTTGGTAATTATCGACGGCAAGAGCGTTAACATATATAGTTTGCTACATAATTTACTAATAGCTAATGCGTTTACAGATGAGTTTACTAAAAATAGTTTTTAATAAAATTAATTTTATATTCAGATATATTTCAGTTGTTTGTATTTCCGGTCTAGAATATTTCTATCTATTCAGCTCAAAAAGGATGGCTGGCCTGTTTGTTTCCAATTCAGACAATAGTGATACTTTCCGTTGTAGACATTATTAACTTAGTAGTTGGTAGTATTAATCCTTCCGTTTTAGATGTTATATACGCTTGTACATATTATTAAATTGACGGAATTATTTCTTATTTCCGTTTTTATCTATTCGCTTAACAATCGCGGTGGTGTTACCTGTATGTAGATTGATCTGTTGTAAACCTTCCTGTGGGAAATCTGCTCAGTTCACGTAGCCCTTGACGAACTTTTTTTGAAGTACAATTTGCGAGTGAAACAGGTCTATTTATTCTCCCCTAGTCCACGAAAATTGTATACTGTACTTATCATGTACACACTATTGATCCTAGAAGGTGCGAAGCTCAATAACACCATTACCATGGTTATTAAAATGTAAATTGACTGATATAAGTCTCATTACCGTTAGTATTTAGTCATTTAATATTCACGGCAGTTTTACCAGTAATATAGATTTATATATTGTTAACCTTCACTTGGGTAAAGTGCTTAGTTTACGCAGCCCTTGCCTGATGGATTTTTTGTTTTATGCCATGAAATGTGAATAAACTTCAAATGGTGAACCTTAATTCTAAGAGTCCTCACAATCTTTTAAGCACATAATAAATAAATGGCATATATATTGATGTTCCAGCAGGTTACAATACTGAATAACTTCTCATATTTGAGTTTACACGAACTTCCATTCCAATAATTAAATGAGTTCAATATCCTTGATATAGATTTTTCCAAGAGGCAACAGGTAGTGGACGTGAGTTAGATAGCCCGGCGTAATTATAAGGGGAAGGGGTAAAATCCCCATTTTCCATGACCCGAAAGGAATATATCAGAAATATTACAATTAATTGACTTATTATACCTCTTCTTCACAAGTATTAGAGAGATTAAATGACTCGGAAAGTGACTGTTAGCGATGGCCGAGCCACTAAAGCAATATAATAATGCTAATTTTATAAATATAAATCAGTGGAATGAGAGCTTCGCGTGATGGCCACTCCCACAAGGATCGCTTCAATCATTTTAGCTCCCCTACATACTAATTAATTAAATGAGTACAGTAGTAACCATGTATGCCGCTAATGAAAAACTCTTCGCAACGCCATTAACCTAACAGGCATCAACAGATCGCTCACGATTCATAAGCTAATAAAAATTCTCATCCTTAGTTATGGTAGGAATTTAATAACCGCTTCTTAGATAGAGTATTTGTGTAGAAAAGAAAATTGATGTGAGCAACACTTGACTTCCTTGTACTCCTATCAAATTAAATAAGAAAATTGTAATGATACGCTTTATTTATCGTGATTTAATTTCCTGTTGTGATTACCATAATTATTTATATATTTCAGTATTCAGCATTAAGTATTCCGACTGATTCGATTTTTACTTTATGTTACATCATTACTTACTGAGTTGTCATTTCCGGTTGGGGCAATCTGGTTCCTATACTTTTTTATTTTTAGCAGATATCCCTTGAGGGAAATCAGCTATTGAGGTCGTACTCATGATGCGAGTTTTAAAACATTTCCTCAAAAGTCCATCAATCCTACCCAGGAGATGAACCTACCGTTCAAAATTACATATATATATATATATATATATATATATATATATATATATATATATATATATACTAGCTCAGATACCCGGCTTCGCCCGGGAATTCATTTGAGGCTGAATGGTGATGGTATTTTTTAGCAGGCTTTACATTGCACAATATTTTGACATTTACCCGTCCCAGTGTTTAGGATTGATGCCCGTCGTTGCCGGTGATTTGCTAATAATAGAATTATTTGTTCGATAATTCTTCACAGTCTACGATATTTTTATATTTCCCGTCTCTTATACATGTAAATATGGTGAATTTTTATTTCAGGCCACCCTTATAACCCCCCTCCCGTTCGAACCTAAAAATTTTAATATAACTTATAATCATGGAAGAATTAATGCTAATTGACTTACCGAGTTTTGTTAAGTTCGGTTCAGCCGTTAGTGCCCGCTAAAGTTTTAACGTATAACTCATTTACACTTAGGTATACGATAAAAGTGTATATAACAAAAGTTACTCCAAATAACAAAATAAACAACTTTTGTTATGTTTATATTTGCGGAAAAACCAATAGGAAACGAAATATCGCTATTTTTAATTTCAGGCTTACCTCATAACCCCCACTCCTGCCCGTCCATAGAAATGTTGGTATGGCTTATTATAATGAAGGCCTCACTGCTAATACACATACCGAGTTTTATTTATTTCGATTGGGTCTTTTGTCCCAAATAAAATTGTTCACTTCCGCTATAATTTTTAGCGTATATCTCGTTTAAAATTCGGTATACGACAAAAGTGTATATAACAAAAGTTACTCTAAATAACAAAATAAACAACTTTTGTTATGTGCATATTTGCCGAAAACCAATAGAAAACGAAATATCGCTATTTTTAATTTCAGGCTTCTCTTATAACCCCCACTCCTGTTCGTCTCAGAGAAAATTAATATAGCCTAAAGTCTAAGTTGGGTTAGTAGTACTATACATACCAAGTTTCATAAAATTCGGTTCAGCCGTTTATGCGTGAAAAGGTAACAAACAAACAAACATACACGAAAGAAACAAAATGCAGATATGGTGTCTATGACATGTGAAACGAAAAGTTATCGTGAAATTTCGCGAAAAAAATCAATGTACAGACAGAGGTTACAATTTTATATATATATATATATATATATATATATATATATATATATATATATATACTAGCTCAGATACCCGGCTTCGCCCGGGACTTCATTTGAGGCTGGATGGTGATGGTATTTTTTTTGGCAAGGCTTTACTTTGCACAATATTTAGACATTTTCCCGTCCCAGTGTTTAGGGCTAATACCCGTCGTTTCTGTGGTTCGTTAATAATAAAATTTGTAAATTCAGGCCTCCCTTATAACCCCCACTCCTGCCCGTTTCTAGAAATGTTAGTATGGCTTATTATAAGGATGGCGTTATTGCTAATACACATACCGAGTTTGGTTTAGTTCGGTTGAGTTTTTTGGGCCAAATAAAATTGTTGACTTCCGCAGTAGTTTTTAACGTATAACTCATTTATGCTTAGGTATACGACAAAAGTGTATAGAACAAAAGTTACTATAAATAACAAAATAAACAACTCTTGTAATGTTCATATTTGCCGAAACCCCAATAGAAAACGAAATACCAATATTTTTAATTTCAGACCTCCCTTATAACCCCCACTCCTGCCCGTCCCTAGAAATGTTGGTATAGCTTATTATAAAAAAAGGCGCTAGTGCTAACTCACATACCAAGTTTGGTTTAGTTCGGTTGAGTTTTTTGGGCCAAATAAAATTGTTGACTCCCGCTATAGTTTTTAGCGTATAACTCATTTATACTTCCGTATACGGCAAAAGTGCATATAACAAAAGTTACTCTAAATTACAAAATAAACAACTTTTGTTATGTTCATATTTGCCAAAACCTCAATAGGAAACGAAATATCACTATTTTTAATTTCAGACCTCCCTTATAACCCCCACTCCTGCCCGTCCCTAGAAATGTTGGTATAGCTTATTATAAAAAAGGCGCTAGTGCTAACTCACATACCAAGTTTGGTTTAGTTCGGTTGAATTTTTTGGGCCAAATAAAATTGTTGACTTCTGCAGTAGTTTTTAACGTATAACTGAATTATGCTTAGGTATACGTCAAAAGTGCATATAACAAAAGTTACTCTAAATTACAAAATAAACAACTTTTGTTATAGGCGTATTTGCTGAAACAGTAATAGGAAACGAAATATCGCTATTTTTAATTTCAGGCTTCCCTCATAACCCCCACTCCTGTTCGTCTTAGAGAATATTATTATAGCCTAAAGTCTAAGTTGGGCTAGTAGTAATATACATACCAAGTTTCATAAAATTCGGTTCAGCCGTTTATGCGTGAAAAGGTAACAAACAAACAAACAAATAAACAAACAAACAAACAAACAAACAAACAGACACCAAAGAAACAAAATGCAGTTATGGTGTCTATGACATGTGAAACGAAAAGTTATCGTGAAATTTCGCGAAAAAAATCAATGTACAGACAGAGGTTACAATTTTATATATATATAGATATATATATATATATATATATATATATATATATATATATATATATATATATTTGTTTGTTAACGCTCTAGCAGTCGCAATTTTTATTTAATCGTCACCAAACTCGGTATTTAATCGTTTTATGTTAAGAGAAAGATCGAGTTGGTTAACGGCTGAAATCGGACCAGTGGGAGTGGGGGGTTTAGAGGGGGGAATTTCGAAAATATCAATTATCAATAATAACACAGATATTTTAATAATATTTAAAATCTCTGGGGGTGGGGCGGGTTAGAGTTGGGGAATTTTGGAAATTCGGAATGACATCGTTATCATGCGTCGGATCGATGTGTATAGGACTCATTTTATTGCACATTGAATGTTCTTTAAATTTTGTTATATACATTGTTTCCCTATCATGAAGTGGGTTATTTGCATATTTTAGTTTTGGGGCTTCAGTAAACCCCCACTGCTAATCAACAATAAGCTGTTATGCCATGAACCTCTACATTCAAGGGTTATATACCAAATATGGTTTTCATTGAACTTTTATATTGTGAGATAAATGCAAATACGTTAGATATGAAGCCACATTATCGCACTCTCTGCTACTTGCCACTGATTTCCGCACTCCGAAAGTAATGAAACTTGACTAACTTCCCTATTCATATTATTTCTTAATTGTCTATCGTGTATGGTCTCAAATTAAATGAGAATTAGAAACAATTATATCTTGCAATAACGCCATACCGTTTCACCCAGCCCATCATATTTGCAGCCCCGTTTAAATTATTAACATCGGAATGAGTTTTCTTAATATGGTAACATAGTTTTAGCAGATTTCTCTCCTGGGAAATAAACTATTGAGTTTTTATTCATGACGCCATTTGAAGAATGAAAATGTTCTTGGAAATTGAGATGACGAAAATGAGATCCGTTTTATATCTTTGTTTGTTACCGCTCTAGCAGTCGTAATTTTATAATCAAGCTCAATGTTTAAAGTTTCTTAAAATTAAAGAGCAATTTAGTTGACGGACGAAATCGGGCCAATGGGGGGGGGAAGAATATATATATATATATATATATATATATATATATATATATATATATAAAATTGTAACCTCTGTCTGTACATTGATTTTTTTTGCGAAATTTCACGATAACTTTTCGTTTCACATGTCATAAACACCAAACCGCATTTTGTTTCTTTCGTGAGTGTTTGGTTGTTTGTTTGTTTGTTTATTTGTTTGTTTGTTTGTTTGTTACTTTTTCACGCATAAACGGCTGAACCGAATTTTATAAAACATAGTATGTACATTACTACTAACCCAACTTAGACGATAGGCTATATTATTTTTCTCTGAGCCGAACAGGAGTGGGGGTTATAAGGAAGGCCTGAAATTAAAAATAGCAATATTTCGTTTCATATTGGTTTTTCGGTAAATATGCACATAACAAAAGTTGTTTATTTTGTTATTTAGAGTAACTTTTGTTATATATACTTTCGTCGTATACCGAAGTGTAAATGCGTTATATGCTAAAAATTACAACGGGAGTCAACAATATTATTTGGCACAAAAGATTCCACCGAACTTAATAAAACTTGGTATGTGTTTTAGCTCTGACGTCTTAATTATCATAAGCCCTACCAACATTTCAAAGGACGGGCAGGAGTGGGCGTAGTAAGGAAAGCCACAAATTAAAAATAGCGATATTTCGTTTCCTATTGGTTTTTCGGCAAATATGAACATAAGAAAAGTTGTTTATTTTGTTATTTAGAGAAACTTTTGTTATATACAGTATCGTCGTATGCCAAAATATAAAGGCGTTACACGTTAAAAATTATAGCGGGAGTCAACAATTTTATTTGGCACAAAAGACTCTGCCGAACTAAATAAAACAGTCGGTATGTGTATTAGCACTAACACCATCCTTATAATAAGCCATACTAACATTTCTAGGGACGGGCAGGAGTGGGGGTTATTAGGGAGGCCTGAATTTAAAAATTTTATTATTAACAAATCCACAGAAACGACGTTTATTAACCCTAAACACTGGGACGGGTAAATGTCAAAATATTGTGCAAAAAAAATACCATCACTATTCCAGGCTCAAATGAATTCCCGGGCGAAGCCGGGTATCTGAGCTAATATATATATATATATATATATATATATATATATATATATATATATATATATATATATATATATATATATATATATATATAAAATTGTAACCTCTGTCTGTACATCGACTTTTTTCGCGAAATTTCACGATAACTTTTCGTTTCACATTTACTAGACACCATATAACTGCATTTTTGTTCTTGTTGGTGACTGTTTGTTTATTTGTTTGTTGGTTTGTTACCTTTACACGCATAAACGGCTGAACAGAATTTTAATGAAACTTGGCATGTATATTACTTCTAACCCAACTTAGAACTTAGGCTATATTAATATCCTCTGAGACGAACAGGAGTGGGGGGTCATAAGGGAAGCCTGAAATTAAAAAATAAAGCGATATTTCGTTTCCTATTGGTTTTTCGGCCATTATGCACATAACAAAAGTTGTTTATTTTTGTTATTTAGTAGTAACTTTTGTTATATACTTTTTTTTTCGTATACCGAATTATAAACGAGATATACGCTAAAACCTATAGCGGAAGTGAACAATTTTATTTGGGACAAATCGACCCAACCGAATTAAATAAAATGTCCGTATGTGAATTAATAACAATAACTCCTTCCATGATAATAAGCTGTAGCATTATTTCTAGAGACGAGCAGGAGTGGGGGTTGTAGGGAAAGCCTGAAGTTAACAATAGCAATATTTCATTTCCTATAGAAGTTTAGGCAATTATACACATAACAAAAGTTGTTTATTTTGTTATTTTGAGTAACTTTTATCATATTTAACTTTTGTCGTATACCGAATTAGAAACGAGGTATACGTTAAAAACTACTGCGGAAGTCAACAATTTTTATTTGGCACAAAAAACTCAAACGAAACTAAACCAAACTCGGTTATGTCAATTAGCAATAATGCCTTTCCTTATAATAAGCCATACTAACATTTCTAAGGGACTGGCAGGAGTGGGGGTTATAAGGGAGGCCTGAAATTAATAATAGTGATATTTCGTTTCTTATTGGGGTTTCAGCATATATGCACATAACAAAAGTTGTTTATTTTGTTATTTAGAGAAATTTGCTCAACAATTCTTTTCAATATGAACTACCAGGTACAGCACCTGGAAAAATTAATTTTAATGTATGTTAGTATTTTGTCCTTAATAATTCAAATCTATGCACAATGCACAGGAAACGGGAAATATGACAATATGGAGGACAGTGAAGTCTTACATAAAAAATTAATTTTATTATTAACAAATCCACAGAAACGATGGGTATTAACCCGTATAACACTGGGACGGGTAAATGTCAAAATATTGTGCAAAGTCAAGCCTCGCCAAAAACATACCGTCTTCATTCAGCCTCAAATGAATTCCCGGGCGAAGCCGGGTATCTGAGTATATATATATATATATATATATATACTCCATACTTACTCCAAGAATATGGACTGAAGACCATATGCCAAATGCCAATATCAGTTTTAACAATCACAAATATTTAAACAAAGCATCAAAATCATTAACAATCATTTGTAAAAAATAAAATAAAGCTCAACATAAGCTGTCCTCAGAAAACTAGCTACTCACCAGCTAAAAATTTAATTAAATCAGATACAATTCCGTACCAATAAAATTATGAATATATATAACTAGCTCAGATACCCGGCTTCGCCTGGGAATTCATTTGAGGCTGAATGTTGATGGTATTTTTTTGGCAAGGCTTTACTTTGCATAATATTTTGACATTTCCCCGTCCCAGTGTTTAGGGTTTATACCCGTCGTTTTTTTTTTGTAAAACTTCACTGTCCTCCAAATTGTAATATTTCCCGTCTCCTGTTCATTATGCATAGATTTCAGCTATTAAGGACAAAATATTAACATCGATTTGAATTAATTTTTCCCGGTGAGGTACCTGGTAGTTCATAATTTTAAATTTTTTTTTCTATTAAGGACAAAAGTTACTTTAAATAACAAAATAACCAACTTATGTCCATGTGCATATTTGCAGGAAACACCAGTAGAAAAATAAAATATCGCTATATTTAAAGTTCAGGCCACCCTTATAACCCCCACTCCTGCCCGTCCCCTAGAAATATTGGTAAGGCTTAAGAGAAATTAAGGTGACAGAGAAAATAAACATACCGAGTTTCTTATTTAGTTCGGTGGACTCCTTTTGTGACAAAATAAAATTCTTGACTCTGGCTATAAATTTTAGCGTATAAACGCCTTTAAAATTCGGTATTCGACGATAGTGGTATATAACCAAAGTTTTCTCTAAACATAACGAAATAAAAAACAACTTTTTGTTACGTGCATATTTGCCGAAAGCACCAAATAGGAAACGGACTAGCACTATTTTTAATTCCAGGCGTCCCTTACTAACCCCCCACTTACACCTGCTCGTCCCTAGAAATGTTATAATGGCTTTCATTATAAGGAAGGCGTTAGTGCTAATTACACAAACCGTGTTTTATTTAGGAGCGGAATGCAGTCTTTGGTGCCACATAAAATTGTTGACCCCACACCCCTATAAATTTTTAGCGTATAACACTCTTTACATAGTTCTGTATAACGAAAAAAATGTATAAAACAAAAGTTGCTCTAAATAAACAAAAATAAATAAATTTTGTTATGATCACATATTGCCAAAAAACCCAATAGGAAACGAAATATCGCTATTTTTAATTTCCTGACTTCCCTTATAACCCCCACTCCTGTTCGTCTCCAGAGTATATTGAGATGCCTAAAGTCTAAGGTTGGTTTAGTAGTAAAAATACATAGCACTTTTTCCATAAAAATCGGTGTTCAGGCCGTTTAATGCGAGAAAAGGTAACGAGCAAACATACAAACAAACAAATAAACAAACAAACAGTCACCAAAGAAAAAAATTGCAGTTATGGTGTCTATGACCTGTGAAACGAAAAAGTTATCGTTAAATTTCGGCGAAAAAAATCAATGTACAGACAGAGGTTACAATTTTTTTATATATATAATAGCTCAGATACCCGGCTTCGCCCGGGAATTCATGTTGGAGGCTGAATTGGTGATGGTATTTTTTAGCAGGCTTTACATTACAAAATATTTTGACATTTTAACGGTACCCGTCCCATTGTTTAGGATTGATACCCATCTTTGCCGTTGGATTTGCTAATAATGGAATTCTTTGTTCGATAAGGCTTCGCAGAACCCTTTTCGATATTTTTATATTTCCCGTCGCTTAAACATGTAAATCAGGTGAATTTGTATTTCAGAGCAGCAGGCCTCTCTTTTAACCCCCTCCCGTTCGAACCTAAAAATTTTACTATAATATTTATAATCATGGAAGAATTAAATGCTAATTTATCTCTATAACTCGAGTTTTGTTTAAATTTCCGGCTCAGCCTTTTAGTGGCCCGCTAAATTTTAAACGAATTATAACTCCATTATTCACTTAGGTATACGACAAAAAGGTGGATATAGGCAAAAGTAAACTCCAAATAACAAAATAAACAAGGGGGGAGACTTTTTGTAATGTTTATATTTGCGGAAAAACCAATAGGAAACGAAATATCCCTAGTTTAATTTCAGGCTTTCCTTATAACCCCCCACTCCAGCCCGTCCATAGAAATGTTGGTATGGCTTATTTAATGAAGGCCTCACTGCTAATACACATAGGTACCGAGTTTTATTTAGTTCGGTTGAGTCTTTCTTGGCAAATAAATATTGTTGACCTCCCCGCTATAATTTTTTAGCGTAAAACGCATTTAAACCTCGGTATACGACAAAAGTGTATATAACAAAAGTTACTCTAAATAACAAAATAAACAACCTTTATTTATGTTGTAAATTTACCGAAAAACCAATAGGAAACGAAATATCGCCAATTTTTAATTTCAGTGCTTCCCTTTATAAACTCCCACTCCCTGTTCGTCTCCAAGAAAACTAATATAAGCCTAAATTCTAAGTTGGGTTAGTAGTAATATACATACCAAGTTTCATAAAATTCGGTTCAGCCGTTTAATCGTGAAAAGGTAACAAACAAATTAACAAACAAACACACACGAAAGAAACTAAATGCAGTAATGGTGACTAATACTATGTGATACGAAATGTTATCGTGAAATTTTGCGAAAAAAACAATCAATGTACGGACAGAGGTTTACAATTTTATATCTATATATATAAATATATATATATATATATATATATATATATATATATATATATATATATACTAGCTCAGATACCCGGCTTCGCCCGGGAATTCATTTGAGGCTGAATGGTGATGGTATTTTTTTGGCAAGGCTTTACTTTGCAAACTATTTTAGCATTTACCCATCCCAGTTTTAAGGGTTTATACCCGTTGTTGGCATTTTTTAATACTAAAATTAATTTTTTATGTAAGACTTCACTGTTCAAACCATAATCATGGGTAGCATTTATTACAATTAAATATCGTCTATAATGAACATATTTCCTTTCAAAAGCCAATCCGAGCTCACATAGTATAGGCAAAGTTTTGCACGTAAGATTATATTTGTAATAGTGAATCTCACTGGAAATCGCTTCCAGGAATGCCAGACGGGAAATAAGTTAACTCAATTAACTGGTCCCGTCATCTTTCGCTCCCGCATGAAACTTTTCAACATTCTTCTACTTATATTATTGATGCAAAACATTATTTTATAATTTATCTACCGGGTGGAATTAAATAATAGTGGTACCCTGAAAATATCATATCGAGTTTAAACGTATATTGTTTTTTGTCATAATAACATTACCATTAACGTTTAATTGTTATTATATTAGATATTTGTTTCAATAACTTCAAGAATTAAATAATGGAAATGCTCTTATAGTTTATATTTCTTTTGGAAATAAATAACAAAGTTATTTTCTAGGAAAAATAAATAAATGAGGAGGAGGTGACGAAGATTTATAATCTCACTAATCCGAATCATACTTTGAACTATCATATAAGACGCAAACATAACACCACTTGTATGTTGTACCATAGTATTCATTTATTAAAACCTCTTAAATAAGTAAATTAAATACTAATATTATTATTGACTCCCATTTAGCGTATATCCCGTGTTTACTTCATTTTATGGCAAAAGTGAATGCACACAAAAGTTAATCTAAATAACAAAGTAAACAACTTTTGTTATGTGCACGCTTGCCGAAAAACAAATAGAAAATAAAAAAAACGAGTTTTTTATTTCAGGTCTCCCAAATAACCCCCACTCCCGTTCGAAACCAAAAATTGTAATATAGCTTATAATCATGGAAGAATTAATGCTTATTCACATACCGAGTTTCGCTAAGTTCGATTCCATCGTTAGTGCCCAACAAAATTGTTGGCTCCCGCTTTAGATTTTAGTGTATATCTCGTTTATACTTTTCTATACGACAAAAGTGAATATAACAAAAGTTATTGAAAATAACAAAATAAACAACTTTTGTCATGTGCATGTTTGTCGAAAAGCCAATAGGAAACAAAATATCACTACTGTTAATTTCAGGCCACCCTTACAAACCCAACTCCTGCTCGTCCATAGAAATGTTGGTAGGGCTTATGATAATTAAGGCGTCAACTCTAATAAACATACCGAGTTATATTTAGTTCGGTTGAGTCTTTTGTGTCAAATAAAATTGTGGACTCCCGCTTTAGTTTATAGCGTATAACTCATTTATGCTTCCGTATACGGCAAAAGTGGATATAACAAAAGTTACTCTAAATAACAAAATAACGTTTGTTATGTGCATATTTACCGAAAAACCAATAGAAAACGAAATATTGCTATTTTTAATTTCAGGCTTCCCTTATAACCCCCACTCCTGTTCGTCTCAGAGAAAATTAATATAGCCTAAAGTCTAAGTTGGGTTAGTAGTAATATACATACCAAGTTTCATAAAATTCGATTCAGCCGTTTATGCGTGAAAAGGTAACAAACAAACAAAACAAACAAACAAAACAAACAAACAAATAAACAAACAGACACCAAAGAAACAAAATGCAGTTATGGTGTCTATGACATGTGAAACGAAAAGTTATCGTGAAATTTCGCGAAAAAAATCAATGTACAGACAGAGGTTACAATTTTATATATATATATATATATATATATATATATATATATATATATATATATATATATATATATAGATATATAAAAGTCCGTCACGCAGGGGCAGCGTAAGCTAAGGAGATTTCCCACGTGAAGTTTTACAGTAGGGAAATCTGCCCAATAACAACTGTAGTAGTAAGGGATCTCTAAACCTATTCAGGAGGGACGAACAGTTACGGAAACGGCCGCCAGAGAAACTACCGAACATAGCCGACTCCTGCCGACCACACACAGAATACAAATGAAAATATCTCCGTTAATATTCTAGATAGAGAACAAATGTATATAACAATATTTATAGTAAAGTTAATTTGCAATAAGATTGATTCTATTCAAATTTCGATCCGACGCATAATAACGGAGATATTTCGAATTTTCAAAAATCCCCCCTCGTAACCCCCCCTCCCACTGGTCCGATTTCAACCATTAACGAACTTGATTTTCCTTTTTACATAAAACGATTAAATTCCGAGTTTGTTAACGCCCAAACAAAAATTACGACCGCTAGAGCGTTAACAGACAAATATATGTATATAATTTTGAACGGACCTCATTTTCGTCATCTCCTGGGTAGGATCGATGGACATTTGAAGAATTTTTTCGAAACTAGCGTCATGAGTACGACCTCAATAGCTGATTTCCCTTAAGGGAAATCTGCTAAAACATTTAAAAACAATAATTTTTTATTTTACCTATAGACCCAGGTGGGGTATGTTATAGTTAAAACTAAATTTTTTGAAATGAATAAAATAACTTGTATGAAATGCCTCGATATGCTACCACTCTGATCCTTTGAAATTTTGCGATATCTCTAATTGTCTTTAGATACTTATCTTTCAAATGTGGCCGCCATATACGGAGTATTTTCGTATCTCCTGGGTAGGAACGACAGAGATTTGGAGAAATTATTTGAATATTCCGTCTTGAGCACAACCTCAATAGCTGATTATAAATCTGCTAAAAAAAGGTTTCTAAGGGCTAGATTTTTGAATAAATACTAATGAATAATCATAAGTGCGTAAAAAGTGGAGGAAAAAGAGCAAACTTGAAAAGAAAAATTCAGAACCTTTGCCGTTTGCTCATTCGCAGTGTGGAAGGAAGTGTGGAGTATGCTTTCTGGGAGAAGGCGAAAGTAAACATTGTTATATTTGTTAATCTTAGTCGTGGGGTGGCAAGGAACACAATGTGATGATTTTATTAATTGACGAGGGGGGGGAGGGTCGAGAAGGATGTTTGCCGTCGGCAATCTTTTTTTTTTTTTTTTTTCCTTTTTCTTTTTTTCATTAGGACGCTGATAAAGGTAGCCAGGAGCCGCATCTCGAAGGGTCTCTACCAGCAATGAATAATTAGCAAAGGCACACACTGCCTTCGGAATTCTACCGTTCGGATTAAAGCCTCCGAGCAGAACCTCATACACACACACACACATACGCAGATCCAGAGCCATTGTTTTCATTTAAAAAAATTATGGGCATATTGTACCCTTAATCTCCGTCGGCCCTTTTTTCTTTCCCCGGCAACCTTTTTAATTAAATCGATTCTTTGAAGGAAAAGAGGAAAAAGTTCAGGAGGGGGAAAAAATTCATATTTGAATGTTTTATTGTAGTGTGGAAGGTCCGCAGTGCAGTGGGGAGGTACCGCTCTCAAAAGTAAGATGGCTTCTCTTTATTCGTATTAGCAGATTTCCCTTGAGGGAAATCAGCTATTGAGGTCGAACTCATGACGCGATTTTCGAATTTTTTCTTCAAATGTCCATCAATCCTATCTAAGAGATGACGAAAATGAAGTCCGTTCCAAATTGTGTGTGTGTCTGTGTATATATATATATCTATATATATATATATATATATATATATTAGTCTGTTACCGCTCTAGCGGTCCCAATCATTGTTTGGTCGTTACCAAACTCGATATTTAGTCGTTTCATGCAATAAGAAAAATCAATTCGTTAACGGCTGAAATCGGCCGAGGGAGGGTTTGAGGGGCGAATTTTGAAAATTCGAAATATCTTCGTTACTATATGTCGATCGAAAAGGTGTATAAAATTAATCATATTGCAAATTAAATGTACTATAAATTTTGTTATATACATTAATTCTCTATCTTGAATAATAACTGACATATTGGCATTTTGTACTTTTATTTAGCCATCAGCAAAGCCCCACTTCTAGTCACGTTACATAAACAATATTCTGTTAAACCACTTTATTTGTAGCTTAAATTTCAAATATTGTTTTCAAGAGACCTTTAATATACTAGATACATGCAAATTTGTTCTGGTGACTCCCCCCCCCCGTCTTAAGTTCTTGGACTACTAAAATTTGATTGATTGAGGTAAAAGTGATTCTGATTCATTATAAATTACAGTACTAGATGTAGTAAACAGTTTTCAATAAAATTAATGTGTTATAGCCACCTTAGCATCTCTATCATGGGCAGTCAAAGTGATTTGTCAGTGTCGAATTTCATGAGAAGGGCATATTTCAAAGTATCATTGATTTCTGTTGATAAATAGTGACAAGATACTGGGGATATGATAGGGTGGACGAGGGTTGGATGAATGAGATGTATAGCGAACGGGAAGGTTTGTGCTATGCCGGGCCTCCTGCTGAAGTGTAAGGGAATCCTTTGGCCAGCGATCGCCCTGCCCGATAGCAGGCTGGGATTTCGGTTATTTATTGCCCCGGCTCTACCATGCAAATACAGTTTGTATTTATATTAGGGAGAAGTGTGACCTACCGCTCCCTAGCCCATATGTAGCGTCTTATCTCTACTCCTCTTTTCCCATATCTCATCCGTCGTTCTTCAGGCACCTCTGCCGTCCCGTTGTTTTGCCATGGCTATTAGCAGATTTCCCTTAAGGGAAATCAGCTATTGAGGTCGTACTCATGACGCGATTTTCGAAAAATTTCTTCAAATGTCCATCGATCCTACCCAGGAGATGACAAAAATGAGATCAGTTCAAAATAACACAATAGTGGTTCTTGAGACTGTATCATTGTAAATAGTCTTTTTGTGTTATAGTTTTAGCAGATTTCCCTTAAGGAGATAAATGAGGTTCGTTCAAAATTGTATATAATATATACATATTGGTCTGTTACCCCTCTAGCGGTCGCAATTATTGTTTAATCGCTACCAAACTCGATATTTAGTCCTTTGATGTAAAAAGAAAGATCAAGTTCGTTAACGGCTGAAATCGGACCAGGGGGAGGGGGAGGAATTAAAAGGGGGAGAATTTTGAAAATTCAAATTATCTCCGTTAGTATGCGTCGGATCGAAAAACTGTATAGAATCAATCTTATAGCAAAGTAAATGCACTATAAATATTGTTATATACATTTATTCCCTATCTTGAATATTAACAGAGATATTTGCATTTTTCACTTTTCAGACTTCAGCAAACCCCCACTTCTACTCATGTTACATTAACAATACTCGTTTACGTAATAAACCATATCATTCCATATTGTCTTCAAGAGACATTTATTATGCGAGATACATGCAAATATGTTCTGGTGACCCCCCCTTTCTTTTTGGAGTACTTAAATTTGATTGATTGACATAAATAATATTCTGATCCATTATACATTACTGTTCCAGATATAGTAAATAGTTTTCAATCAAATTAATACGTTATATTCAGATATATTCCAATTGTTTTACTTTCCGGTAGAAGTTTGCAGAACTGTTTGTTTACATTTCAGATGCTTTCCGGTTTCTTATTATCGTTTGTATTTATTCACGGCGGCGTTTTGTTACCGGTATGCAGATTTATCTATAGTTAAACTTCACGCGGGAAATCTGCTTAGTTTACGCAGCCCCTGCTTGACGGACTTTTTTTATTTTCTGGACTTGTCTCAAAATTAAGCTGCCTATTTTGTTTTGTTTTTTATTTTATTTATTTTTTATTCATTCTCTCATTGATCGCATTTTGAACACATGTGGACATTAAATTGTTTGTTGCTATTGACAATTCTTTCTCGGAGGGCTCAGATTGGCCGTGCGGGTTAAGGCGTTGGTCTTATTCTTGCGTGGTAAACCGAGAGTTACGGGTTCAATTCCCGCCCTAGGCTGTAGAAATTTATTTAGTGACGGACTCATTAGGCCTACCCTGGCTAGAAAAGGGTGGTGACCTGTAGATAACCCGTCCCAATTAGCCCTAGTAGCATAAAGTGGACGTAAATAATAATAAAAAAATTCTTTCTCGTCCTAATCCAGGGAATGAATAATCACTGGAAGTTAGTAAATAGTTATAATAGTAAACAGATGCTATTATTGATTCTATTTATTTATCTAGTAAAATCATCTAACAAATAATGGATTCTGGTAAGTAATACCTAAAAAATGAACCATATTAGAAGGATAGAAATGATTGCGCTACATGTCTTAGGAGTGAGGTCAATCACCCTGAGGTTGGGTGAGTAATAATCCATTAGGAGCTGGAAAAGCCTACCGACCTTGACAAAGGGAGTATCTGTTACGTCGTGACTAAGTAGACGATCAGGTTTGTTTCAATTTTTTTACTGGTTGCAAATAGCCCAAGACTAGCCTAAACATTTCTTCAAAGTCCGTCGATCCTTCCTAGGAGATGACGAAAGTTATCTAGATAAATACATAGAACTTAAAAGAACTTATGTTATATGTACTAAATTATAGTGATTATTCTTTAGCAGGTTTTAGCAAAGGAGGTTATTCAACGAGGAATTGTCTACATCATCTCAGAATTTAATGTCTTGACAGTTAACGAACTTGATCTTTAGTTTGGCATGGAACTGTTATATATCGTATTTGGTAACGATAAAACAATAATTGCGACCTATAGAATGGTAACAGACAAATTTATATATATATATATATATATATATATATATATATATTATATATATATATATATTTATTTATATATATATATATTATATATATATTGGGTTGCTGTTTTTTTTTGGTCAATGTTGGTGAAAAAATCTTAGTTTATGCCGATATTTCGAGAATATTTATTTTCTCTTCTTCAGGGCAAGACTTAAAAACTACTGTACATATTGCACTAGGGTTACTGGTTACCTAATGAATACACCAACATTGACCAAACCTCCAAAACAAAAAAAAACAAAAACAATAACACCATATAAAAATATAACCTGTTCGAAAACAATCAACACAATTATATATATATATATATATATATATATATATATATTATATATATAATATATATATATATATATATATATATATATATATATATATATATATTTAACGGACCTAATTTTTGGATTCTCTTTGGTAGGATCGATGGACATTTGAGGCAATTTTTACGTCCTCGATAGCTCAATTGCTGATTTCCCTTGAAGGAAATAATCAATTTCATAATCAGTTGACACACCTGATTCGGGAACGTCAATGGTAACTTCCTTCAATAGGAGTTAGGATCCATTTCTCATGATGTTGGTACTACGACTACTTCGTAGGTGGTGTACACTATCTAATTTTTGTTCGTTTTCTTTACAGGAGAGTAAATAACACATGTATGTAACAAAGTAAAATAAACCCCAAATGGATGTTCTCTATGAGGTAAATGAGATCAAAAGTCTTATCAAGGTCATGGAAAAAAGGAGAGTGAAACTTCTTGGGTATATCATAAGGCAAAACGATTTCCTTACAAATATATTTGAAGGTAAGATTCTTGGGCATAGGCGAAGAGGGAGGCCTAGAAAATCCTATTTTCAAGGCATCAAGCAACTTATGGATTTCGGTGAGTACAGTAATACGAAGAGAGCATCTTCCGATAGAACACAATGGTTGCAACTACAAGGCGTAACCGGTAGATCATGATGTAACAAAGAAGAATGAAAAGTTACTTCTTGGGGAATTAATTTGTATATGAGATCAAAAATCATATAAGTTAGATTATACATTAAGGTTCAGAATGAAAGGAGTTAATCAATGGCCATTTCTATAGACACTCCAAGGATATTAATTTTTTTATTGTTTATTTGTTTTATGCCCCACATCGATGGTGATTGGAAAGATCTCTGTTTAGAGGGTAGTTGGGATAATATATTTATTTCTTCATGTACACCTTGGTTGTACTATATTTATATAGTATGGAAAATATTCCTTAAATATCTGAGTATTCTCAAATCCGTACTTTGTCTATATGAATATAATATTAATTAATTTATTTATTAACGTCCACTTTATGCTACTATAGCTAATTGGGACGGGTTATCTACAGGTTACCACCTTTTTCTAGCAAGGGTAGGACTAAGGATTTTATTTAATGAATTCCGTCACTAAATAAATTTCTATTTTCCCAGGCGGGAATCGAACTCTCCACTCTAGGTTTACCATGTGAGATTAAAGCTAACGCTTTAACTCGCGTGGCTAACCTGAGCCCCATGAATATAATCATATTTTTTTTTATGAATATAATAAAAGTTATCCCTTTTAAATCTTTGTAAGCATGCTGGAGACCTATTATATTTTATTCTATTTGTATTTGTAAATTTCTGTATGTTTTAGATATGTTAGTGCTTCTGGAATATATTGGCTGCTGCCAGTTAGTAGTTCTGTCATATTGTGGGGTATGTCAAGATTTTTTCGTTGGTTGCAATCTGTCAGTATGTGTAAGGATATTAAATAATATAATAATAAATCTGTTCTGTTTTTAGATATATTAATCTTTTTCCAAGGCTGCTATTAATGACAATTCGTGTTATTTGCCACTATATTGCAGGTAGGACGAAGAGAAGGTTGAATGTTGCTTGAATTTTTCAACGGAATAGAGAATATCTTCCTATTAGATTCATGAGGAAAAAGGCTGTTTAAACATATGGAGGGATCTCCTAAGTCCTTTGTAAACACAACTCATTAAAAGATATAAAAACATTAATTTGAAGGCTTGTGATGTCCGAGTAAAAGGGAGAACAGAGACCGGGAAGGATATTTGAACTGGCGCTTTCTTTTGAGATGTAGCCTCCCCCCACCCCCTTTGCTCATCCTACATCGTAAATTAGTCATTACAATTTTTTATTTTTCCAAGGGCCTCTGAAACCCCCTTCAGAGCCTTCTGAATACATATGTTTATTTCATATTTTATAGGGGGGTGAAAGAAGTTAAAAACACATTTCTTGTATAATTCACCTTAGAAGACCGTATACAGTACATGACGATATGAACGATGGACTAATGAATTTACATTATTCTCCAGAAGGGTTTTTTTTTTATTCAATGACCCAGTCGTCTTCAAATAATATTACGGAAGATGGGAGAGAGGGTAGAAATACAAATGTAAAATAATTTTGTTCCTATTATTGGCAGGCATCTCTCATGCCCTTTAATATGTTCAAAAACAACATCCTAACCATCTTCTTATACTGTGACGGAGGCTCCTGTTCAGTTTTTTATATACGTCTCTCTTTCTTTCACTCCCCCCCCCTCTCTCTCTCTTTCTCCGGAGGTATTTCAAACTATCGAGAATGCCCTCCCTGTCTAAACCCCTCTCCCACTGGTACGATTTCAGTCATTAACGAACATAATCTTTATTTTTACATACAACGTTTGAATATGCAGTTTGGCAACGATTAAACCAAAATTGTGACCGCTAGACCGTTAGCAGACAAATATATATACTAGCGGAGCCGAAAGACGTTCTCCTGTAAGCTATTAAGCAGCAATTAGGATATTAAAGGATATTAAATGTAATAATAATATGTTTAAAACAAAAACTACTTTTAATAACACAAAAAACAACTTTTGTTATGTGCACGTTTGCCTAAATATTTGAACGTTTGGTATATCTCCTTTATACTTTGTTACACGACAAAAGTGAATATAGCAATAGTTACTCTAAATAACAAAATAAACAACTTTTACCCTGTACATATTTGATGATTTTAAGCCTCTCCCAGTCCTGCTCCATCTGCCGGGTTGATTTGTGAATCTAAACCACCCAGGGCGTCACCCAAATTCTTACAAAAAAATTCATTCAAATCGGTCCAGCCGTTTAGGAGTTCAGTGACATACACACGTAAAGTAGAATTATATATATATATATATATATATATATATATATATATATATATATATATATGTTTAAGGGAAATCCACAATTCTTTTTAAACTAAATGTTCTAGTTCACCAAAGGCTAAATATTAGGAAATTCAAATATCTCGATTAATATTAGGGGTATAATTAAATTTACAAGATTGGTTATGTACAATTCTTCATTCATCAGACTCTCAACAACTGAGATATTTTGAATTTTCAATTCTCTTCCCCTCTAAGCCCCCCCCCCCGGAAATCCTGGCTCGAAAACTTTCCTCAAAAGTCCTTCAATCCTACCCAGGCGATGACGAAAATGAGGTTCATTCAAAATTATATACATATATCTCTGTTAACACTCTAGAGGCCGTAATTTTTGTTTCATCATAACCAAACATGATATTTAATAGTTTCATGTCAAAGAAAAAGCTCAAGTTCGTTCATGGCTGAAATCAGATGGGACGGGGGAGGGTGTGGGCAGGGAATTGTGATCATTTTTAGTATCTCCGTTATTCCAAATATTGCTTTGAAGAGACCATTATTATGCTAGATACATGCAGATTCGCCGTGTGATGTCAACTAAGATTTTACCTTCTAACTCAAAAATGTTTATTAGTATGTTTATCTATATAGATCTTAATTGTTATTGGACCTGGAATAGTGGTGATCTAGAAGGAGGCGGGGAGGATTAAAAATTCCAAATATATCCGTTATTATGAGTTAAATCGCAAAATGGTTTAGAACTAATCTGGATACACTATTGATGGTCTATAATTGTTGTTCAATGCATTTTTTTCATAACTCAAATACTAATCGTCGTACTTCCTTGTTTTCACACATCAGTAACCCCGCCCCTCCAAGCCACTGCAAGTTATCCGTTATTTACACAGAAATAGAGAATTTGTTGTGCGATGAGGTCACAACTATGCCAGCAAATGGGAAATATCAGAACATATTTGTATGTATCTCTTACAATAAAGGTCTCCTGAAAACAATATCTGGTATTTAAGCTTCGAATAATGTGATTTATTATATAACAGAGTATTGTTTATGTAATATGAGTACAAGCGGGGTTTGCGAAAGGCTGAAAACAGAAAAATGCAAATATCTCGGGTAATATTCAAGAATGAGAATAACTATTTATGTCAATATTTATAGTATATTTAATTTTCAATAGGACTGGTTTTAAATAATTTTTCAATCAGACCTATAGTGACCGAGATATTTCAAATTTTCGAAAATCCCCCTTCTAAATACCCCCTTCCACTGGTCCGATTTCAACCATTGACGAACTTGATCTTTCTTTTTACACAAAACGATTAAATATCGAGTATGGTAAAAGTTGCGACCGCTAGAGCATTAACAGATATATATATATATATATATATATATATATATATATATATATATATACATATATAATTTTGAATGGACCTCATTTTCGTCATCTCCTGGGTAGGATCGATGGACATTTGAGGAAATTTTTCGAAAATCGCGTCATGATTACAACCTAAATAGCTGATTTCCCTGAAGGGAACTCTGCAAAAAGAATACATTCCAAATAAGAACCCCATATTTTGGTATTGCGCCACCATGGTGAGTGCTGGGGGGGGGGATACACCGCCTTTTCTCTCCCACCCCTTCTGAATAAAGCCTCTTTACACAAAAGCTTAAAGCAAACATCTTTAATGAACGGCACGACTCCCATTTATCAATATTTAAACGTGATAATAGATCATAAATATTGTTAGGTACATTCTGCCGAAGCCGTATCTCATAATTAGCATTAGAGGAGTGTATGAGGGAGCCGCTATCGGGGCTCGAGTCTCTCTCACGCCTCATAAATTTTTACGCTACCCCATCCTATTACAATACGTCAAACCTCAAATCACCATTCATTATTTACGGGGCACCTCGACTCAAACATGAAGGTCCTCACAAATCCCTCATATTTTCACATAATATACCTCATAATCAATATACCATAAAACTCATGTTTTCTCTGAAGCTGTTAGCAGGGGAATCTGCGAAAAGTTTTAGTAGATTCCCCTTCAGGAACATCGGCTATTGAGTTTGTACTCATGACGTGGTTTTCTAAAATTGTCTTCAAATGTTCATCGATCCTACCTAGAAGATGACAAAAAAGCTTTCTATCGGTCGTTATTTTTGTTCGATCGTTACCAAACTTGATATTTAACCGTTTTATAATTTTTATTTACGATTAAAATTAAAAGAAGTTCAAGAAAACTCATACACTCGTATTCACGAACACATACAAGTATTACATATGTTAGTATGTTAATAAATTAATTAATTCCTATAAATCTGATTTCCTAATTTAACTTTTTTATTGAACTTTTACTATATTATGTTGCATACTATACGTTAATATAACATATTAATTTTATTGAAAACGTTTACTATAGCTAATGCTGTAATTTTTAATGAATCAGAATAATTGTAATCTAAATTACTTAAATGTTAGTAACCCAAGAACAAAAGAAGTGGGGGGGGGGAGGGTCAACAGTACGTATTTGGATATATCTCCCAATGTATAAGTTCAATGAAAACAATGTTCCTTTTTTAACCTTGTAATGAAGTGGTTCATGATATAACAGCATATTATTAATATAACATGAGTAGGAGTAAAATCCAAATATCTCAGTTAATATTCATGATACACAAAATATGTATAGAACAATGTTTATAGATTTAATTTTCAATACGATTCTATACAAGTCTATACAATTTTTCGATCCGACTTATAGTATAGTAACAGAGATATTTCGAATTTTCAAAATTTTCCCCTCTCTAAACCCTCCCCCTCCCACTGGCCCGATTTCAGCCATTAACGAACTTGTTCTTCCTTTTTATATAAAACGATTACTTTTGGAGTTTGGTAACGATCAATATATATATATATATATATATATATATATATATATATATATATATATAATTCTGAACAGACTTCATTTTCGCCATCCCCTGTTAGGATCGTTGGACATTTGAGGAAATTTTTCAAATATCGCGTCTTGAGTACGACCTCAATAGCTGATGTCCCTTAAGGGAAATCTGCTAAAAGGCTCCTATCAATAGTAATACTAGCCAAGCTACGCGGCCCTTGGGGAACATTAGTTGGATTCCAGATTTTTATTTGGAAAAACAAAGTATATATATATATATATATATATATATATATATATATATATATATTTGTGTGTGTGTGCTGCTAGTTGTGAGCGCTATAGCTCTCACTGACCTACAAGAATAGAGTACGTAAGTTGAACTATCCAAGAAATAAAAAACGTATATAAATGTATTAACATGTAAATAGCAAATAGATGAGTATAATTTAATTCCTTAGTAGTATCTACTACAACAATCACAGATACAAAGTACCCACAACACTAAATTTTACATTTCCTAAAGGGCATAATGAAGACGATGTTGATTGCCCAAAAAAAAAAAAAAAAAAAAAATCCTACTCCTACTCATCAACCGTATGTATCCAACTAGAAAAAGTACCATATCACATTATTTATGATATTCTTAATAGTTGAATGACGAGGGCCATCAACAAATACTGGCTTTCCTACAAAGACTTTATTAGAAGTAGCCCTATATGTTTCGTGGTCTAAATACCACCTCTTCAGGGTGTTATGAAATGTTTAAACGCGTTGTATCAAACCTTCCGCACTGAGGGGATTGTTGAAAATGAAGCTATTTTAAAGCTCTGTTACGACCATCACTTAGTTGTTGTTGGCCCTTACCATTAAACTGTGCAGAATATTTGAATTTTGGGTCCAAAATAAAAATAGTATTATATGATGTTTAATATTATTCTGGGGTTCAGGTTAGCCATGTGAGTTGGACCTTTATCTCATTTGGTAAAACTAGAGTGGTGAGTTCGATTCTCGCCTGGGCAAAGGAAATTATTTAGTGACGAAATTCATTAAATAACATCCTAAATCCAACCCTGGCTAGAAAAGGGTGGTAACCTGTAAATAAACTTTCCCAATTAGCCTTAGTTGCAAAAAGTGGACGTTAATAAATAATAATAATAATAATAATATTCTTAGCCAACAAAAATCGAAATCTAGCTACATTTTGAGTTCGCTTCTTAGCCTTAGCAAACAGTTGCTGCGGGGATGTGACACCTATGCCCCCTCCCCCTTCCACCCGGAGAATGTTTTCACTTGTTGATTTGATATGGTTCTAATCGCACAGGTGGTCTCCATTAAGTTATAAAAACGTCTGTGCATGCAATTGTGTAGTTGCGGGCTAATGATTAAGTTTTGCCGGTGACAATTATTGTTGAGGTTAAAAGGGCTACAGATAGATGGAGAGAGGTGTAAAGCGGTGGCCCTATGAGAGAGATTAGCTTTGTTAGAGCTGCTCGATGGGTGGGGGGTTAGCAATTGCCCAGCCCGTCCGTCAGCTCCTGTCATAAAATCGGCTGGTCGGCTGCTTCCTTTGATCCCAGCATCATTCACATAGCTTACCAATTACCTTTCCGATTTGCTTTCTTTTTTCGCGCAGTCCTGTTCCACCTCGCCTTTTCCCCGAAATCTTTCTTTCGATTGATTTTCGTATTGGTTGTCTTGGTCCTTTTTTACTTTTTTAAGCCAGTGTTTTTGGTATTTCTTTTTCCTTAGCTACTGACTCTCCGACAAATGCCAGTGGATGGTTCGGTGTTGGGGAGATTCTTCCCATGCCGGGGCCTCTAACCATGTGTGGTCATTCCACGACCTCTCGTTGCCCCCCTACTGTCGGCCTCGATTCATTCCAACAATGGATACTCGCTGTTCTTAAATGTTTCCAATGAAAATTGGATGCGCTGGGGGAAGGAGTATAAATCTTTCGCCCAACCTTTGAGTATCTTGTTTTCTTTTGAGGACATGGCAAAATATAACTTAGGGAACAATACAGGTAAGAAAGCCCATATGACGTTACCTGTGCATTAGTCATTCACATCAGTAATCTGCTTAGCATAGGAAGCCTTTGCTTGACAGACGTTTAATGATTGTAAATTTCGTAAATATATCTGTAAGGTAATAAGATTTTTTTTTATTATATGCATGCTGTTTAATTGTTGTTATTTTTTTTAATTAAGCAGATTTTTATGTTGTTTTAATATATAGGTTGATATTGTTATATAAATAGATAGTGAATTTTGTTAGACAATAGTGAATTTTTGTACAAAACACGCACGCACCCACGCAAGCACGCACGCGCGCGCGCACGCACGCACGCACGCACGCACGTACGCACACACACACACACACACACACACACACACATATATATGTAAATATTGTGTTACTTTTTGTTTATGATAATTTTCCTATTCTATTGCAACGATGGAATAATTCATTACAATTATTATCAGTCGTCAACCGGGTTACAAACAAAGTAAGAAGCTAAAATCATTTTTTTCTTATTAAAATATATGTTTCAGTGTAAACTCTATTACTAATATTGTATGGTTATCTCCCCAGTAAGTTAACTCATAGCGTTATGCATTGGGCAGCAGTAAAGTTGATACTTTAGTATTTAAATTGCAGAAGAGAGCAATGAGGTTTATTTTCAGTAGAAAATCTTGAGAATACTGTCGGCCACTCTTTAAGGAGTTAAAAACAATTTTATTTTTATTCAATACGTATGTAACAAATAATACTACACAATAACTATAATGGTGAAACACAACATAAAACTATTTGACAAAAATAGTACAACACATTATCATATAACAAGAACCAAGAAAATGCTTCAAAGCCCCAAACATAAACATAAATATTTCGTGAAAAGCATCATTTTCAGGAGTACAACTCTTTATTGTACTACCCAAATGTATTAAGTAAATAAAAAAAAAGGATTCTTTGTTTAAAAATAAATTAGAAAACTTTATGTAAAAAGGATGTTCTTTATAAACAAGATGAAGATAGATTTTCAAGTATTAATCATAGCTACATAATATTTGTCGTAAAAATCGTACCAAAAAAAATAATGATTGTGTATACTGTCACTTAAAGGTGGAGACAAGTTTCTCATCATTTATAAAGCATGTCATCCTTTATAAATCTAAGCCTAGTAACAAATCATGCTAATAAATTACTATTATTATAATCATGCTTGTTATACAATTAGAGTGTTATTAAGTTTGTTAAAAATATTAATTTATAATATGTAGTTATTAAATTGATAGATTTCATAAAATGTAACTGAGTAAGTAAAGTAAATTCATTTATAAAATTACATTACAATTATTTCAGGAATACAACGATTTACAAAGTGCTTGGAATATACCATTAGCACGAGTGAGGTATGTCACTAAACACTTAAAATAAGATTATAATAAAACATTTAAAATAAATTTATAATAAAAATTTGTCATGATATTACTTGATATTGGTCTTGGATAAAAAATAATAGCAAGAGTAGTAATGTTCACGTTATATAGTATCATAAAATAACAACTGGAGTTATAAATTAAACTCAAAACAAAGTAGCCTGTGATATCTTCCAGCGCTCATCAGATACTTACACAAGTTAATGTAACCTCCTTCGTCCAGGATGTCTATTTCTTGATCCGTACTGAGAGTAATTCGACCAAATGCTGCAAGGCGGAACTGCCGGAGAATGGGCCAAACAGCGAGGAAGTGATAGGTGTATTCAGGTTCCTGGAGGTTACACAGTCACCAGTTGGCGGTGCCATGTCTAACCCAAGGATCCTTATTTCTAAAACGTTTTCATTGAATTAGAGCTTTTAGCAGATTTCCCTTAAAGGAAATCAGCTATTGAGGTCGTACTCATGACGCGATTTTCGAAATTTTTCTTCAAATGACCATCGATCCGTCCTAAGAGATGACGAAACTTGACGACCGATGAGGTCCGTTCTAAACTGTGTATATATTTGTCTATTAACGCTCTAGCGGTCGGAATTATTGTTTAATCGTTACCAAAAGGATATTTAGTTGTTTTTGTTGTAAAAAGAAAGATCAAGTTCGTTAACGGCTGAAATCGGACCAGTGAGAGGGGGGGGGGTTTAGAGAGGAGGAATTTCGAAAATTCGAAATATCTCCTTTACTATACGTCGGTTCGAACAATTGTATAGAAACAATTCTTCTTGGGAATTTAATTTAATATACATTATGGTTTAAATATAATTTCCGTATAATGAGTATTAACTTAGATATTTTAGATTATATAGTTTTACGCTTTCAGTAAACTCCCACTCCTACAAGAGTCCTATTAATAATAAGCTGTTATATCATGAACCACTTCATTAAAAGGTTAAATACCATATATTGTTTTCAACAAAGCTTTATTATACGAGACACAAACAAATACGTCTTTCTTTTGTTCTTGGATTACTAAATTTTAAGTAATTGAGATAAAACTTACTCTGATCCATTGCAAATTATATCATTAGCTATAGTAATTAGTTGTCAATAAAATTAATATGTAATATTCTGATATAATTTGGTAATAGTTTTTCTTTCCGGTGAGAGGTTAGGAGACCTGTTTACATTCCAGACGGTTCCCGTTGGGAGGGGAAAGATTTCATATTAGTGTTTGTATTTATTCACTTAATATACACGGTTGTATTGTGTTACCAGTATGTAGATTTATGTATTGTTAAATATCACGAGGGAAATCTGCTCAATTTACGCAGCCCCTGAGTGACGGACTTTTTTTGAAATATGTGTAATATATATGTTTGCTTTTTGAAAATATGTAAAGAAAGTAATTGACACATTATTACTAAATTTTTTAAAGAACATATTACGAATCTTCAACATTAAATGCAAATAAATACATTTCATTTCAACAACGATCGCTTAAACTTTTTAGATCGTCTTTGGTAGTCAGTCGTTTTTGTTATTAATAAATAGAAGCAGAAAGCCAATTTTTGCCTAGATCTAAATCAATAAGAAATATCGATTTCCATTTCAAGCATTAAAAAAAAGTATCGAAATAATGAATATAGGGCTGTGTTCACCAACTACCTAGCTCTGGTCCGTCTACTTCGATAATAAAATAAAGTCTACACGGGCTAAAATCATGAAAGTTTCATTGGAGCGGCGGCTGGTTGGAAATATTGGAAGGCTGTAATAGTGAAAGTGCGGGGGAGGTAGGACTGTTTTCATATTCACCCTTAGTAATTATAATACAGAGGTTGATTGGCTCCAGGAGGATTATTGGATATAAGCTGGGGCTGGATTAATTTTCAAGGCGGCTCACCTGGAGGCCTCCCCCCTCCCTCACCCCTCCAAAGACCGATGCACTAACTTTCTTTAAAACAAAGAGTTGAACATTTAGGATACGGAACTTGAGAACGCACGTCCCGCAGGGGCTGCGTAAACTAAGCAGATTTCCCATGTGAAGTTATACAATAGAGAAATCTCCTTTCTGGTAACACAACACCACCGTGATTAAATACAAACGGCTTCTGAATTGTAAGAATAATTTATATTTTAATAACTCAAACTTTAGTAGTCCAAGAACTAAAGAAGGGGGGGGGCGGATGAACAGAACGTATTTGCATAAATCTCACAAAGTAACGAAGGTAAGGTAAGGATAGAAACGACAGGAAGGTTAGAAGAAGCTTCCACCTGAGCCGAGTAGTTACGGAACGGCTGACCTAATCCGAACTATACCAGACCACAGACTTCATAAAAATGCAAATATCTCAGTTAATATTCAAGATAGAGAATAAATGTATATAACAATATTTATAGTAAATTTAATTTTCAATAAGATTGGTTTTATACAATTTTTCGATCCGATGCATAATAACGGAGATATTTTGAATTTTCCCCTCTACACCCCCCCTCCCTCTAGTCCGATTTCAGCCATTAACGAACTTGATCTGTCTTTTTACATAAAACGGTTAAATATCGAGTTTCGTAACGATCAAACAAAAATTGCGACCGCTAGAGCGTTAACAGGCAAATATATATATATATATATATATATATATATATATATATATATATATATATATATATATATAATTTTGAACGGACCTCATTTTCGTCATCTGGGTAGGATCAATGGACATTTGAAATTTTTTTTCGATAATCGCGTCATGAGTACGACCTCAATAGCTGATTTCCCTTAAGGGAAATCTGCTAATTTGATGAGTACTAGTTGGGATGTATTATATAGGCTGAAAGTAAGAATGTACTACTAACTCGTTTAATTTCTGAGTTACGAAGAAAATAAATAGCAAAATAGTTGTAGAGCATCAGTCTTTGAACAGGATTGGTTCTATAACATTCTTCGATCTAACTCTTAATAACGGAGATATTTTGAATTTTCCAATATTTCCTCTCTACCCCCCCCCCACTATTCCAAATACTCATTTAGACATAAACTAATATGCTTTTTGTATTGAATGAAAAAGTGAAATATCGAATATGGTATAGATAAACCAAATATTTTTTGAAGCAAGACCGTCAAATTTATTTGATAACATCATAATGACCCTTTGAAAATAATATTTGATATTTTGGCTTAAAATAAAGCGATTCATGATTGGTTTATGTTTACACGCGATGGGTCAAATTGGGGATTGCTGAAGGCTGAATTTAAAATAATAAAAGTCCGTCACGCAGGAGCTGCGTCAACTAAGCAGATTTCCCACGTGCGTATATTTGCAATTATCTCAAAACTTAGAAGTTCAATAAGAACCATATTTGGTATTTAAGATTCAAATAAAGTTCTTTATAACATAATAGAATATTGTTAATACGAGATGAGAAGGAGTGGGGCTTTTCTGAAGACCGAAAACTAAAAAATGCAAATATCTCAGTTAATAATCAAGATAGTGAAACAATGTACATAACAACATTTATAAAACATTACATTTGAAATTAGATTGGTTCTATACAATTTTTCGATCCGACGCATGATAACGGAGATATTAAGGATTTTCGAAATTCTCCCCTCTAAATCTAATTCTTCCCCCCCCCTCCCACTGGTTCGATTTCAGCCGTTAACAAACTTGATCTTTCTTTTTGTATTAAACGATTATATATATTATGTTTGGTAACGATAAAACAAGAATTGCGACCGCTAGAGCGGTAAAAGACACACACACACATATATATATATAGTTTTGAACGGACCTCATTTTCGTCATCTCCTGGGTAGGATCGATGGAAATTTGAAGAAAATTTTTGAAAATCGCGACATGAGTATGACCTCAAGAGCTGATTTCCCTTAAGGGAAATCTGCTGAAAAAGGAAGTATGTTGGTTATTATTCGAGATAAAGAAAACATGTATAGAGCCAATCTTATTTCAAATGTTCTATAAATGTTGTTATATGCCTATTTTCACTATCTTAATTATTAACCGAGATATTTGCATTATTTAGTTTTCGTATTTCAGTAAAACGCCACTCCTACTCATGTCATATTAACAGTAAGGTGTAACATTATGAAGCACGTTATTTGAAGCCTAAATTCCAAATATTGTTCTCATTGCATTTTTTCTTTATGAAATAAATGTAAATACGTGGCGCACGTGGGAAATCTGCTTAGTTTACGCAGCCCCTGTTTGACGGACGTTTTCTATTTGAATCTAATTGCTCTTGAAGTGGCGTTACAGAAAACGCGAAACTTGGAGATCGAATTCTTTATAAAGTGGAGTGAAAGTATGACCCTTTGTTTTGTAGTGGGTACATAAAAGAAAACCACACGAAAATAATTTACAAGCAGATTGCTGATAACGTATTACTTACTTGTTCCGAGATTGTTGCCAAATGAATGCATTGTGTTTCTCTAATTTTTTAAAGAAAAATTTCCCTACCGACAAAAATGCTGAACTGGTCACTACAAAACTGTTTGCAGATTCACTTGTTTCAGTTTGAAAAACTCATAAAATATTTGCGTACGATTTTGTTGTTAAAAATACTTCCATTTCAGTGCAGAGAATGTCTATTTATTCATATTTTAAGTTAATAGTCTCTTTATGACTCTTCAACATTTAATCAAAATAGATCAAATTTAATAATGAATAAAATTTCAAAAGGACGTAATTGGCCAGAACCACCTCATATTATATTTAACTAATATAATAAAGAACTTATAAAGTTTATCAAAAGTATAGATTTGGATCTAGCAAAAATACATTAGAATGTAAAGTTGATTGTGAGGAATGGGAATCATAATTCAATATATTTACCTTACATAGACTCGCAAATTAAACATCGGTTGTGTTGAACTTTAATTGATATTTTTTTTGTTCTTATTTTATTTATTTACTTTATCATTTTATTTATTAATTTTATTTGTAATTATCTTACTTATTTTAATATTTTATTTTATTATTATTATTTCTTTTATATAATATTTGAGTAGATAGGTAATTAACGTATATATATTGTAAAATAAATAGGTATTTAAACATAATAATACATGTGTTATGCCATGTGGCAATGGAACATATGTTCAAATAAATAACTCCTCATATGGTTACTATGAGGAGAAAAAAAAAAGTCAATAGTCACACCTAAAATGGTCTTTAGTATATATGAATAATACTTGTATGATTGCCAACAGAAGGATTATTGGATACAAGCTGGGGTTGGATTAATTTTCAAAGGGGCTCACCTGGGGTCCCTCCTCTCCCTTCCAAAGACAAATGCCCAAACTTTCTTTTCAACCGGGGAGACTTTTTGATTAAACTTTAAACCGAGATAATTTCTGATGACGTAATCCGAAGGCGGCGGACCATAAATTATGGGAAGCCACCATAGGAGCGAGGAAGATATGGTCGGAGCACAAATATAGAGAAAATAATAAGAGCTTAGCGCGAGGGGGAGGGCGAGTTAAAGGGGGACAAAAAACCTTTAATGACAAGCAAAAGTCGAGCAATAAAAATAAATCAAAGGGGGGAAGGGTTGGAGGAGATACCCCAGAGCGGCCTTAAACAGGGCAAACGTTAATTACATTTGCAAGTCTTTCCTCTAGCCTAATGTCCACTATCTACCAACCAGCAACCCCAGCCTTACACAGCAATAGTCGATAAATCTCTCATCCCTATCCATTCCATTCATTCCACACTCCAAATGTTGCACTCCATTGATCACGTTGGGCCAAAGGTTATACCAACACAATCTTCTATGTTTAGAAATTGATTCTCGCTTCAAACTGAAATAAATGGACTGTAAAAGTATAATGAAAAGTCGGTGCACGGTATGAAAAAGTAAAAAAAGTCTGTCACTCAGGGGCTGCGTAAACTGAGCTGATTTCCCTTCTGAAGTTTTACAATAGATAAATATACATACTGGTAACACAACACCACCGTGAATATTAAGTGAATAAATACAAATGCTATTGAGACATGATTCAATAAATGTAAATAACCTCCACAACAGGCAGTGTCTGAATTGTATACAAGTCAACCTCTCAGAACTGAATAGATAGATAGAAATATTATTTATCGGAAAGAAAAACAATCACTGAAATATATCCGAATACAATATATTGATTTAATTGAGAACTGTTAATTATATCTACTACTGTAATTTATAATGAGTCAGAATAATCTCAATCACTCTAATTTTAATATTCCAAGAACAAAATAGTGGGGTGGGATCAGATCATATTTGTATGCATCTCATCTAGAAAAGATTTTCTGAACAAAATATTTCGGCTTGGACTAAGACGGATCATGATATATAGGTTTATTCTTAAAGTGCGGTGACTGAATGTGGGGATTTGCTGAAGGTTTACATCGAAAAAAATGCCAATATCTTGGATAACATTGAAGAAAGAGAAAACATCTATATAACAACATTTATAGAACATTACATTTGCAATAAAATTAGATCTATTTAATTTTTAGATACGACGTATAATAACGAAGGTATTTTGAATTTTCAAAATTCCCCTTTAACCACCCCCCCCCTTTCACAGGTCCGAATTTAGTCATTGACAAAACCCATCTCTATTTTTGCATAAAATGTTTAAATATGGAGTTTGGTAACGATCGTGTATATATCTGGAGTACGAACTCAATAGCTGATTTCTAAATAGAAAAAAATTAATGAGTGAATAAAGTGCTGGAAAGGCACACTGGCCATCTCATTTCACCATCTGTTTTTTATTTTATCCGTAGAAAGAAGCCTATGCCTACCGAAACTGACGCCCACTCTGGACACGATAATTTTAGTTACTCAGTTACTTAAACATCAGACTTGTAGAACTGGGGAGTTACTGAAGGCTCAAAACATAAAAATACAAATAACACGCTTGATATTTGAGATAAAATAATCCTTCAAGCAGGAGCTGAGTCAACTACAGAAATTTCCATCGTGCTGTTATCTACTAATCTCATCTCACCATATATTCGTTATTTCTAAAGATAACGTAGATTTTTTTTTAAATTGTCGGCCCCCTCTAAACCCCCCTATTTCCGGTCCGATTTCACCAGTTTGCGAAAATAAACATTATAGTTGAATGAGACGGTAAAATCAAGAGTATGGCATAGATCAAATTAACATGTTCAAGTCGAGAGTGGAAAATCTTAACTCGTACATTTGTGTTCATTGAAGAAAATATTTTTTATTTAAGATTCAAATAAAGTGGTTCAAGATATTACCATTTTTTAGATTTCAGCCTTCATTAAAAACCTAATTTAAGTAGTTGCATCTGAAAAAAAGTCCGTCTCGCAGTGGCTACTTTAACGAAGCAGATTTCTCCATGTGCGCCACACATTTGCATTTATCTCAAAAAGTAAAAGTTCAATGAGACCAATACTTGGTATTTAAGCTTAGAATAAAGTAGTTCATGATATAATAGCTTATTGTTAATATGACATAAGTAGGAGTGGAGGTTTACTAAGGGCTTAAAACTAAAAAAACACATCTCGGTTAATATTCATGATAGAGAAACTATTTATATAACAATATTTATAGGCTATTAAATTTGCAATAATATTGCTTCTATACACTTTTTCGATCCGACTTATAAAGAAGATATTTCGAAATTCCTCCCCTCTAACCGCCCCCCCCGCCCTTTCCCCCTCCGATTACAGCCGTTAACAAACTTGATCTTTTTATATAAAACGCTTATATATCGAGTTTCGTAGCGATAAAACAATAATTGCGACCGTAGTAACAGACAAGTATAAAGATACTTTGTGTGTGTGTGTGTGTGTGTGTGTGTGTGTGTGTGTGTGTGTGTGTATATATATATATATACATATAAAATTTTAAACGGAATTCATTTTCGCCATCTCCTTGGAAGAATCAATGTACGTTTGAAGATATTTATTGAAAATTGCGTCATAAGTACTAGCTCACGTCATAAGTACTGAGTATAGCCCTCAAAGGAAATCTGCTAATAAGAGAACATATAATGGAACAACTTATTTCAAGCATGAATACAAAATATTGTTTTCAACGGACCTTTATTATGTGAGATACTTGCAAATAGTCTGTGTGATGTCATCAATTAAGATTTTATTAACCGTCGAATTCTAATTGTCGGTTTTGTTTTTTGAATTAGAAAATATAAGCCCAGATGAGATTAGTAGTTTATCATTCCAACATGTGGGAAATCTGTTCATTTTACACAGCCCCTGCGTGACGGACGTTTTTTAATTCAGTAGCCTCTAAAAAAATATTTTATATCCCAGTCGCTGGTTTTTGCAGGTTACCTATGCTGAAGGATAAATACGACACTGATGCTTTACACAATATGTGCTGCCCAAAAAAAATATGTATAAATATGCAATTAAAAATATATCCGGCCTTTGAATTTAAGTAAATTGATTTAAAATGGATGAACGTTTGGGAAGGAGGCTTGATCCTATAAAGCCTTCAGCACCAGATTTAGTATGTATGGAAAATTGAGGGTATTGTTTATCCTCGTCACTTGATTCCCTGCCTATAAATTAAATTACACTGAAAGTAATAAAATAAATCTCATATTTCCCTTTATGTTGATTAATCCAAGCTCGCTAATCAATGAAGCCCGTCTAATACAATACGAATTAAATTTCAAGCGATCCTAAGCATTGAATGGCAGTGAGCCCCTTCAAGCGAACGGGTAGCTAGGTGGAGGGAGTGGGGGAGTTTGGAGCGTTCAGATTTCAAATGTCGGAGGAATTATAGGCCATCAGTTATAGGGAGAATATAGTTAGGACCCTTATCCAGGCAGACTATTGATTAGGCTCTGTTTAATATATCACTGGAGAATTAAGGGCTGGAGGGTGGAATCCATGACTGTCTTAAATCATATGTACATACGTCCAACCCGACACATTTCCCACCCTCCACAACCTACCCCTACCCCTCTCCTCACACTAACTCAGCTCCCGTAATCGGCAGATTTAAAGAAAAAATTCAAATTCAGTCAAATTACAATTATTCGAACTAATCGATCTTTTTTTTTTTAAGTGGGAGTTGTGGTAATACATAAAATAAAAATAAAGTTCTTCACACAGGTGCTGTGTAAACTAAGAAGATTCCCCACGTGCTGGTTAACACACTTGTGATCTCATTCTCTATTTCTATGAAAAAAACCGATAGGGTGGTATGGGAGGGGGGGGGGTATTGAAGGCGGAAAACAAGGCAGTAGAAATAACTAGCTTATAGCTTGAGTTACGAAAAATATGTATAAAACAACAATTTTAGAGCATCAACAAGATTGGTTCTATAACATTTTGCGATGCGACTCATAATAACGGCAAATTTTTTTAATTTCCAAAATTCCCTATAAACCCTTCCCCCCTCTACACCAACCCAAATTTCAGCAATTAAGTAATACGATCTTTAGTATGGAATGAAACAGCTAAATATCGAGTATGGCATAGAAGAAATTAATATTTTCGATTAATAACCACAAAATCGTAATTGATGACATCACTCCTATACTTATTTTCATGTACCTCACACAGTACACATTCAATGGAAACAATATTTAATATTTAAGCTTGGAAAAATTTGGTTCACTATATAACAGCTTATTGGTAATATGACAAGAGTCGGCTTGGGGGTTTACAAAAGGCTGAAAACTAAAAAATGCCAATATCTCCGAAAATATTAAGGATAGAGAATAAATGAATGAATAATATTTATTTTAAATTTTATTTGCAATAAGATTGGTTTTTTACAATGTTCGATCCGACGTATAATAACAGAGATATTTCGAATTTTCGAAATTTCCTCCTCTAAACACCCCACCCAGTAGTTCAATTTCCGCTATTAACGAGTTCGGTTACTATTAAACAAGAATTGATAACAGACAAATATATATATCACATCGTTCCCATGGTATATTTATCAAATATTTAAATAAACAGCAAGTCGATTAGCTTACATGTAGCTTTCCTCCTTCTGGAATCGATTTTTCAAAATTCGAAACTTTTTAGGTAATCCATTTTTACACTTTTCATCATTTTAATGTATCGATATTATCAGCTTATTGGTGTAATACATCTCCATTTTGATTAGTCTTGACGTAACCGCCTAGGTATTAAAGTCGATTTTTTTAAATTTATTTATTTATTTTTTTAATAAAAAGTGTAATACTGCTGAAGAGGCGTCATGGAGTACGTGAAACATGCAGATGAAAATAAATCAGTGGAGATAGTTAACTTGTTTTTCATCTATTGGCCTTTGGTCAATTGGAAAATTTTGGGCCAAGTTTAACGATCACTGTCATATATGAACTTTAAGAATTACCATTAAATTGATGAGGGGTATTATAAAAAAAAAAAAAAAAAAAAAAAAAAAAAAAAAACCCTTATGATTCACTACTTTTTTCTGCACTCTAATTCTTACGATACACTTCACCAGATATCTAAGGCCGTGGTGTAATCTGAAATAAGAAGGTTAAATTTAAGCGTTCAACACTTCATATTTCATTGAAAATGGAACTTTCTGTAGTATTAAAATATCTTAAATTTTACTCATGATACGTAATGTTTTTGTGGACCGCTTCTTACGCATTGTAAAAATCAGGAAACATGATTACTAAAAATAAATGTAAAAGAAAATCACATAATAATATCAAATGGTGACTTAATTACTCTAAAAAAACTAATTTCTTAAATATTTATTAAATATTTTTGTTGCAATTTGACAATCCTGAAATTACGATTTTGAATTTTTAAATTGTGGGAACTACAGATTATATTCAGTGATAGTGAATGGGCAGATCCATTACGATATGGGCGTTTGAAAAAAAATCTGATGCCACGACTCCTCCCTCATAAATGAAATAAACAAAATGTTTGATATTAGATTTAAAGTTATTTCATTTAAAAGTAATATCTGTTACAGTACATCAGATCTCATTTAATCAAAAGAGAAGGTGCACAACTAGACGCTACAGCAATCCTGAATGTGAAATGTTTAACATTCTAAGCCTAATCGTTTTGAGATATGTGAGATACGGACAGACGCCACGCCGTCTAGGCAAAATTGGATAAAACCAAATTATATTATGGAATTTTTTGTATATTCATGCAATGAAAAAAATAATATATATATATATATATTCATATATTTATTGAGGAAATGAAGTTTGCCAATTTGGGCTGTAGTATCCTCCCCTACCATTTAAAGAAGTATGCAATGGAATAACCTTAATTACATTTCCACGGGAATCCATTTTTATTTCAAAAGAGAAAGACGGGTAACTAAGTTCCTAAATACATCCAACTTTGGTCAACACCTCATATATTTCATCAAAAGAAATTCCAATAAATTCATCAATATTCGTCCAAAGGGTAATCTTCGCTTCATGTTTAAAATTTTAACGTCACTAATTTGATGGAATAAATGCATTGTTTAGTGTTTCCGGGAAAGTCAGCGGTTGAGGTCGTAAACTCATAAAGCGATTTTCGAAATTTTTCTTGAAATGTCCATCGATCCTACCTAGGAGATGACGAGAATGTGGTCATATATATATATATATATATATATATATATATATATATATGTGTGTGTGTGTGTGTGTGTGTGTGTGTGTGTTGCCGCTCTAGCAGTCGTAATTTTGGTCTTATCGTTACCAAATTTGGTATATAATCGTTTTATGTAAAGAGTCAAGTTTGTTAACGGCTGAAATCGGTCAAGGGGAAGGGGGTGGGGGTTTATAGAGGAAGGATTTCGAAAATTCTTGATATATCCGTTATTATGTGTCGAATCGAAACACAGTACAGTTGTTCTCTACAGATCAAATCTTATCGCAAATGTAATGTTCTATAAATGTTATTATGTACATTTGTTTACTATCTTGATTATTTACCCAGATGTTTGCATTTTTTAGTTGTGTGCTTTCAATAAACCCCAACTCCTACTCTCATCTCATATTAACAATATGTTATAAAGCACTTTATTTGATGCCTAAATGCCAAATACTGTTATAATTGAACTATCAAGTTGTGAGATAAATGCAAATACGTAACGCTCTTGGGAAATCTGCTTAGGCAGCTCCTGTAAGAGGGGGGGGGGTGTAGAGGGGGGATTTTTGAAAATTCGAAATTTCTCTGTTATTATCCGTCGGATCGTAAAATTGTATAGAATCAATCTTATTGAAAATTACGTTTACTATAAATATTGTTCTATACATTTCTTCACTATCTTGAATATTAACCAAGATATTTGCATTTGTATTCTGCGTGTGGTCGGTACAAGTCGGCTATGTTCGGGACTTTCCGCCGAAAGGTAGTTCGGCAGTTTCCGTAACTGTTCGTCCCTCGTGAATTGGTTTAGAGACTCGTTACTACTAGTGTTATTAGTAGGCAGATTTCTCTATTTTAAAACTTCACGTGGGAAATCTGCTTAGTTGGCGCAGCCCCTGCGTGAAGGACTTTTTACAATTAATGTTATGGGGCATTTGTGTTATTGATGAATATCACGAGGTGATTCTGTCCAATCCATCCAATCTTGATAATCGGTAAAACAACTATTATTGAAATGTATTTGCCTAGACGATTTCACTTTTATCATCGTCCTACATTCACTTACTCCTACATAGGACTAGCCATGCTCCAATTTAAAGATATCACCCTTCTTCATATATTATGCGACAATGAGATTATGCAGATGGTGGGAGTAAAAAGCCTAACAAGAATTCTGAGTTTTACTGAATACATACGCATTTTATCAGGCTAACGACGAATAAAATGTGTGCTACTTGAGCGTGACAGCTGTTTTAGTGGAGATGCATATTCATAAGCAAATACTCCTAAGTTATGCATTTAATTAAGAGCCGTAAAAGCTGATTTAAAGTTTTCACAAGAAAGAATGAGGGTTGTTAACGAACCTGGTCTCTGGTGGTTGTCATGGAGGCTATCACAAAGATTTTCACCCCTAACCACTCTTCTTTGATAGCTCGTCTAACTACTAACTTTTGTGTAATTTACCGATATATAATTCATAACCTTTAATAACTGTCACTGGCAGTGTTGTACCGGAATAAATTTCAAATTAAAATAGAAATACAGGCGAGACGGTTTTGTGTCCCAGCTGAAACACAATGTTTTGCCTCATATTTATTCTGCACTGGGTTCCAATGGAGCCGAGGGACAGTTTTACAGAGAAAAACGTTTGAATTTGTCTTCACTGGAATTACATGCTTTATGGATTAATAACTAGCCTGAATAGTCAGAGTGTCAGGGTTCTATTTCACACTGATTCAAAAACTTTTACTGTAACATACAAATTGTTAAAACATATAGAATGTGGCTTTATGAAATGAATATTGTCACCAACTTTGAAGTTAAATCGTGTCGGTCAATATTGCTTTTACAAAATAAAGAAAAGAATTAATTCGATTTAGTGTGTATGTGTCAATATTATAAAATCATCTATAAGTTTGAAATTAAAAATAATTAGAAGGTTATCGCAGTCAATGACTCCTAATTGTCTTATTCAGTGAATTTACCTTGGGCTAACTCAACTGGAAGGCGGGTTGCGAGAAGGGCACCACAAAATTCTACATTTTAGCAGATTATATTTATTTATTTATTTCCCATAAATGAAATCATTTATTGAGGTCGTCCTCATGGCTCGATTTTCGAAACATTTCTTCAAATATCCATCGAACCTACCAAAAAGATGACGAAAGTGAATTATATACATATATCTGTTAGGGCTCTAGAGGTAGCAATGTTTGGTTGATCGTTACCAAACTCGATATTTAATCGTTTTATGTAAAAAGAAAGATCAAGTTCGTTAATGGCTGAAATCGGACCCTTGCGAGGAGGTGTTTAGGGGATATTCGAAAATTCGAAATATCTCCTTTACTATACGTCGGATCAAAAAATTGTATAAAACCAACCTTATTGCAAACTAAATGTACTATAAATATTAATATATATATATATATATATATATATATATATATATATATATATATATATATTCTCTATCTTGAATATTAACCTAGATATTTGCATTTATCAGTTTTCAGCCTTCAGGAAACCCCCACTTCTACTCATATTACATAAACAATACTCTGTTATACAATAAATCACGTTATTCAAAGCTTAAATACAATACCAAATATTGTTTTCGAGAGACCTTTATTGTATGAGATACATGCAAATATGTTCTGTTAACCCCTCCCCCTCGTCTTTAGTTCTTCGATTACTAAAATGTGAGTAAGATAATAGTTATTCTGATTCATTATAAAATAAAGTGTTTGACATAGTAAATAGTTTTCAATAAAATTAATATGTTATATTCAGATATATTTCTGTAATTGTTTTTCTTTCCGGTGAAGAATATTTCTATACAACTGTTCGTTCATCTGTGAGAGGTTATTAAACTTGACTTAAAGATTTCTCATTGCTGTTTGTATTTATTCAATTAGTATTCACGGTGGTGTTAAGTGTTACCAGTATGTAGATTTATCTATTGTAAAATTTCACGCGGGAAATCTGCTTAGTTTACGCAGCCCCGGCGTGACGGACTTTTCCGCTTCATCAAATCTATGAACGAAGTCAGTCATTGACTGAAGTTTTCGAGTTCATTCATTCGCTCATTTTTTAAATAGCCCTTTTCACGGTTATTAAAGTTTTTTATCTTGTAAATCTTTTCTTTGATCCGTACTTGGTAATGGAATTCTCTTAGTCTCTTCCAGTCATTCTTTTATCTCGCAAGCCGAGGACAAGTCCCTCCTCCATAGTCTTCTTCATTTCCTCATCCCAACCGTATCCAACTGGGTAATCCTCTTTTCCTTTTAGCAGATTTCCCTTAAGGGAAATCAGCTATTGAGGTCGTACTCATGACGCAATTTCCGAAATTTTTCTTCAAATGTCCATCGATCCTACTTAGGAGATGACGAAAAAGTCCGTCATGCATGGACTGCGTAAATTAAGCAGATTTCTCACGTGAAGTTTTACAATAGAGAAATCTGCGTACTAATAACAGTACTAGTAACGAATCTCTAGACCAATTCACGAGGGAGGAACAGTTACGGAAACGACCGACCTACCTTTCGGCGGAAAGTCCCGAATATAGCCGACCACACACACAATACAAATGCAAATATCTCTGTTAATATTCAAGATAAAGAATAAATTTATGTAACAATATGTATAGTAAATTTAATTTGCAATAAGATTGATTCTATACAATGTTTCGATCCGACGCATAATAACGGAGATATCTGGAATTTTCAAAAATCCCCCCTCTAAGCCCCCCTCCCACTGGTTCGATTTCAGCCATTAAAGAACTTGATCTTTCTTTTTACATAAAACGATTAAATATCGAGTTTGATATCGATCAATCAAAAATTGCGACCGCATATATGTGTGTGTATATATATATATATATATATATATATATATATATATATATATATATATATGTGTGTATGTGTGTGTGTGTGTGTGTGTGTGTGTGTGTGTGTGTGTGTGTGTGTATGTCTGTTAATGCTCTAGTGGTCACAATTTTTGATTGATCGTCACCAAACTAAATATTTAAACGTTTTATGTAAAAATAAAGATCAAGTTCGTCGGAAAGAGGGGGGGGATTTCGAAAATTCAAAATATACCCGTTGTTATGAGTCGGATCGAAAAATTGTATATAATCAATCTTATTGCAAATGCGATTTTCTATAAATATTGTTATACAGCTTTTTTCTCTGAATTGAATATTATCCGAGATATTTTTATATTTTAGTTTTCGGCCATTTGTAACCCCATACTTATACTAATGTCAAATTAACAAAAAGCTGTTATATTATGAAGCACTTTATTTGAAGCCTAATTACCAAATATTGTTCTCATTGAAATTTTTCGTTTTGAGATAAATGCAAATACGTTACGAGCGTGGAAATCTGCTTAGTTAACGAACCCCTCCTACGTGACGGATTTTTTTGTGATCATTTGGGTAGGCTCGTTGGACGTTTCAAGAAATTGCTCTATAATTACATCATGAGCACAATCTCGAAAAAATAGTAATCATATAAACACATGTACTAAAAGTTACACCAGTCTAATAATATCGACTTTTTTTTTTTTATTAAATGAGCTAACTTAGTAATAAGTGAATACAATATTTGAGTTCTAGTATTATTGAGCTACATTTGTCTGCTTGAGAAAACCGTAAGACATGGTTTAGTATTCAAGGGTTCTCATTTTTTTCTCAGTGTTTTACTGAAATCTGTTTAGTATGGATCTGTTGGGTCGGTTTCCTCCTTAAATACATGCTAATGTGTAATCATAACAGTACAAAGATTACGGGCGGAGATAAATAAATTAAAATTCGCGGAGAAATTATGTGCCTCTATAGAATGTTTTGTATGGTGGTAGTACGTTGAACTACTATTTACAAGGCCTCGGAAATATTCATCCAGCGGTTGAAGTACATTAAACCCTACTGTGGCTGCGTAACTAAACAGATATCTCAAATTCTGGAGCTAAATATAGGCGACCTTAACGATTTCATTCTCAATTAGCAGATTTCCCTTAAGGGAAATCAGCTATTGAGGTCGTATTCATGACGCGATTTTTGAAAAATTTCTTCAAATGTCCATCGATCCTACCCAGGAGATGACGAAAATGAGGTCCGTTCAAAATTATATATATATTATATATATATACATATATATATATATATATTATATATATATATATATATATATATATATATATATATATATATATATATATATTTGTCTGTTAACGCTCTAGCGGTCGCAATTTTTGTTTGATCGTTACCAAACTCGGAATTTAATCGTTTTATGTAAAAAGGAAGATCAAGTTCGTTAATGGCTGAAATCGGACAAGTGGGAGGGGGGGTTTAGAGGGGGGATTTTCGGAAAATTCAAAATATCTCCGTTATTATGCGTCGGATCTAAAAATTGTGTAGATCCAATCTTATTGCAAATTAAATTTACTATAAATATTGTTCTATACATTTATTCTGTATCTTGTATATTAACCGAGATATTTGCATTTTTTATGAAATTTAGGCCGATACCGGATTTTTTAATTTCCCGCAAAAAGCTAGTTCGGCCCTTTGCCGTAACTGTTCGGCTCTCCTATGGAGATTTCTCTATTGTATAACTTCACGTGGGAAATCTGCTTAGTTTACGCAGCCCCTGCGTGACGGACTTTTTATCTATTAAAGCTTCCTGTACATACAAGACATTAAAAGTCCGTCACGCAGGGGCTTCGTTAACTAAGCAGATTATTTAACCTGGTGCATTACCTCGCTGAAAACGTAATTACACATTCTATTACATATTTCTCCCTCAACAAGAGGCCTATGGAAATAGGATTTACAAATATAAGCATTGCTAGAGATATCTATTGTTGGAGTTAGTTGGTTTAGGTTAAAAACGTATGAGTAGAAGCGCGGGTTAACTAGTAACTAAAAAAGTCCGTCACGCAGGGTCTGCGTAAACTAAGCAGATTTCGCTCGTGAAGTTTAACAATAGATGAATTTACATTCTGGTAACACAATAGCACCGTCAATATTAAGATAATAAATACAAACGATAATAACAAACCTCCCGAAGGGAAGCGTCTGAAATGTAAACAAACAGGTCTTCCAACCTCTTACCGGAAAGAAAAACAATTAAGGAAATATATTAAAATATAGCATATTAATATTATTGATAACTATTTACTATATCTAGTACTGTAATTTATAATGAATCAGAATAAATATTATCTCAATCAATCAAATTTTAGTTGTCCAAGAACAGTATAAAAGGCGGGGGATCAATAGACAGTATTTGCATATATCTCACAAAGTAGGAGTTCAATGAAAACAATATTTGGTATTTAACCTCGGAATGAAGTGATTCATGATATAAAAGCTTATTATTAATATTACATGAGTAAAAATGGGGGTTTCTGAAGGCTGAAAACTGAAAAATGCAAATATCTTGGTTAATATTCAGGATAGAGAATAAATGTATATAACAATATTTGTAGTTTTGGTTCTATGTAATTTTTCGATCCACCATATAGTAACAGAGATATTTCGAAAACCCCTCTCTAAGCCCAATTGTAGCCATTAACGATCTTGATCTTTCTTTTTACATTAAACCGATGAACATACATAAGATCAATGTACATCTGAAGAAATGTTTCTAAATTCGCGTCATGAGTACGACCTTAATAGCAGTTTTCCTTTAAGGAAAGTCTGCTAACATACAAGTAAATCGGTTAATATTCGAAAAAGTGTATAATGCAATTATTTAGATCTTCAAATTCAAATTTAAGATTGGTTTTTCGATCTGACTCATAATTACGATATGTTGAATATCCATATTCTTCCTCTTAACACACGCCCTCTCTCTGGTCCAAATATAGTTTTGAACCTATTCATAATTCGTATGTTCCATTTGATTAGAATATTTTTAAGCTACAATTTGTAAGACTGATTTTGGTAATTGTGTTTAGGTTAAAACATTTCAAACGTCATTTTTTGATACAGCGCATGGCCTTGAACATGTTTCTTTTTTGTTTTTTTTGTCAGCACCTGATAATGGCACGTTAGCGCTGGAAGGCCTTGTTCTTTAATAAAGAAATTGGTTGGAAGACTTCCTGTTATTCAGAACTGTTTTCTACCTCATTTCCGTCATCTCCTGGGGCGGATCGAAGGACATTTGTAGACTTTTTTTGAAAATCGCATCATGAGCATAACCTGAATATCTGATATGTATGACCACCATATCTGATATGTATGATGTTGGTAAAAACCAACTCTAGGAGAGAAGAAGTAGTTCTCTCGAGACTTAGAATCGGCCACACTAAATTAACACACTCATACTTAATGACAAAGACTGACAGACCTACTTGCTCAACTTGTAACCCTCCCTTGACGATAAGACATATACTGACAGAATGCCGAAAACGACAACACCAGGACTTCCCCTACGACTTACAAGAACTATTGACGGAAGGCAGCCCACACATTAACAATATATTCTCATACTTACACAAAATTGAAATATATGATAACGTTTAACATGCATTAATCATCCACCAACTGTATATGTATTTTTTTTTTTTTTTTTTTTTTTAGGTATATGTTATTATTACTTGTTGTTTAGGTATTTATTATTGTCCCTTGTTGTTAATGTATGTGTTATTATTACTTTTTGCTAAGGAATTTGTTATTATTACTTGTTGCTAATGTATTTATTATTGTTACTCGCTGTTAAGGTATTTTTTGTTATTATTTGTTGTTAAGGTATTTATTATTGTTACTCGCTGTTAAGGTATTTTTTGTTATTATTTGTTGCTAAGGTATTTATTATTGTTACTTGCTGTTAAGGTATTTTTTGTTATTATTTGTTGCTAAGGTATTTATTATTGTTACTTGCTGTTAAGGTATTTTTTGTTATTATTTGTTGCTAAGGTATTTATTATTGTTACTTGCTGTTAAGGTATTTTTTGTTATTATTTGTTGTTAAGGTATTTATTATTGTTACTCGCTGTTAAGGTATTTTTTGTTATTATTTGTTGCTAAGGTATTTATTATTGTTACTTGCTGTTAAGGTATTTTTTGTTATTATTTGTTGTTAAGGTATTTATTATTGTTACTTGCTGTTAAGGTATGTTTTTTTTTGTTATTGTTACCTGTTATTACCTTTAAAAGGGCAAATCACCTTCGATGTGGTGTCCATTAATAAATAACTTGAATAAATTGAATTGATATGTATGAAGTAAAAACTGAAGTAGTTTCATTTTAAGTTTGACCTTCTGTTACTTTAATAAATGCATTAAAAATTTTAAGTTTTTTTTGTGAATACGTGTGAATTTGTCTTGTGGAACGATTATCTAATATTTTGTTTCCCATTGGAAGGAGATAGTTGTTAGCTGTCTTGAGAAAAGCCAAGGTTGGGCGGTGAGTTGGAGGCACCTATTGAGAATTTCTCAATAGGTGCCTAAGCCCCTAAACCCTGTTATCTCAGTGAGAAAACTTAGCACTCATTTAACTTTTAATCCAGGCTTAACTCCTCCACCTAATTGTATGAGGCAGCACCACACACGAGCCTCTCAACTTGTCCCTTATCACCTCTCAACATCCCTTCACTATCGCCCACATATGTTTATTAAATAAAAAGCTCTATTTGCTCAGGGGCTGAATTTCAACGGCCGATATTTTAATGGAGAACTATAAAGTATAATTGCTTTCATACATATAATGCAAATAATCACTAACACAAATTATAAAATTCGGAGCTGTGTTAACCAAGGAGATTTTCCACCTGCATCAAGTATTTGCATTTATCTCAAAACGTAGTTCAGTGAAAACGATATTTAATACATAGGCTTCAAATAAAGTGCTACATAATGTAACGGCTTGTTGTTAATATGACATGATTCGGAATACTGAAGGCCTAAAAAAGGAACAAAAAATGCAAATATCTCGGTTAATAATCAAGATTGTGAAAAAGTATACGTAACAACATTTACAGAACATTACATTTTCAATGAGATTGGCGTTATTCAATTTTTTGTTTGGACGCATAATAACGGAGATATTAAGAATTCCTCCTCTAAAGCATCCCCCCTCCCACTGGTCGGATTTCAGCCATTAACGAGCTTGGTCTATGATTTTACATAAAATGTTTAAATATCGAGTTTGGTAATGATCAAACAAAAATTGTGATCACTAGAGCGTTAATATATATATATATATATATATATATCAGGTTGGCCATGCGAGTTAAGGCGTTGGTCTTAATCTCGTGTGGTAGACGTAGAGTGGCGGGTTCGATTCCCGCCCTGGGCAGTATAAATTTATTAGTGACGGACTCATTAAATAAACTCCTTGGGCCCACCCTGGCTAGAAGAAGGTGGTAACCTGTAGATAACTCGTCCCGATTAGCCATAGTAGCATAAAGTGGACGTAAATAATAATAAACGTAAACACACACACACACACACGCATATATATAGGTTTGAACGGACATCATTTTCGTCATCTCCTGAGTAGGGTCGATGGAGATGGGCTTATGGGAAATCTGCTAATAAAGTCTACCACGTGGTAGCTGCTTAACCTAAGCAGTCTCCCCATGTGCTGGAATGTGACACAGCTAATGTAGTATCACGATCCATTTTGTAGACTAATTTTTGACTTATCCCAATGCATTTGACTATTTGTATATATTTACCGTTTATGGCATTCAAAAGATACACGTTTTTCTTCTTTCAAAATTTATATTAATTTACACGAATCACTAAATTGTCCAAAAAATAAATCATGAGCATATGAGAAAAACCACACTACATTTTACTTGTTGCCAGGACACAAAAACTTGAATATGAACAAATAGATGTATTGCATGAAGACATTTCAAGACAAAAAAAAAACACCTCACCTTAGATACATGGCAAACCGACTGGACTAACACAAGTACTGACAACATACTACGAACTACTAAGAACACTATTTGAATGTGGCCGTCACGTTTCAGAAACTCTGGAAGAGAAGAAGTAATTCTCTCGAGACTTTGAATCGGCCACACCAAATTAACACTCACATACTTAATGACATAGACTGACAGACCTACTTGCTCAACTTGCATCATTCCCTTGACGATAAGACATATACTGCCAGAATGCTGAAAACGACAACATCTGGACTTCCTCTACGACTTACAAGAACTTTTGACGGAAGGCAGCCCACATTAACAACATATTCTCATACCTACACAAAATTCAAATATACGACAAAATGTTACATACAAATTAAGTCTGTGGTGTGCAAGAAGATTTCAAATTATATGCATTAATTGTATTATATGCGTTTGTACACATGTGTATGTGTATATATATGCTTATCATTTACTATTGATCATCCGCCAACTATGCTCATCACCAATTTTTTTAATTTTTTTTATGTTCACTTATAAAATGTTCATTTATATTACTTTTGTTATATGTCGTTGTTTTTCGTTACTTGTTACTATCTCTTATTTGTTTTACTTTTGTTATTTCACTTCGTACAATTTGATGTGATGTCCAAAAATTAATAAATCCCAAAAAATCTTCTTTCAAAAATTGTTTCTTAATCTAAATTTCTATTATTTAAGGATATTTTTTTGAGGTTGCTAAGATTCCTCTTGTGAATAATATTGAACTGTTATCATCGTGGCCAAAAATTATTTTTACAATTTTTATTTATTTTTTTCAAGTTTTACCGTCTTTAAAAGAAAATATTGTTATTTATTTTCAAAAACAATACTGAAGTCTCACTTTTAAAACAATTTTATATGCAATTAGTGGAGCCGGCAGACGTTGTCCTGCATGATATTTCAAGCGATTACGATATTCAATTTAATAATGTTATTTTTAAAACAAAAGCTACTTTTAATTACACAAAAAACATTTGTTTTGTGCACGTTTGCCTAAAAACAAATAGAAAATAAAATATCTTTATTTTTTTATTTAGTCTTTCCCTATAACCCCCTCTCCCGTTCGAACCTAAAAAATTTAATATTTCTTATAATCATGGAAGAATAAATGCTAATTCACATACCAGTTTAGTTAAGTTCGGTTTAATCGTTTGTGCCCAATAAAATTGTTGGCTCCCACTTTAATTTTTTAGTTTAATCTCGTTTATAGTTTGTTATACGACAAAAGTGAATATAACAAAAGTTACTCTAAATAACAACTTAAACAACTTTTAACCTGTGTATATTTGCCAAAAAACCAATAGGAAACGAAATATCGCTATTTTTAATTTTAGGCCTCCCTTACGACCCCCACTCCTGCTCCATCTGCCGGGCTGATTTGTGACGCTAAACCATCCAGGGCGTCACCCAAACGCGTACAAAAAAATTCATTCAAATCGGTCCAGCCGTTTAGGAGGAGTTCAGTGACATACACAGTAGACTTAGATATATATAAAGATGATAATCTTTAATAAATTATTGGTGAATTATATTTCTATAATATCAACCTATTTTATTTTTGTTATTTTTATCTCTTGTATTTTAACATTTACAGTTTTCCTATAAAACTTCACTTCTAAACCTTTATCAGTATTGATTATTTTCTAATATGTAAATAGCTCTTCTAGATTTAAATAGTACTGTTGTTGCTATGTTTATCATAGTTAAATGCTTTTTGTACATATGTATCAAATGTGGGATATTTTTAAAATATGTATTTTAAATGTCAATTTGTGTGTACCTTCTTTCTTTAATTTATTTTTTTATTGAAATGATGGAAAGGTCTCAGGATCCGGTATAGAAACCATGTTTTTATTTTGTATTATACTATTTCATGTATGTTTATTTTGTGTACTGATAACTTATTCTCAATTCCCCTATTAGTTAGAACCCTAGATAAAGACGATATGAAATTTAAGCAGGTCAAGGGGAGATTAGTGTTAAAATATACTTAAATGAGTACCCACATCGGCAGGTTAGCCATGTGAGTTAAGGCTATACACTAACTAAACCTAGATTTGTGGGGTCGATTCCAACGTCGGCAATAGGATTTATTAAGTGGTCAACTTAATGAACCAAATCCTTACTCCCACTCTGGTTAGGAGAGGTTGGTAGATAACTCTTACCTCTCTATTCAACAATGGGTACTTATTGTTGAATAAAGAGACTATAAATACATATCAATTCAAAATCCGTTTATAGTTCAAGTTTTTCAAATTGTTTACAACAACATGTGTACATGTGTGAACATTATTTTAGAAGTTAGAAGAGAAATTACTTTTCTTCTGCAAATATACTGTTTTTATAGTTAACAAACATTTAATTCATTAAAATACGGAACTGCAGTGACGAAATATCGGCAGGAATTTTAGTCAACCACTTTTTACCTGATCAGTTACATAAATTCGTCTAATGCTTGAAGTTACTTACAGAGAAGAATCTAGGAGTACACACACACACACACACACACGCGCGCACACACACACACACACACACACACACACACACATATGGATATATACATTTCTACTTGAAGAAGCTTAGCTATTTTCAAAATATAATAATGCTCTTAAAATATTGTGTTTATAGCAATATTATGATTTAATATCTCGTAATAATTTATGTATCACCTTTTTAATATACTTAAAGTACATATGATATGCTTAAAACGTATGAGGCATGCAGAAAAATAAACGGGCCTCTTATAGGGTTAACACAGGAAGGAAACAAGTTTAAAAAAAATTGTTTATATATACATATATATATATATATATATATATATATATATATATATATTACAGTAAACTCCCACTCCTGCTCATGTCTATCATGATTCATGATAGACATGAGCAGAAGTGGGAGTTCATAATTCATGAACCACATCATTCTAAGGTTAAATACCAAATATGGTATTCATTGAACATTTACTTTGTGAGATACATATAAATACGTTATGTGATGATGACGAAAATGTTTACTTTAACTCTATCATACTCTATATTTAACCGTCTCAGTCAAGGCTAAAGATCATATTTGTAATTGGCTGAAATCAAACTTGGAAAGGCGGGGGAGGAGCTTTAGAGGAGCGTGAATTTCGAAAAATCAAAATATCTCCGTTATTATGAGTCGGATCGTGAAATGTTATAGAAACACTCTTGTTAAGATATCCATGTTCTACCATTGTTATTCTAGGCATTTTTTCGTAACTCAAGTATTAGGCGAGTTGTTCGTACTTTCTTGTTAGTAACCCTACTCATCAGTTTTTAGCAGATTTCCCTTAAGGCTATCGAGGTCGTACTCATGACACGATTTCCGAAATTTTTATTTCAAATGTCCATCGATCCTACCTAGGATATACATATATATATGTATATATATTTATATGCATCTATCTATATATTTTTCTGTTACTGCTCTAGGGGTCGCAATTATTGTTTAATCGTTAAAAAACTCGATATTTAGTCGTTTTATGTAAAATGAAAGATCAAGTTCGTTAACGGCTGAAATCGGACCAGGGGGAGGGGGTTTAGAGGGGAGGACTTACGAAAGTTCGAAATATCTCTGTTACTATACGTCTGATCGAAATACTGTATGAAAACAATCTTATTGCAAATTCAATGTACTGTAAATATTGTTCTATACATATTTTCCGTATAATGAGTATTAACCGAGATATTTGGATATTATAGTTTTACGCTTTCAGTAAACTCCCACTCCTACTAGTGTCATATTAATGATAATGATGGTATTTTGATAGTAAGACTTCAATGTGTACAATTACACTTCCCTCCACGACATAATGATTTTCCGAAATAGCCAACCCTGAAGGGTAACTTTTGGGGATTAATAGAATAGAAATTTTAGTTTTGAAGGATAAATGAAAATGTGTTCCTAATTTATCCTTCTACATTTTATGGTTCACCGTTTTTCAATAATTCAAACCATAATCATGGGTAGCATTTATTACAATTAAATATCATCCATAATGAACATATTTTCATTCAAAAGCCTACCCGAGCTCAAATAGTTCAGGCAAAGTTTTATACGTAAGATTATATTTGTAATAGTGAATCTCACTGGAAATCACTTCCAGCAATGCCAGACGGGAAATAAGTAAACTCAATTAACTGGTAAGGCTCCCGTCATCTTCCGCTCCCGCATTGGACTTCTCGTTTTTCAGCCTCTTTTATAATCCCCACTCCCGTTTGGACCTAAAATTTTAAATATAGCTTATAACCATGGAAGATTTAATGCTAATTGACATACCGAGTTTTGCTAAGTTCGGTTCAATCGTTAGTGCCCAACAAAATTGTTGGCTTCCGTTTTAGATTTTAGTGTATATCACGTTTATACTTCTCTAAACGACAAAAGTGAATATAACAAAAGTTACTATAAATAACGAAATAAACAACTTTTGTTATGTGCATATTTGCTGAAAAGGCAATAGGAAACGAAATATCGCTATTTTTTATTCCAGGCCTTCCTTACAACCCCCACTCCTGCCCGTCCCTAGAAATGTTGGTATGGCTTGCTATAATGAAGGCGTTAATCCTAATACACGTACCGAGTTTTATTTTGTTCGGTTGATGCTTTTGTGCCGAATAAAATTGTCGACTCCCGCTATATTTTTTAGCGTATAACTCATTTATACTTAGATATACGACGAAATTCTATATAACAAAAGTTACTCTAAATAATAAAATAAATAACTTTTGATATGTGCATATTTGCCGAAAAAGCAATAGGAAACGAAATATCGCTATTTTTAATTTCAGGCCTCCCTTATAACCCCCACTCCTGTTCGTCTCAGAGAATATTAATATAGCCGAAAGTCTAAGTTGGGCTAGTAGTAATATACATACTAAGTTTCATAAAATTCGGTTCAGCCGTTTATGCGTGAAAAGGTAACAAACAAACAAACATACACGAAAGAAACAAAATGCAGTTATGGTGTCTATGACATGTGAAACGAAAAGTTATCGTGAAATTTCGCGAAAAAAATCAATGTACAGACAGAGGTTACAATTTTATATATATATATATATATATATAGATAAGCCGATATATCATGAACCACTTTTTCCGAGGCTTAAATGCCAAATATTGTTTTCAAGGGACTTTAATTATACGAGATACACGCAAATATGTTCCGTTTTCTTCCCCTTCGCCCTCGTCTTAAATTCTTGGATTACTAAAATTTGAGTGATTGAAATAAAAATTATTCTAATTCATTATAAATTACAGTACTGTATACCTATAGTAAATAGTTTTCAATAAAAACTAAAGAAATAAATGAATAAAAGAAAGGTTAAATATGGAATATTGATTTCATTGAACTTTTACTTTGTGAGATATATGCAAATATGTACTGTTGATCCCAGCCCCACCCCCTTCTTTTGTTCTTGGATTACTAAAATTTAAGTAATTGAGATTAAAATTATTCTGGTTCATTAAAAAATACAGCATTAGCTTTAGTAAATAGTTTTCAATAAAATGAATGTGTTATATTCAGATAAATTTCATTAATGGTTTTTCTTGCCTCTCTAGAATTCAGGTTGGCAGGCCTGTTTGTTTACAATTCAGCCGCTTTCCGTTCTAGAGTTATTAATTTGTAACTAAAAGATTTCTCAGTATCGTTTGTATTTATTCACTTAATATTGGCGGTGGTGTTAACATTATGTATATTTATATATTGTACACCTTCGCTTGGGAAATATGCTTAGTTTACGCAGCCCTTGCGTGACGTATTTTTTGACTTTAGAATGTTGAAATTGATGAATGCTGGTGATATGGAGGAAAGGACTGGGTTGTAATATCGAAGAGAAGGCGTCGCCCCGAGCGAGTTACTGGTTCCAGGCCAGATAGCAATAAGCTTGAGAGACAGGCAGATCTATCGAGAGCTAGGTCCCATCATGTTGGTGGCGCCTTCTTCCCAATTCGAAGCAGCCCGGTTTTTCTCCGGGATTGCTCAGATTCCAGAGCGGCTAACAGGCGGATCGCGGACAATAGCCGCCAGCCCATCAAACCGTGACACCCAGATCCCAGTCGGCACCCTTTTTTCCCCCACCCAAACGACAGTCGCATATTCGAATGTTTCACACTTATTTTCTATACATTCTGTTCATAGCTCTCTAGTCCCTCTCGGAGAAAAACACATAATGCCCCGCCGGCCTGTGGTCGCCGTTCAGTAATTTAGAGATTTTTTCCTTCGACATAACTGAAGATTATAGCGGCGAAGGGTTTCGTATGCCTTCCCTCCCCTCTGCCTCGCCCCATTGACAGCCAAATGTCACACATTCCTTTACAGTTCCTACCTCACCGTTTCTAATCCTACATTAGCCATCACACATTAAACCGACAAGGATTTATAGAATGAAAAAAAGCTAGATGATATGAAACGAGTTTGAATCTGTCACCAATCCGACCGTGTTGAGTGAAATCTAGTCAATGAAACCAATATTTAATAATATTCAATAATAAGCCTTCCGTTCTAAATTAAAAAGTCCGCCACCCAGGGGCAGCCTAAATTAAGCAGATTTCCCTCTTGGTGTTTAACAATAAATAAATCAACATACTGGTAACACAATAGCAACATCAATTGAATAATTACAAACGATAATAAGAAAACTCCAGACGGGAAGCGCCTGAAACGTGAACAAAAATATATCAGAATATAACATATTAATTTTATTGAAAATTATGTAATATACTTTTTATCTCAATCAATCAAATTTTAGTAGTCCAGGAACATAAGAAGGGGGGGGGCACCATAACATTTTTGCATTTATCTCGTATAATAAAGGTCTCTTTAAAACAATTTATTGTATTTAAGCTCCGAATAATGTGGTTTTATCAAAGTATTGTTTATGTAATATGAGTAGAAGTGGGGATTTGCTGTAGGCTGAAAACAGAAAAATGCGAATATCTTGATTAATATTCAAGATAAAGAATAAATGTATATAACTATATTTATAGCAACTTTAATTTGCAATAAGATTGGTTTTATTCAATTTGTCCATCCGACTTATAATAACGGAGATATTCCGAATTTTCGAAAACCCTCAATCTAAACACCCCATCCTCCAGGGCCGGTTTCAGCCGTTGACGAACTTCATCTTTCTTTTTATATAAAACGGCTACATATCGAGTGTCCTCATTTCATATTAATCAGCCACCAACAATGCTCATCTCCAAATTTCAATTACTTGAATTTAGTACTATGTTCATTTATAAAATATTTATTTGTTTTAGTTTTGTTATTGTTACTTGTTGTTATATGTTATTTATTTTACTTTTGTTATTTCGCTTTGTAAAATTTTTGACTTTTGAAAGGGCTAATTACCTTTGATATGATGTCCATAAAAAAATAAATCTAAACCTCCACTCGTTTACGTCAAGCATATATTTTCGATGTGACGCCATCAAGAAAGATAATACATTATAAAACCTCAATATCAATTGATATTAGAGTTGGAGAATAAATATAAATGAACTAGCACAAATGAAAAAAAAGAATATATAAAATTATAGTTTTGCTTTCCAAAATCATTAATTGATTTCGAGGTATTACTCATAATCATGTCGTAAGTTAGTTAGGTAAACAATATTATTTTTGACAATATTCCAATCAATTTTTTAAATTGGAAAATTTATATTTTACCCTATTGTGCATATGAACCAATTCGCTAGCTCCCCTGAAACTGCTTGAGAGCAATACAGGATTTCTAGAGCTGTCAATAGAGGCGAGGAGGGCCAGAGATCAAAGTAAGCTTTTTTCTGTAGGCCCCCGCGCCAAGGCCGTCCTCCGATCCCTTATATCTCATGATTAATTAAACAAAACGAGAAAACAAAATCATTTCGAGTGGTTGAGAAAAACTTGCTGGAATTAGGGTGGTAGAGAGAAGCCGCATTGATCCGATGGATGAATCTTTAATCAAATAAGATGAAAGGAAGTTTTGAAATGCTTTCCGACCCGAAACAAGGGAGGCATCTCGATTTCATTATTCAATATGCCAAAATCGAAATCACGGCTCTCCAGGGACTACTCTCTAAAGCCGAAGCCGAAGTGATTAAAAATATTGGATTCATCTGTGGAGTACCATTTAGATCATTGGTTTATTTATATATTTTTATTTAGAAATAACGGGGTCAGCGATAGAATAGTGGATAAAGTATTATTAACTGTAATTTAGGTACCGAGCTAAAGGCCATGAATACTAGATTTTAGCAGGTTTCCCTTAAGGAAAATCTGCAATTCAGATTGGACTCATGACCCAAGTTTTGAAGAAATGTCATCAAATTTCTATTGATCCTACCTAGGAGATGACTAAAATGAGGTCTATTTTAATTTAATGGAAAATTAAAGATTAAGTTCGTTAACGGCTGAAATCGGACTGGAAGGTGGGATATATGTACACACACACACACACACACACACACACACACACACACACACACATATATATATATATACTCGAAATTATAGTCTGGAATAAAGATACTGTTCATAAACATTGACCAGAAGCTTCAACAAAATTAAAATACAACATATACTTATATATATATATATATATATATATATATATATATATATATATATATATATACTCAACCGCAAAAAAAACCGGACACTTAGATTTAGTCTTATAATTTTGTTAAATACTTTATATATATGTATATTAATCTTTTTGATTAAAATAATTGGTTAATCAATAGGTTATTTAAACAAAATCTGCCAAAAGTGAATAATTTTTATTGATTATTTACAAAAAAGTACAAAATAAAAAAAAAGAAAAAGATAAACTAACACATTTAAAAAAAAAATTATTCTTCATTTTTATTACATTGAATGGTAGACTTCGCTACCCCAAGCGTTTCGGCAATGTAACGTAAGCTCCGGCCTTCCATCTAAGTTTGAAAGACCCATTATTCTGGACCGAAATAAAAATAAAACATTAATTAAAGAAAATGCTTGGTTAATAATTAAAGATGTTTAAATATGCGAAAAACTACTTACAGTTTAGAATAGATCAACTTCACGACAAATAAATCTAATCTGAGTTTTATCTAATTGTTTACTGATCCTGAAGGGATTAGTTCAATGGACTTAAACTCTAAATTCTCTGTAATAACTAGAATACCCACATAAAGAAAATTGCTGAAAATTAGCTTTTAATACGACAAAAATGAAGTGTCCGGTTTTTTTTTGCGGTTGAGTGTATATATATATATATATATATATATATATATATATATATATATATATATATACCTATATATTTGTATATATGCAGCAAATTTATACACTGACCATTTATTACTCGTATTAAAGAATGTTTTATGAGCCATAAGATCAGAAAATAAAAATTCCTTTTTATAGCTATTTATTTCATCCCCAACGCATTTCGAGTGTGGCCACTCCTTCTCAAGTGGATATTTAGCCATCAATAAAATTAAAAAAACAATCCTTATATTTTAATATATGAAATATATTATATAATGCATTCGTCTTTAAAGTTATAATGGTCAATTATTGTCTTATCGCTACCAAACTTGATATATAGTAATTTTATGTAAAACTAAGATTAGGTTCCTAAGATCAGCTGAAATTATACCAGAGGAAGGAGGGATGCGTGTGTGTGTGTGTGTGTGTGTGTGTATATGTGTGTGTGTGTGTGTGTGTGTGTGTTGTTACCGCTCTAGTGATCAAAATATTTGTATGATCGCTACTAAACTTGATATATAAGCGTATGAAGTACTATTAAAGATTAAATTCTTTAATGGCCGAAAGAGGACAGGGAGAAAGTTTGGGGTTATAGAAGGAGAGAAAATTGAAATTTCTAAGTATCTTCTTCCTTATGTTTATATTTCTATTTTTATATGATCAATTCTGTTACAAATTTAATTTTCTATAGATATTATTCTATACATGTTTTCTTTATCTTGAATGTGAACCTTTGGACTTTGTAATTTTGAGCTTTCAGTAAAGCCCAACTTTTAGTTGCCGTACTTTAAAAATGACTTATTCAAAGCTTAAAAATACGTGTGATTACGTCATATATAAGATTTTATTGGCCGTCCATTTCTACTCAGCGGATTTTTATTTGGAAATAAGAGTCATTAGACTGTTATAGCAGCACGTTGGAAATCTGCTAAATTTACGCAGCCGCTGCGTTACGGACTCCTGTTTAGCTGTTCGGTTACTATGCTTTGAGATGGGCGATATAGCAACCCACTCCCCCCCCCAGCCTGTAATAGCACAATGAATAAACGTGATTGGTTATACTCAAATTATAGATCCGTTTTATAAAAACGGAGATATTTCAAATTGTTGAAACCCCTTTCCCCTTTATCCCAATCCCTCTTGTCCTATTTTAGTTATTGATGAAACTTGAAATTTAATTTTTAAAAAATGCGCTTCCTAAAGACCAATAGGTGCTCAGGTTAGTCATGTCAGTTAAATCTCTTGGTAAATCTGTGGCGAGTTCGATTCTCGCCTGGGCAAAGGAAATTATTTAGTGACGGAATTCATTAAATAACATCCTAAGTCCCACCCTGGCTAGAAAAGGGTGGTAACCTGTAGATAACCCGTCCTAATTAGCCTTAGTTGCAAAAATCGGACGTTAATAAATAATAATAATAATAATAGACCAACATACCCAGAATATATTAATAAAACAAGTTTATATAATGTAAATTGTTAAACCATATCTCTAACACGCAAGGGCACGTACACGAAAATTCAATTTTGTTTCATCCGCCCATTACCAAGAAACACCGCCTGCGGTTCATATTCCTACATTTGACCTCTCAGGCAGCTCCCATTAAACTGAATAAATAGACGAATAATGTGCTAATACATCGGGATTTGCACCTCATTGAATGTAATGAAGTGTCCGTCGGTAATTGCAGAACTTACATGCTGTTATATATTATTACAGATCATTTCAAATTCCACGTGAACTCTAACGTCGAAAAGTAATATCACACTGACTCACATACACGACTCGGTGATAACTTTGGTAGATTTAAAATCTCTTTCGAGTAGGATTAGACTACTTACTCTCTTCTGATGATGTTTTCTTTAATACAAAAGGCATGCAATTCGAATATTATCAATAGCTGATATCTTTGGGGAATAATTTATTCAATGAATAGATGAGGCGCTTTATACTGCAGTGAATTAAAATCTATTGCTCACATTGAAATGGAGAATTCTCTGAAATATTAAGGTTATATTCAGGTTCAATAAATGGTACATCACTATAATTTCTTTACTTTTACAGCCGAGAGAGCAACTGGATAAATCCAAAAATTATATATTAAAAAAAAATAACGGTTCTTACGTTTCTTGCCCGGTTCGCGTAACTCCCAACAGTTGAGAGAAAAAGAAAATTAGGGAGAACCAATAGGAAAATCATTGGCTTAGCAATGAGCCAGCCCTATGGGTACTTACACGCTTTTAATTGGAGGGAATAAACGGCCACCCGCACTATAGGTACACTTTTTTACTCTTTCATGCATAAAACACAGACTAGGACAAACATATATACACTTATTACTACTATTACTGGGAGCTATAAAATACTCATAAGCCCAGCAAAGAGGGGACTTGACTATAAAATTCTTGAATGATTCATTCTATTGACAATGCCAGGTTAATAAATTACTATACAATTACTGTAGTCATCCTCCCGTTTAAAATTTAATAACTAAATTCAAGAGAATTAAATCTCGTTAACCTTTTAAAGAATATAACTTAACATAATCATTGCAATCACGAAAATTTAAATAAAGAACGGCCAGCTTTGGAATGTTGAAATTTCATATTTAGGATTGTTATAACGTCTAGTTGTGCTTTTCCCCTTCTGATTGAAGTCGAGTAAATGGGCGCGAAATAAAACAATACGTTCTTCCTACCTATTAGAGATTTAAAATTTTAATTATCGGAATTGTTATACTGGCCGTAGAGGACCATAATCTTTATGTCCGAGGTGATATTAAACAGAAAGTCTTTGCGGGTCAAGCCAGTATCCTTAATCATTAACAAAAAGTACATCACGCAGGGGCTGCGTAAACTAAGCAAATTTCCATCATAGATAAACATAAATACTAGTAACACAACACCACCGTGAATAAATACAAACAGTAATAATAAATCTTTCAGTTTATTTTAATAATTGCCCGACGGGAGGAGTCTGAATTGTGAACAAACAGGTCTGTCAACCTCTCACCTGGAAGAAAAACAATTACTGAAATATATCAGAACATAACTTACTAATTTTATTGAAAACTATTTACTGTATCTAGTACTGTAATTTATAATGAATCAGAATAATTTGTGTCTCATTTAATCAAATTTTAGTAGACCAAGAACTTAAGACAGGGGATCACCATATGTTTTGGTGACTCTCTGTCTTAATTTCTTCTTGCTTATACCTCGAATAATAAAAGACTCTTGGAAACAATATTTGGTATTTAACCTTGGTATAAAGAGGTTCTCTATATAATAGAGTATTGTGTATGTAACATGAGTAGAAGTAGAGGATTGTTGAAGGCTGAAAACGGAAAAAATGCAAATATCGCGGTTAATATTCAAGATAGAGACTATATTATATATAATATTGTTATATCCATCGTGCAAAATTGGCAATAAGATTGATTCTATACACTTCTTCGATCCGACGTCTAGTAACGGAGATATTTCGAATTTTCGAAGCTCCCCCTATGTCACAAGTTCAAGTTTAGCCATTAACGAACTTCATCTTTAATTTTACGTAAAAAGGTTATATATCGAGTTTGGTAAAGATAAAACGAAAATGTCAACCTCTAGAGCATTAACAGACAAATATATTTATATATATACAGTTTTGTGATAATTTTCAAAATTCGCTCCCAACCCTCTCCCTGGTTCGATTTCAGCCTAATGGCTGGACGAACTTGATCTTTCTATTAACATAAAACGACTACATAACGAGAAAGGTAACGATAATACAATTGCGACCACTAGAGCGGTAACAGAAATATTGATATATATATATATATATATATATATATATATATATATATATATATGTGTGTGTGTGTGTGTATATAATTTTTAACGGATCTCGTTTTCGTCATCTCCTAGATAGGATCGACATGGACATTTGAGGAAAAGTTTCGAAAAGCGCCTCAAGAATACGACCCCAGTATCCAATTCCCCTTAAGGGTAATCTGCTAAGTGTTGTTATATATACAGGTCGATTCGAGTTGACCTCATCTTTTCGTAATTTTCTAAGAAGGTTCTATAGACAATTACAAACATTTTTCGAAAACCGCGTCATAAAGTGTATCATCATAATGTACAACTGTGGATTGTTCGCTGAGACAAATAGAAGGGCAAAGCTATTCATTTGGATTTATTGTTATAATAGGAGTAGGTAAGCACTGAAGAACTGATCCAAGAGACAGTGGGCGCTAATACACTTGCCGGGGGCGATTCTGAAAAGGGTGGCGATGGGGAGGAGCTAATTCAAAAAGATCGGCCTGGAAAATCCACACCCTACCTCCATATATAGCGAGGGCCTCTCTCTTTTCCTTCCTTACCCACAGATTTATCGTCCACTTAAGTGGACAATGGTCTAGCCCAACAACTGGCTATGATTTCACACCACTGCCAACAGGAGATCTGCCCACCAACCACTAACTTGGACCAGTTGGTGTCCGCCCCATCATTTCACTTCACATTTTCTCCCAAGCTGTCGGCAATAGGCCTCACCACGGGATGTTTTGTGTCTTTAGATATTATTTTCATTAAATGCTCTTTTACCAGATTTCCCTCAAGGGAATCAGGTATTGAGGTTTTACTCATGGCGAGGTTTTTGAAATAATTCTTCAAATGTTCTTCAGTCATACCCAGAAGATTACGAAAATTATATATATATTTCTTTTTTCATAGTTTCATGGCATAAGTCACCGAAAAAAAAATTCCCGCCCAAACTTTATTCATACTGCCCTACGTGTGCCGTGGCTTACATACCACCTCTTCAGGGGCTATCTCTTTTCAAAGTAATAATAATAATTTAACGAAAACTTATGTTAATTCTTTGCTAGCTACTGTATTAATAAGTGCCTACTTACATGTAATTAGAATTAATAAATATATCTTGTAAGTAGGCTCTTATTAATACAGTATCTAGCAATAAATTAACACAGGGTTTTGTTAAATAAATGTTATTATCTTTAGCAGATTTCTCTTAAGGGAAATCAGCTATTGAGGTCGTACTCATGACGCGATTTCCAAAAACTTCCGCTTCCCGTCGGGTGGTTACTAAAATAGTCTGAAAGATAACTTTTTCCCAGTGTTATGTTCTCATGACGCGATTTTCGAAATTTTTCTTCAAATGTCTATCGATCCTACCTAGTAGATGGTGAAAATGAGGTCCATTCAAAATTGTGTGTGTGTGTGTGTGTGTCTATATATATATATATATATATATATATATATATATATATATATATATATGTGTGTGTGTGTGTGTGTGTGTGTGTGTGTGTGTGTGTGTGTGTGTTTGTGTGTGTATCTGTATTTGTCTGTTAATAAAAATAAATCTTTCTTGCCCAGCTAAACAACAATTATTGTTTGAACACAACTATGACTTTGTGACCTTCTTAAAATGTTTAGAATAAATAGAAGCAAAACTGAAACCTTCTGAAAACTTCGTCCAAATATCCATTTTAATATCCCCGTTACTATACGTTGGATCGAAAAATTGCATAGAATCAATCTTATTTCAAATTAAATGCATTATGAATGTTGTTCTATAAATTTATTCTCTATCTTGAATCTTAACCGTGATGTTTGCATTTTTCAGTTTTAAGCAAACCCCAACTCCTACTCATATCATATAAACAATACTGTTCTTGGATTACTAAAATTTGAGTGATTGGGATAAAACTGATTCTGATTCATTAGAAATTACAGCACTAGTTTTAGTACAGTTTTTTCAAAAATATTAATGAGTTATATTCATATATATTTCATTAATTGTTTGTCTTTCTGGTCTAGAATTGGCTTGCCTGTTTGTTTATAATTCAGACGCTATCCATTGTAGAATTTTTAACTTGTAACTGAAAGATTTCTCATTGCCGTTTGTATTTTTGCACTCAATATTTACGGTGTTGTTACCCGTATGTATATTTATCTATTATAAACCATCGCGTGGGAAATCTGCTTAGTTTACGCAGCCCCTGCGTGATGGACTTTTTTCTCTCTCATATGAGAACAAAGCGGGAGCCGACAGTTTTATTGGGTTCTAACAATTGAATGGAAATTAACAAAATTCTGTATGTGAGTTAGCACTAACTCCTCAATGATAATAAGCGGTACCAAGATTTCTAGGGAGGAGCAGGAGTAGGGGTTGTAAAGGAGCCCTGCAATTAAAAATAGTGATTTTTCGTTTTCCATTGGTTTTTAGGCAAATATGCAAATGGCAAATGTTGTTTATTTTGTTATTTAGAGTAACTTGTGTTATATTCACTTTTGTCGTACACCAAGTATAAACGAGATATACACTGAAAACTACAACGGTAGCCGAGAATTGTATTTTGGCACTAACAATTGAACGGAACTTAACAAAACTGGCCATGTGAATTAGCATTAATTCTTAAACGATTATAAGCTATATTAAATTTTTAAGATTCAAATGGTAGGGGGGGGGTTATAAGAGAAGCCTGAAATTAAAATTCGCGATATTACATTTTCTGTTCGGTTTTCAGTTACTGTTGGTGTTGGTTTGTACCGTTTCAAGGGAAAGGAAGTTTAATTCAAACATAGTTTGGCGGACAGAATACTTTCTATGATTATGAATTATATATATATATATATATATATATATATATATATAAACTACATGCACAGGAGACGGGAAATATAAAAATATTGTGGACAATGAAGCCTTACATAACCAATAATTTTATTATTAACAAATCCGCAGCAACGACGGGTATACATCGGGAAATGTTAAAATATTGTGGAAAGTAAAGGTTTGCCAAAAAAAAAAAAAAAAAAAAAAAAAAAAAAAAAAATCATTGCATCATTCTTATTACCGTTTGTATTTATTCACTTAATATTTGTGGTGTTGTTACCAGTATGTATATTTATCTATTATAAACCATTGCTTGGGAAATCTGCTTAGTTTACGCAGCCCCTGTATGACCGACTTATTTCTCTCTCATATGAGAATGGAACTCGATGAAGGGTTTATGAAGTTTCAAAAGGAATCCTTAGCAAATTACTACTGATGATTTCAGAAATAGAGTTCATTTCAGAAGGTTATTTACTCAAGTCTCTGGAGAAAACTAAATTAAGTGTACAACCTGATGAGAGTCACATACACATAGGGGATGAAGAGTATGAATGTTGTCCCGGGCTGATTTCTTTTGAAGGCTAGGGGATAGTCGGGGGGATGATGACATTGAGCAGTGGATCGGTCTCTAGTTTTAATTACCACTGGAGGCCGATCTTGTTTTATCCCTGCTCCAGCAACTCGGGGCAATAAAGAGCCAGTCTCCCGCCTGTTTGCCCTAGCCGATATTATTTGGGCTCCGTGTAATGAAGGGAAGACGCCGCCCACAAGTAATTCAGCTCTCCCCACCTCCTACTTCCACTCACCTATCTTGCCCTGCTTTTAAGCACGTTTCCCTTAACGGAGATCAGCTATTGAGGTTGTACTCATGACGGGTTTTTCGAAACATTTTTTTCAAATGTCAATCGATCCTACTCAGGAGATGACAAAAGTGAGATCCGTTCCAAATTGTACTTATCTCGCTCCCCTCTCTCTCTCTCTCTCTCTCTCTAAATATATATATATATATATATATATATATATATATAGAGAGAGAGAGAGAGAGAGAGAGAGAGAGAGATTTGTCTGTTAGCGCTCAAGCGGCCGCAATTTGTGTCTGACTATTACCAAACTCGTCATTTAAGCGTTTCATTTAAAAATAATGAACGAGGTCGTTAATGACTAAAATCGGCCAGGCGGGAGAGGGCGGGGGAATTTCACGAATTTCAAAAATGTCTTTGATCCTATCCAGGGAGATGACGAAAATGAGATCCGTTCAAAACTGTATATACATAAATATATTTGGCTGTTAATGCACTAGAAGTTCCAATTTTTGTCTGCCTATTACCAAAATCGACATTTAAGCGTTTTGTGTAAAAATAAAGAACAAGTTCGTTAATGACTAAAATCGGACTAGCGGGAGAGGGGGTTAGAGGGGGAGGGAATTTCACGACGCAAGTTTTGAAAAAAGTAGTAAAAATATCCATCGATCCTACCCAGGGGATGAAGAAAATGAGGTCCGTTCAAAACTGTATACAGATAAATATATTTGGCTGTTAATGCTCTAGAGGTGGACATTTTCGTTTAATCTATACCGAACTCGATATATAACCTTTTTACGTAAAACTAAAGATGAAGTTCGTTAATGGCTAAAATTGAGCTATTGAGATAGGGCGAGTTTCGAAAATTCGAAATATCTCTGTTATTATACGTCGGATTAAAAAAGTATATAGAGTATATCTTAATTTGAATTTAATTCCCTACAAATTTTGATATGTACTTATTTATGTATCTTGAATATTAATCGAGATATTTGCATTTTTTAGTCTATAATAAACCCACACTTTTAGTCATCGCACGTTAGCAATAAGAGAATATAATATGAAAAATCTCATACTTATAATTTTCATCCCCCTTCCCTGTTGTGATATCAGTCGTTTAGAAACAGGATATTTTGCTTAAATGTCGATTTCGGTAACGATTAAAGAAAAAAAATCCGTTAAAAAACAAGTCTCTCTCTTTCTCTGATGTCTCCTTACACTAATAAATTAATACTTGAAAAAGTATTTATTACAACGAGAAGAAAAGATAGGTAATTTCAATAATTACTATTTTTAATATATCAGGAATGAAAATGGGAAACGAAATTTCTAACTGTAATTTGGGATTAATGGAATATGTTGAAAGTCATGGATTGAATATTCTGACTCCAAAGTCATTTAACATTATGTATGTAAAATATCCACTCCAAATTTATTAAAATAGATATTTATTATACAAGTGACGAAAGTAGATTATTTTACAACTCGAGTGAAACGTTTACCCACACGAACGAACCGAGTGTGGTAATTTCACGAGAGTTGTAAATTCTACTTTCGTCACGAGTGTAATATTAAATTTTTTCTGAAATCGTGTAATACATGATCAGATCTAAGCAGAATATGAACAAAATTAGGATGTTGGTAGGTAGCATGGTTGTGAAAGGTTATAAGCATAGTTATAAAACAACTAGTGATGATTGTGAAGTAGTGCAGTTATAAACAAGTGCAGGTTATAAACAATTAAGGTAATTATTATTATATTTAAATTTTAAAATATATTGATTATTTCCACCAATAATTCATTCACATTTCAATTTATTTTGTTAAAATAAATTCTTACAATGTTAAGAAATATTTAAAAGCATTTAATTTCCAACTTCAAATTATTTTTTAATTTATACTTATTACTAATTAAGAAGGCAATTCACTTTCTTCACTCTATTGCAAAATGTTTCACTTTCTTCACTCATTTCAGTTTAGTAATGTTACCATTATTCAACGATTACAGAAAAAATACTATTTATATTGTTGGTGTATTTAATTCATCACTCTCTCTCCCCCACTGGACGTGTGTGATATTATTTTTCGATCTATGAGTTTACACTGAATTTGAAATGAACTGTAATGTATATGAGGATGTAGGTTATGCAATTACTAGCGTCCGCTTGATTAGATTCAATGAGGTGCAAATCCCTAAGCACCCGGCTGCACATTATTTGTCTGTTTATTCAGTTTAACTGGAGCCTGTTGCTGTAAGATCAAGTGCAGAGTCATGAATCGCAGGTAATGATTCTTGCTAGTGTGTATACGGCTTCTCTCGTGTAAATAACAAAATTATATTTTTCCGAGGTGTATGAACTTCTGTTTAATGTTTGAGTTACAGGGGTTATTGAGGGCTTGAAGGATAAAAATAGGAACGAAGACCGGAGTAATCATTATCAGATATTGAATTAATACATGTAATTACGTTCAGCGGAACGAGATCACGGCATTGTATGTAAATTTTTATGTTGTGCTATAAACTGTTAAAGCAAACAAAACCTCTAGTAATAATCAGTCATTAGAAATACTTTTTTTTCTTTCTATTTTTTTTTATTATTAACGTAATCATATTTCCGTGTGTAATAGATGCACGAGGAAGTTGATAATTAAGTTCTTACGGCTCTTACAAAAACACAGCCACGAGTTGGCAACCCTCAAGAGGTTGAAGCTAGAAAACATCCACAAGTAACCGACTGCTTGACAACCTGTAACACAACTCAGCCGATATACAAGCCTAAGGGCAGGCAGCCAAAACAGAGAAAACCACTCATTGGACCCTACCATCCCCACACATAGATTCAAAGCACCTCCCAAAACCTAGTCTTCCTCACGGCCATCAGCAAGCGGTTGATCCATTTGCTGACTCTTTAATATAATTATCATAGGATCGATTGACATTTGAAGATATGTTCCGAAGATCCCGCCAAGAATACACCCTCTATAGCTGTTTTAACTTAAGGGAGCAATTCTTTTCTTTAAGTTGACGACTTCTAGTTTCTAGTATAATTTATTTTTTTAATGAATTTTGTTCTATTTTTTTTCAGATTTAATATTAAGACTCAAAATAGGTTCAATGTAATTGTTGAAATATGTGTGATGTTTAATGCGATGGAATATTAATCTGATATGGATCTTTCTGAGTGGAATGTTAGTTATTTATATATTTTTTAGAACTTTTGAGGCGCAACTCACACACCGTAAATGATATTAGCCAAATGCCTCTTCATATGAAACTCCTTTTAAGGACACTTCTGTTATCGAAGCAAAATTCCTCTTTATAGAACAATTTGATGTATACAGATTCATAAGTATTCCGCAAATGCAATATTGCACTTTACAAATAGGCGTTGCTTCAAAAATAGCTAATGGAACATTGGAAGCCTGTTATAAAAGACTAAATATTTTTATATTAAGAGTATGTTTCAGGGTTAAACAACCAAGAGAAGAGTGGTGATCTTAAATGAAAATATGAATTAAGAATTCCATAACAAGCAAAACAATTCCCTATGATAGTATGTCCTAAAACGCTTTGCTTAAGAAATATTCACCCCAAAAGATATTCATTGCTATCAATTGAATTGTATAGGTTATTATAAATAAAATAATTTGTGCCCTTTATTAATGGCATTTAAATACATTCAGTTTTATTTTGTTTAAAGTGATTACCTTGAGCTTGAAGACATTTCTTGAAAGCGTCAGTTGCCAAATGGCACTGTATAACTGTTATTGATTCCCAAGATTCAATTATAGTACTTCGTAAAGAAACACAAAACCTTACAGGGGGGCTAATTTCATGGACAGATGAAGAAGCTATCTTCATAAGAAGAGGTATGGGCTTCAATCAGAAAAATAATTACCTCTGGTTGCACGAAAATCCTCATGTAATTACTGTGCACCATCAGCAATGTGTTTCAGTGCCATGTGTGGTTGGGGATAATCGGCAATAATTTAAACGGTCCGCATTTCTTTCCAACTAAGAGTGGGAACAATTTCTTAATAACGCATAATATAATTCAGTTAATGACATTCGACTACAATTTAGAAGGAACTTGTAGTTCCAATTAGAAGGTTTTCCTGTGCAAAACGGTAGACAATGGCTAAATGTTAATAATTATGATTGGCTGTGTAGGAATAGCATTTTTTTATACGAGATGTTATTAAACAAAAAAGTCTTTTCAAGTCCCGTTAGTGTATGATTATTAATATTTATGGAAAAGTATAATAATAAACTTGCTAAACAAGAGCACATATGCAGCGCCGTTTGGATACCATTGCTGTCAAATAAAGTTGCCGAACCTGTCTTATTGGAAAAAGACAAAATTATAAACAACGTTAATATGTTCTACATATTATGTTTATATTTCATTAATAAAACAGTTGGAAAAATATAAATTAATTTACTACAACTTGAATAATTCATAGCTAAGAACATTTTAAGAAGTGAATACTCCAGCTAATAACTCGTAACAAAGCGTTTCAGTTAGAGGCCATTTTTATTTCCTTGAGCAAAATAAATGAAATATTATCATTTGGGTATTGAGATTTCAATCAAATTATCTGTTCTGGCCCTCCCTGCCCCATTTTGAATATTTGGCGGCGAGACCTCACATGACATAAAAAGTACATCAAGTAGGGGCTTCGTAAACCAAGTAGATTTTCTTAAGTTTTACTACAGATTAATCTGCATACTGCTAACACTTAAAACCACCGTGAATATTAAATGAATAAATTCAAACGGTAATGAGAAACCTATCAGTAAATTTTAATAACCTCCCAACGGAATGCGCCTGCCAACCTCTCACCGGAAAGAAAAACAATTACTGAAATATATCAGAATACAACATACTATTTTTATTGAAAACTATTTACTATATACAGTACTGTAATTTATAATGAATTAGACTAATTTTTATTTCAATCACTCAAATTCTAGTAATCCAAGAATTTAAGACGAGGGCGAAGGGGAAGAAAACAGAACATGTTTGCGTGTATCTCGTAAATTAAAGTCGCTTGAAAACAATATTTGGCATTTAAGGCTCGGAAAAAATGGTTTATTATATAACAGAGTATTGATTATATGATATGAGTAGGAGTTGGAGTTTGCTGGAGGCTGCAAACTGAAAAATGCAAATATCTCGTTTAATACTCAAGATAGAGAATAAATTTATATAACAATATTTATAGTACATTAATAAATTACCAAATAAGATTGGTTCTATACAATTTTTGTGATTCGATGTACAGCAACGGAGATATTCCGAATTTTTGAATATTCCCCCTTTTAAACCTTGATCTTTCTTTTTACATAAAACGATTAAATATCAAGTTCCGTAACGCTTAAACCTAAATTTCGACCGCTAGAGCGTTAACAGACACGCACAAACACACACACACACACACACACACACACACACACACACGCGCACAACACACACACACACAAACACACACACATACACACACATATATATATAATTTTTAACAGACCTCATTTTCCTCATGTCCTGGGCAGGATCGATGGACATTTGAAGAGATTTATAGAAAATAGCGTCATGAGTACGACCTCAATAGCCTTAGAATATTGAAACGTCATATTACTGAATGTAGTTCAACTAAGAGGGGGTTTAGAGGAAAATTAAAAATCGCAAATTTTTCTTAAGATTGTAGGGTTGCATTTTTTTTTAGTCGTAAAATGTTCTATGAATTATGTTGTCTGAAATGTTTTAATCTGATACAATGGAACGGAGATTGAATATTTCAGGTTCAACTGAAATAATTTTAAATGAAGTGCAACCAATCATTTCGTTTATTTATTTTACTAAGAGTACAGGGAAGTCATCTGGTGCCTACATCAGAATTTTTTCTTTTATTAAGTTCCTTTCGCATTCACGCTTAACCCTATATCACACTGCAGAATTGGTATGTTTTAATTTTAATTTGACATGCAATGCCAATAGTGGAGCCATTACGCTAATTCAGAACTTATAGAATGATATAACAATAAAGAAAGATTCTGTGGATTTTCATTTGAAGAGTAGCCAGCATTCTCGCTCAGATTTATGGGAACGCCTTATGTGATTATGAATTCCTAACAAATCAGGAATAAATGATTCGCAAGCGCAACCGATTATCATACAAGCGGATACATGTGAGCTGTAAATTATTCTAATATATGTAAAATTAGGTTTGAGCCGAGCGAGTGATAAGGAGAGGAGCAGCGGTGGGAAATGACGTTAGACGGGAGGAAATCAGTCTTCCTGACTGAGCAGAAGCAGAAAGAGCTGTTGTCTTAATGCCTTCTTTATCATGCGGGGGCATCAATGCAGGACGTAGACAATGCTCTCCTAGCCACGCTCTCCCTCTTAAAGCTATATACTCATCTATGAGTCGTTAGGCCTTCAACATCCTTCGCCTAATCAACAGGGCAAATATTTCAATTTGTCTTAGGCTCACTCCTCATTTACATATCCCCTTTTTTCAAATGGAAATGTTTTTCACCATTAACAAGGTTTCTCCTTGTCCAATTTAAAAAAATACTTAAAATATATCTGAGGCTCCTCACAATAATAAATGTAAGTGTTTGTATGTAGAATATATTAGATATTTTTGTATCTCCTCAGAATATATATATATATATATATATATATATATATATATATACACCCAAATTTGTGAAGAACCTCACAATATATACATATTTTTGTTGTACCTTACAATATATAGACATTTTAGTAGCTCCTTACAATACATAGACATTTTTGTAACTCCGCGCAAAATATAGACATTTTAGTAGCTCCTTACAATACATAGACATTTTTGTAACTCCGCGCAAAATATAGACATTTTTGTATCTCCTCATAATATATAAGCATCTTATGTAGCTTCTCATGAAATATGAGCATTGTTGAAGGATCTCACAATTATAGACATTTTTGTAGCTCCTCACAATATATACAATTGTACATAGCTCCTTACAATATATTAAAAATTTAGTAGCTCCTCACAACATATTAAAATTTTTGTAGCTCCTTACACTATATAAATTTTTTAAAGAACCTCACAATATACAGACATTTTTGTAGCTTCTCAAGAAATATAAGCATTTTTTAAGAATCTCAAAATATAGACATTTTCGTAGCTCCTCACAATACATAGACATTTTTGTAACTCCACACAAAATATAGACATATTGTAGCCCCTCACAAAATATACACATTTGTGTAGCTCCTCACAATATATAATACAATTTTTTTAAAGAACCTCACAATATACAGACCTTTTTGTGACTTCTCAAGAAATATAAGCATTTTTGATGAAAGTCACAATTTATTGAATTCTGAAGAACCTCACAAAAAATAGTCATTTTTGTAACTCCACACAAAATATAGACATTTTTGTAGCCACTCACAAAAAATACACATTTTTGTAGCTCCTCACAATATATAGACATTTTTGTAGCTCCTCACAATATATAGACATTTCTGTAGCTCCTCACAATACATAGAAATTTTTGTAGCCCCTCTCAAAATATAGACATTTTTGCAGCTCCTCACAATTTATACCCATTTTTTTAGTTCCTCGCAAAATATAGACGTTTTTTCAGCTCCTCATAATTCATAGACATTTTTGTACCTTATCACGAAATATAAATATTTTTGAAGAATCTCACAATATATAGACATTCCTGTAGCACCTCAAAATACATAGACCTTTGTATAGTTCCTCACAATATGTAGACATTTTTGTAGCATCTCACGAAATATAAAACTTTTTGTAGCTCCCCATAATATATAAAATTATTTGTAGTACCTCACAATATATAAAAATATTTGTAGGTCCTCAAAATATATAAAAATATTTGTAGCTCCCACAATATACAAATTTTTGAAGGTCCTCAAAGTATACAATTTTATTTTTTTAAAAAAACCTCACAATATACAAACCTTTTTGTAGCTCCTCAAGAAATATAAGCATTTTTGAAGAATCTCACAAAATATAGACATTTTTGTAGCCCCTCACAAAATATTTTTTTTTTTTTTTTTATTTATTTTTTATTTTATTGAATATTACATCCTGCATTTAAATGCATTTGGTAATGTGCGATATGTACAATACAATGGTTCCTCCATCACTCTTGACAGTAGCCACACCACTTCACCACAATGAGAGGAACATCCTCTCCCTGCCTGGCAAGAAGTCAAGAGCTAAGGAGGAATGGCACTTGAGAAGAAATAAGCCACTGCTATCACTTCACTTTACACTTATAGGAGATCCCTGGGCCATATTCGCTTGAGGCGCCGTGGAGGGGAATAAGGATGAGTGGTACTGGAAAGGGCTAGGACTTCTGGATTAGGAACATTGGATAGCCTGCTGTGGAATTTTTTGAATCTTAAGGGAATTAGGTCCTTGACAAATTGGACATTAAGATCTTTATGGAGGGTGTGGTTTGTAACATAATATGGAGCATCTACTATGGTGCGCAGGACTTTGGATTGGAAGGTCTGGATGCGTCTGATGTTCGTATGTTTTGCTGTACCCCACACTTCTATTCCGTATGTCCATATCGGTTTTAGTAGTAGCTTGTATATTGTTAGTTTGTTTTCGGTAGACAAGTGAGATTTTCTATTTAGCAGTCCATAAAGTTGTCCGAATCGTCTGTTTAGTTCCTGTCTTTTAATTATTGTGTGGGATTTCCAAGTAAGTCTGGTGTCCAAATGTAGTCCAAGGTAGCGTACACAATCTGCTGGTGGTATAGGAATATTGTAGAAGTGAACAGGAGGACAGGAACTTCGCGGAGGGAAAAGGTGATATGGTGCGATTTCCCTTCGTTGATCAGTATGCGCCATGCATTACACCATTTTTCGATCTTGGTTAGGTGGAATTGGAGATTCTTCGAAGCAGTAATAGGATCGGGATCGGATGATAGGATTGCTGTGTCATCTGCATAGGTAGCTAGGAGAGTTGATGGTGAGGTAGGGATGTCTGATGTGTATATCAGATACAGGAGTGGTCCCAGGCAACTGCCCTGGGGAACTCCTGCCTCCACAGGATAGTAGTTTGAATCTTCATGTCCTTGACGGACTCGAAAAAAATCTGTTGGAAAGATAGGATTTAAGGATCAGGTAGAAGGTGCTGGGAAGGAGTAGTTTGAGCTTGTAGAGTAATCCGTCATGCCAAACCTTGTCAAAGGCTTGTGCAACATCAAGAAAGGCTTACGTGCAATACTCTTTTCGTTCAATAGATGCAGATTTGTGATCTACAACGCGAAGACATTGCTGTACTGTTTAATGACGAGAGCGAAATCCAAACTGATGGAAAGGAAGGATGTTTTTGACTTGGAGAATTGGGGAGAAGGCGCTTAATTAATAGTTTTTCAAAGATTTTTGAGAAAATAGGGAGAAGGCTAATAGGACGATAGGAAGATGGATTCTGAGGCGATTTTCCAGGTTTCGGGAAGAGGATTATGATCGCGAATTTCCAGAGTAGAGGGAAATGGGTAGTGCGGAATATGCAATTGTATAGATATGTTTAAAAATGTAATGGCCTTGGGTGGGAGTCGACAAACAATTTTAGAGGAAATTAGATTCATACCCTGGAGAGTAATTGCTGGGAAGGCGGCAAATGAAACGTTTGAGTTCTGATGGTAAAACAGGACGCGGGGAAGGGTCATTGGTGAATCGAGGAATTCTTGGATATCCTGAGAGTGGTCCTGAGGATCTGGATGGGATGAGAAGGTTTGACGTAGGTGTCGCCCTAAAACTTTGGATTTGTCCTTATCTGAACGTGCCCATGTACTGTCTTCTCAGGGGGTAGACCTTGGATGGTATTTTAGGATTTTACGGGCAGCGTTCCATAAGGATTTTCTTGGGAGGTTAGTAATGCTAGATAGGAATTATAGGATGTGGTCAAGTCTTCTTTTTACAATTCGGCATAGTCTATTGTAATAACTGCGGTCAACAGGATGACGAGTCCTTCGCCACACAGCTACAGAGAGCTTTTCGCTTTTCGGCTAGGAGCTGGAGAATATGACGGGGAAGAGAGTCGGATGGTTGTAGGCGTGGTTTATGTTGGGAAGGTAGAGCTGCTTTCCAAACGGATTGTTGGATGGAGGTTGTGAAAAGATTCACAGCTGAGTATAAATCTGAGGACGTTTTCGATGGAATTTTAAGGTCTAAGGATTCTTATGAAAGTGAAGTAAAGCGATCCCAGTTTACGGGAATATTTCATAAGTAAGGTGGCAGTGATTATGGAAAGCATGTAGGGATAGTTTCAAGGACAATGGGAGTGTGATCGGAGTTAAGGTCATTTAGAGAGGAAATTTTATAATCGATGTGGTGGAGACCAAGGGTGATGAAAAAGTCAATAAGGTCTGGGATGCGACTAGGGTCTGTAGGCCAGTAGGTTGGGGTGTTAGGGGAAATTGTGGTACAGCGCCTTGAGGACAGTACAGCATTGAGAGTACGACCTCGAGAGTTGGTAATTCTGGATCCCCATTGTAGATGTTTTGCGTTGAAGTCACCACCAACAAGGAAAGGAGGACTGATTGAATCAAATAAATTATTCAGTATGGAATCATGGAGAGGTTTCTTAGGAGGGCAATAGGCAGCTGATATGGTAAAAGAGAAAGAAGGAGTTGAAAACTCAACAGCTGTTGCTTGGAGAGAGTCAGAGGGGCACAGCGGTATAAGGGAATGAGAGATTGTTTTCCGAACTATTATCGCAGTTCCGCCGTGCGATTTTCTGTCTGGATGGTCTGTTCGGTAAGTATGATATCCAGTGAAACCGAGTTTTTGTTTACTGGATAATCTTGTTTCGGTAATAAGTGCTGCATCGATGTTGTGGTCTCGTAGTACTGTAGTTAGTTCGTTCGTGTGGTTTCGAACACCATTAGCATTCCAGAGGAGGATAGAGAATGATTGGGGTGGATGTGTGTTCATTCGGATGGGATAGGAAATCTGGAGACAATACTATTTAGGAGTGTGAACAATGGGGTTATAATGGAACGGAAGTCCGAAAGGAAATTGTTTAGGAGTGTAGTGAGATCATTAGAAGAGGGAGGGGGAGGTATGTGGGCAGTAGTGCTATGAGGGAAGTTCTCACAAAATATAAACATTTTTGTAGCTCCTCACAATATATAGATATTTTTGTAGCTCCTCACAATACATAGACATTTTTGTAGCCCTTTCAAAATATAGACATTTTTGCAGCTCCTCCCAATATATACCCATTTTTTTAGTTCCTCGCAATACATAGACGATTTTTCAGCTCCTCATAATACATAGACATTTTTGTACCTTATCACAAAATAAAAACATTTTTGAAGAATCTCACAATATATAGACATTCCTGTAGCACCTCAAAATACATAGAACTTTGTATAGTTCCTCACAATATGTAGACATTTTTGTAGCTTCTATCGAAATATAAAACTTTTTTTAGCTCCACATAATATATAAAATTATTTGTAGCTCCTTACAATATATAAAAATATTTGTAGGTCCTCAAAATATATAAAAATATTTGTAGCTCCTCACAATATACAAATTTTTGTAGGTCCTCAAAATATACAATTTTATTTTTTTTAAAAAACCTCACAATATACAAACCTTATTGTGGCTTCTCAAGAAATATAAGCATTTTTGAAGAATCTCACAAAATATAGAAATTTGTGTAGCTCCTCACAATATATAAACATTTTTGTAGCACCTCATAATATATAGGCCTTAGTGTAGCTCCTCACAATATATAAACATTTTTGTAGCACGTCATAATATATAGACCTTTGTGTAGTTCCTCGCAATATATAGATATTTTTGTAGCTTCCCAAGGAATAAAAGCATTGTTGAAGAACCTCACAGTTTATAGACATTTGTTTAGCTCCTCACAATATAGACATGTTTGTAGCTCCTCACAATATAGACATGTTTGTAGCTCCTCACAATATAGACATGTTTGTAGCTCCTCACAATATAGACATTTGTTTAGCTCCTCACAATATATAAACATTTTTGTAGCACCTCACAATATATAACCTTTGTGTAGCTCCTCACAATATAGACATGTTTGTAACTCCTCACAATATAGACATGTTTGTAGCTCCTCACAATATAGACATGTTTGTAGCTCCTCACAATATAGACATGTTTGTAGCTCCTCACAATATAGACATGTTTGTAGCTCCTCACAATATAGACATGTTTGTAGCTCCTCACAATATAGACATGTTTGTAGCTCCTCACAATATAGACATGTTTGTAGCTCCTCACAATATATAGACATTTGTTTAACTCCTCACAATATAGACATGTTTGTAACTCCTCACAATCTATAAATATTTTTGTAGCTCTTCATAATATATAGATAGACCTTTGTGTAGCTCCTCACAATATAGACATGTTTGTAACTCCTCACAATCTATAGATTTGTTTGTAACTCCTCAGAATATATAGATATTTTTGTAGCTCTTCATAATATATAGATAGACCTTTGTGTAGCTCCTCACAATATATTGAAATATTTGAAGAACGAAAATTTCTTTAAAATGTATTCATTGCCAAATCAACAGGGCAAATATTGCAATTAGTCTTAGGCTCAGTCCTCATTTACACTGTCCGTACGTCAAATGGAAAAAATTACATGATTAAGCGTGAATTGTGTTTGCGTCACGTTTGAAGGGAAATCAGCTAGTAGTAGCAGTAGAATGGTTCCGAACACAATAGAATTCAGCTGGGTAGGTGAGGTAACCACGTTTTGAGAATTTCTGAATTGTCTTGAATGGGCATTAACATAAGAGAGAAGCTGGAAAGAATTTAAGCAGAGTTACTGACTTTTAATAAATAAGAATAACTTCATTGGGATGTTCTCAGTACACCACCTACCCAGTTATATATTAAGCATAAATACGACGTATTGCTTTCATCAGACAAGGCGGTTTAGAGAAGAGGCATAATACTTTATTTTAAATATCTCCTGTATTATTACTCGGAACACAATCCTTAAAAGCCTTCATGCCAGAAGTTAAAATTCGTCAGCCAAACAGAATATTTAAACCAGACATGAAATTGGCCAGTCTACCGACTGAACTCGGAGGAACTCAATTCTACTTAAAGAGATTTAGGCTGACACAAAATGACTCTAGTCCATGTGACAAACTATTCAAACTGACAGTTCTTAGGATGAATAGAATGAATTACTTTGTACTCTAAATTTTTTAAAAGATCATTACTAATTTGCTACGGAACTTAACTTCTCAGAGTTTATCTGATCTAATTTGCAATATCTTTATTATTAATTTCACTTATTTTTATGTTATTTCATTTTTTTATTACTCCATTATTTAATTTATTGATTTCTATTTTGTCATTTATTTTAATTATTCTAGTTTGTATTTCCTCCACCCTTTTCCTTGACTAAACGTTGACAGTGCATAAGAAATACATGGGAATCAATATGAGTAAGATGTAGGTAATGCCACTGTGTAGCACCTAGAGTAAATAAACTGCCCTTTTTCAGGGTACTGGTGTAGGGAAAAACATACTATTGAAAACTTTACTTATTACAGAAATTACGGCGGTCCACACTGTGCCGATGCTAGACGTTTTCGACATTGAAAAATAATATATATCTTTTAAATTGACTCTATGATTGTGTTTTTTACATAAAAATGCCTTTTCCGATTACGCAAATGAATTTTGATCGTAATTGTTGCACTGTTTTTTTTTTTTGTTTTTTTATCATAAAGCAAGATTATAATAGCTCTCTCTAACAAATATTTAATTATTTTGATGTGTGCTCTTATTTTTTCATACAACTTAATGTGATTAGTTTTGCGCAACAAAAGTATCCCAGTGACTCATAGAACGATACAAAAAGTATTCATAAAGGACCTCAGTTTTTATTTTCTTGTTTTGCACTTATTGAAAAATCAAATCTATATCAATCAACGCTTTACACCTGACAAATTAATAATTATAAACCCAGAGCTAAATTAATTAAAAAATATAATTCTTTACTGATAATGGAACCTTAATTTTAAGTAATAATAAATATGCCCTAATCATATTATTTTATAAAGTAATAGCTTAAAGGGTCAATCCCCTTATTATCAGCAGTGGTTGCTTCACTATTTTAAAAAAACTCTGTTTTTTTTTTACAATACCTTTATATGTTAGATGTAGAAAATCATCATTTTAAAATTTTTAAATAATAGCCAATAGTTTTTGAATAGTGGCCACATTTTTTCGGGGAAGTTATACAATCAAACACTTATAAATCCTAAACTACTTGTTCTATAACTATGGGACAAAAACAAAATTATTCAGATTTCGGTTTTCATATTTCGAATCCTTTTTTTTCTTTTTTTTTCTTTCAGTTTTTAAGGGTGATGTTTCTTGAGAAGGATTAGAATATATAAGACAATTCTTTTTTTTTTATTTTTTTTTATTATTATTGTTAGGAAGTGTGTCTACTTGTGCACCAAAATTCATGGCTCTGGCCCCTTATTTCTTGAAAACAAATTCAAAAATTTTCATTTTTAGGGACTAATATCTCCGATGGGGCAAAATATAAAAATCTGAAATTCTGACCAGGGGTAGTACTGCATGTCAGTAACATGGACAAACAATTTCATTTTGTAGTATTGAGTACAAGCTCAGATATGACAAGGTAAATGAGGTAAGAAAAAACACTTTCCAGAAGGCGTATATGAATGGCAATTGTGAAGTATTTCAGTTTATAATTGCATAAATTTACAACAAAAGACAAGCAAAAAGATTTAAACATTCAAAATGAAGTTATTCAAATATTTTCAACAAATTTAAGATCTTGACAAAATTATACAGTAGTAAGATACAATCACATCAGGCCAGAATTTCAGCCTATTTGACAAACAAGTATTAAAATATTTTATTCAATAAAAATGTATTAAATAATTATTAAAATAGGAACAAATCTTAAAGTAGTATTCGCTAAATACCAGTAAATAATTGAAGGTGTTGTTCTATATGAAGCCGAGATATTTCTTCACATAATTTGGAGTGACATTGTGAGATGATCCAGCTCCTGCAGCCAGTTCCTTTAACGATTAGATTAGTGTAACGTTTTAGCAGATTTACCTTTAGGGAAATCAGCTATTGAGGTCGTACTCATGACACGATTTTTGAAAAATTTCTTCAAATGTCCAAATGTTTTAATGTCAAAAATTCGAAATATCTCTGTTACTATACGTCGGATCCTAAACTTGTATAGAAACAATCTTACTGAAAATGTAAATAACTATTAATATTGTTATATACATTTATTCTCTATCTTGAATATTAACCGAGATATTTGCATTTTTCAGTTTTGAGCCTTCAGCAAACTACATGCAAACACTTCTACTCATGTCATATTAACAATAATCAGTTATATAATGAACAACTTCATTACAAGGTTAAATACCAAATATTGTTTTCATTGAACTTTTACTTTGTGAGATATATGCAAATACTTTCTGTTGACCACACCACCCCCCCCATTCTTTTGTTTTTGGATTCTGATTCATTAAAAATAACAGCACTAGCTTTTGTAATTTTTTGTTCAATAAAATTAATATGTTATATTCAGATATATTTCATTAATTGTTTGTCTTTTCGGTCTAGAATAATTCTATCTATTCAGCGCTACGAGGTTGGCTGGCCTGTGTGTTTAGAGTTCAGCCGCTTTCCGTTGTAAAGATTATTAACTTGTATTGTAAATTGGCCGAAACAGTTCTCATTACCGTTTGTATTTATTCAGGGTAGTGTTACCTGTATGTATGTTTATCTATTGTAAACCTTACGCGTGGGAAATATGCTTAGTTTACGCAGGCCCTCCGTGACCGACTTTTTAAAATTTTATGAGGAGAAACCCTGCGCTGTGTTTAACAAAACTTAATATTCTTACCATATGCAATTACATAATGCATACATTATTTAAATTCGCGTCAACAAGTATGGTCTTGGAGCGCGTGGGAAATTTGCTTCGAGTTGCACCTGCCTGGAGCAGTCTTATGACAAGAAATGCATACCTTATGTTCAATCTCATATTGTAGGTCGGAATCAATTATACGTCAGAAAAACTAGTTGTAAGTTTACGAGCATTGACATAGATTGGGAGGAGGTGATGTGGCTCCCGGTTTACGATCCATTCCTAATTAGATGCCTACAAGACGTGGCCCCCTAATTGGACTCGCGTGAACTGCAGGCCGACGACACTGATTATATCGCACCATCGTCTTCTAACTATTGTTCCAGATATAATTGAATTTGTTCGCTCTGGTGTCACTAACCGCAAGCCCAGTCTGCATGATTCCGTCGAGATAAAAAAAAAAAAAAAAAGTCTATGTAATATTTTCAACGAAATGGCCTTCAGGACATTACCCATCATTAAAAATTCCAATTAGGATTCCCAATTACACAATTAATTACCGAACGGTGCACAGGTCTCAAGCCCCCATCATTGAGGAAGTATTCAGTCAGCTCATCACACAGTCCCTCGATAATTATCTCTACAGTGCTACTTACTTGCGGTAAAACCGCTCTCAAAGGAGCGAAGGAAGTCCGTCACGCAGGGGCTGCGTAAAGCAAGCAGCTTTCCATTCGCTGATCATCTCAACTCACAATCTATTCAGAAGTAAAAAATCCCGCCACGCAGGGGCTCCGTAAACTAAGCAGATTTATTCTCTGAGCAGTAAATATTCTCTAATTCTTCCATAATAAATTGCCTATGTCAACAGGAATCGAAATGCTAGCTTATTATAAATGTTCAGTGAGTCAGTTACTCAAAGTTGATTTTATATATTTTTTTATTTATTTACGTCCACTTTATGCTACTATGGCTAATTAGGACGGGCTATCTACAGGTTACCACTCATTTCTAGCCAGGGTGGGACTTAGGAATCTATTTAATGACTCCGTCACTAAATAAATTCCTATTCCCAGGGTGAGAATCGAACTCGCCACTCTAGGTTTACCACTTGAGATTAAGGCCTTAATTCACACGGCCAACCTGAGTCCCAGTCACCGAAAGAAAAACATTCGTCACGCAGGGGCTGCGTAAACTATTTATTCCCTAAGAAACTCACGTCTAGATCCGAAATTAACCCATCTCATCTCGTCCGTTATCCGCACACACTTGCAAAGAAAATGCAAATATCTCGGTTAATATTCAAGATAGAGAATAAATATATATAACAATATTTATAGTAAATTTAATTTGCAATAAGATGGGTTCAATACAATTATTCGATCCGACGTTTAGTAACGGAGATATTTCGAATTTTCGAAAATCATTCCTACTAACCCCCCCCCCCCCCACTAGTCCGATTTCAACCATTAACGAACTTGATCTTACTTTTACATAAAACGTTTAAATATCCAGTTTGGTAACGATCAAGCAAAAATTGCGACCCCTAGAGCGTTAACAGATATATATAATTTTGAACGGACCTCATTTTGTCATCTCCTGGGTAGGATCGATGGACATTTGAAGAAAAGTTTTGAAAATCTTGTCATGAGTACTACCTCTTAGCTGATTCCCCTTAAGGGAAATCTGCTAAAATTGTATGAGGAGGAGTGGGAAAAGGAGGGGTTACTGAAGATTGAATACTAAAAAAAACAAATATCTCAGTTAACATCCAATGTAAAAGAAAAATTACAAAATATCGTGTAATAACGGAGATATTCCGAATTTTAAAATTTCCTCACTCTAATCCCCTTCCACTCCACATTCACTCATCCAATATTAGCCATTAACTAACTATATCTTTAAAACAAACCACATCTTTTATTCTTTTTATTCTGGACCCAATATTCTAATAAATTCTTCATTGTTTAACCTTCCAGTGGTAACGTTGGGTCCTACAGACCCATAATTTCTTTTTTCGTCATAATTACACCCTTAAAAATTGTCTTATTGTTATAATCTCTCATATAGCCTCTTTAGAACTCCAGTCAAAACCTGGCATGATTTCATTTATTGTTTACCCCCAATCAGTTATCAGCAATCGTCCATTGAAGTTTGTCTAGGGTCCCACAGACCCGACGTTACCACTAAGGTGACTTATTTTCAAAATGGTTTCATCATCAAAACTGAAAATTTTCGATCTAAATAAAGAAGGAGGCGTTACTAAACTTCATAAAATGTTAGAAGAAGAAGAAATGATATTGAATGAAATTTTATTATCAAGTGATGATGAGGATACTGATCCTAATTATTGTGAAGTTTCTGATCACGATTTGGAGAGTGAAGAAGAGTATCATGTAAGTATATATTTATTTGCATTTATAATGCTCAGTTAGCCACCAAACAAAAGTGATTGTCACAGTAATACTATTGTTAAATTGTAATTTTTAAATAATAGGTATTAAAAGTACCAGGGCCCTTGCTCAAAAATAAATCGGCTCTACATCGCCGAAATTGCAGCCTCCTGAACCAAACAAGCGTGGGCCATGTGCTTATTGCAATGACATCAAAAGCAGATAATATTGTTCCAAATGTTATGTATATATATATATATATATATATATATATATATATATATATATATATATGCCTAAAACATGCAGATATGATTTGCCCTGATTGTAATAAAGATAATTAATTAATTAAATGTTTGAGTATACTATTTGCAAAATAAAACATTTATATAAATTTCATATCTTGTTTATTTTTAATTTTTCCTTCTGAGAACAGAACTTAGCATATTAAAATAGTTAATGAATTACATCAAGTTTTTTTAATTATTTACAACCATTTCCTACTTAGAAGATTTTTTATGGCAAGGGTCTCTTGGACCCAACGTTACCACTGGCGGGATTTCTTTTCATGTTACCACTGAAGGGTTAATGACAATAGTCACCAATAAAAACCACTTTCTTTGCCCACAGACTTTTTTCACAATTACCCTACACACTTTCAATTTTGAAAACTTTCAAATAATCGATAAAAAAGAAGAAGAGAAAGAAATAATACTAAAAGAAAAAGAAAAAATTATATTTACATATTAAAAAATAGGAAACAAAGCAGCATACGATAAAAAAAAAACAGAACTTAAATATCTTAATCATAATATTCTACAACATTTTATACTAAAATGAACGATTTTAAAGCATGACGCGAAATAATTTAGTCCCAGGTTTGACGTGAAAATAATCTATTTACAGTCAGCTTACTTTACCAGCTTCGAAAATCTCAGTTTCAGCGATCTGCCCAGTACGGAAGGGTAGTTTACTTAACCTTTTCTGTCAACATTAAAGATCATATTTGTTATTGACCGAAATCGGACATGGGATTTAGTGGGGAAGGGTAAATAGTGTCATATACATTTATTCCCTATTTTGAATATTAACCAAGATATTTGCATTTTTCAGTTGTCATCCTTCAGCAAACCCCCACTTCTACTCATGTTACACAAACGATATTCGGTTATGTAATAAACCGCATCATTCAAAGCTTAAATAACATATATTGTTTTCATGAAATATGTTCTGGGACCTCCCCCCCCCCGTTTTAAGTTCTTGGACTACTAAAAATTGATTGATTGAGAAAAAAATTATTCTGTTTCATTAGAAATTACAGTACGAGATATAGTACATAGTTTTCAATAAAATTAATATGCTATATTCCGATATATATATATATATATATATATATAGATATATATATATATATATATATATATCAGTAATTTTTCCCGGTGTGAGGTTGGCAGACCTGTTTGTTTACATTTCAGGTGCTTTCCGTCGGGAGGTTTCACTTTGTCGTTTGTATTTATTCACTAATATTCGCGGTGGTGTTGTGTTATGCCGGTGTGTAGATTTATCTATTGTTAAACTTCACGCGGGAAATCTGCTTAGTTTACGCAGCCCCTGCGTGACGGACGTTTTTTATATAGAAATATAGAATAATATGTGATGAGATGAGATCAGCGTGTAATACCAGCTTTTGGGAAATCTGCTTAGTTTAAGCAGCCCTTTCGAGACGGACTTCTAACGAACGTAAGGAGGAACGAGCCCTTCAGAACTGTTAGAAATATGTAATTAAATTTAATAAATATATTATATTAGTACACACTTATTAATTTGTAGCAGTGAGTTATCATTGGGGCTTTAAAAATTAATGTTATTATTTGTTGAAAAGGAATGTCCCATGAAGAGGTGGTAGTTAAGCAACGAAATATGTAGGGCAATTGTGAATAAAGTTTCCGGGTAAAGAAAGGTGTTTTTATTGGGGTTGCCATTAAACTATGAAGAACACATTTTTAATGAAAATTTTGACCGTTAGAGAAGTAACGGAAAGGTTTGTATATATATATATATATATATATACTAGCTCAGATACCCGGCTTCGCTCGGGAATTCATTTGAGGCTGAATGGTGATGGTATTTTTTTGGCAAAGCTTTACTTTGCACAATATTTTGACATTTACCCGTCCCAGTTTTAGTTTAAATACACGTCGTTTCTGTGGATTTGTTAATAATAAAATTATTTTTTTATGTAAGACTTCACTGTTCTCCATATTGTAATATTCCCCGTTTCCTGTGCATTATGCATAGATTTGAATTATTAAGCACAAAATATTAACATACATTTGAATTAATTTTTCCCGGTGAGGTACCTTGTAGTTCCAAAGAATTGTTGAGCAAATTTCTCTAAATAATAAAATAAACAACTTTGTTATGTGCATATTTGGCGAAACCCCAATAGGAGACGAAATATCACTATTTTTAATTTCAGGCCTCCCTTATAACCCCCACTCCTGCCCGTCCCTAGAAATGTTAGTATGGCTAGTTATAAGGAAGACGTTAGTGCTGATTCACATACCGAGTTTGGTTTAGATCGGTTGAGTCTTTTGTGCAAAATAAAATTGTTGACTTCTGCTATCACTTTTTGGTGTATAACGCCTTTATAATTAGGTATACGACAAAAGTGTATATAACAAAAGTTTCTCTAAATAACAATATAAACAACTTTTTTTATGTGCATATTTGCCAAAACCCCAATATCAACGAAATATCACTATTTTGAATTTCAGGCCTCCCTTATAACCCCCACTCCTGCCTGTCCCTAGAAATGTTAGAATGGCTTATTATAAGGAAGACGTTAGTGCTAATTCACATACTGAGTTTGGTTTAGTTCGATTGAGTCTTTTGTGCCAAATAAAATTGTTAACTTCCGCTATCATTTTTAGCGTATAACGCCTTTATACTTAGGTATACGACAAAAGTGTATATAACAAAAGTTACTCTAAATAATAAATTAAATAACGTTTGTTATGTGCATATGTGCCGAAAAAACAATAGGAAACGAAATATCGCTATTTTTAATTTCAGGCCTCCCTTATAACCCCCACTCCTGTTCGTCTTAGAGAATATTAGTATAGCCTAAAGTCTAAGTTGGGGTAGTGGTAATATACATACCAAGTTTCATAAAATTCGGTTCAGCTGTTTATGCGTGAAAAGGTAACAAACAAACAAACAAACATACACGAAAGAAACAAAATGCAGTTATGGTGTCTATGACATGTGAAACGAAAAGTTATCGTGAAATTTCGCGAAAAAAATCAATGTACAGACAGAGGTTACAATTATATATATATATATATATATATATATATATATATATATATATATATATATATATATATATTTACTCCCTTTCAGAGAACAGTACTTGCCATCCATCAAACAGCCAGCTGATAATTCACAACTTCATAATATTCTAAACAGTGCAACTAGAGAAGTATATATATTAGCATTTTTAAATACTTAAGAAATAGTCTAAAACTTCGCGAATCATATCTGAGTTAACATTCTCAAATTTCTCTTCTTCTCTTAATTGTTTTTATTTATTTTTTTATTTTAATACTGTTATACTTATGTATTAGTAAAAACAGGAACCAAGATAATGATAAATTTAATAAAACTATTATGTTGAAAATATAATGTTTTAATATTAGGTAAGATAATAAAATATAATGACACTTATTAGTTTAGATTTTTCTAGAAATGTTAATGTAAATACTAGTCAGTTATACTCAATTCCAGTTTGTACAAATATATATATATATATATATATATATATATATATATATAAGCTACTAACATAGAAAAATTAACCTCGTTATTTAAGACCTACTTCTTGCTATAAGGAAAATCCATGAAAGCAATAAATAAAAACAAATATTTATATATATGTGTGTGTGTGTGTGTGTGTGTGTGTGTGTGTGTGTGTGTGTGTGTGTGTGTGTGTGTGTGTGTGTGTGTGTGTGTGTGTGTGTGTGTGTGTGATTTTCAACGAACATCATTTCCTACGTTGGATCGGTAGATATTTGAGTTATTTTTTTTTCGAAAATCGCGTCAGTAGTGAAACCTCAGTGACCGAAAAGGGAAATCTGCTAATATTATTAAAAGGAGTGCCTCTATAATTCAAGAAAATAAATTATTAAAGTTGGAACAAACCATTATTTCTTATCCGTAAAACATTGCGTTTTATTTACCATTAAGGCCTTTGCAGGAAATGAAACAATTATACATTTCATACCTATCACTCTCTCAAGACCATTTTATAATAATACTCACTTCATTTAAGCATTCAGAGTTCATGCTTTACGAACACTATCTTCTTTACGACCATTATACCCATGAAACGTCTGAATAATTTCAGCTAAATTCTATAGGGCTGAGAGCATTTTTTTATACAATCTACGCCAAGACTGATAACAAAATGAACCCAATGGTTTATAGGCTAGTTTCTCTTGCCTTTTAAAAATACTTCCACATAATGTAGACAGATTATTTGTATTTTTATATTCACATTTATAATATAAGAAATACACCTTTTACTTCAATTATCCCATATAAAAAGATTTATCTATATACTGTTTGGGTTTTTAATTTCTGTCTTTTGCGTAAAAATGGAAAACAATATCAATGAACAAGATTAAATTCAAGGGAATACTTTATTTAATTCACCTTTTGGCAGTAATTGATGTAAATTCAAATTATATTATGATAGATATATTTTACCCTTAATGGAAGCTCATTTAATATTTAAAGAAAAAAATTGACCTCGGAACCATATAACTTCCTTATACTCCCATTAAACTAAATAGATAATAAAGGTCCACCACTCAGGGGCTGCGTTAACAAAGCAGATTTTCCACGTGCGTCACGTATTTACATTTACCTTATAACGTAAAAGTTCAATGTGAACAATACTTAGTAATTAGACTTCAAATAATTTGCTTCATAAATCAACAGCTTACTGTTAATATTACATGAGAAGGAGTTGGGGGTTTACTGAAGGCCGAAAACTAAAATATCGAAATATCTTGGTTGATATTCAATATAGAGAAACCATGTCTTTAAGAACGTTTATAGATCATTACATTTACAGTAAGATTGGTTCTATACAATGATTCGATCCGACGTGAAATAACGGAGATATTAAGAATTTTCGAAGCCCCCGTTCTAAAACTCCCTCCCATTGGTCTGATATCAGCCATTAGGAAACTTGTTCTTTATAAATATATAACGATTAAATATTGAGTTTGATAAGGATCAAACGACGATAGCGACCACGTACGTACAGACGTATCTCCGTCACTATAAGGCGGATTGACAAAATGTATAGGAACAATCTTATTACAAATTAAATGTACTATAAATATTTTTCTATAAATTTATTTTCTATCTTGAATACTAACCGCGATATTTGCATTTTTCAGTTTTCAGCCACTAGCAAACCCCCACTTCTGCTCATGTTACATACACAATACTCTGTTATATAATAAACCACATTATTCGAAGCTTAAGTACCAAATATTATTTTTAAGAGACATTTATTATACGAGATACATGCAAATATAATCCGGTGATCTCCTGGGTAGGAGCAATGGACATTGGATGAAAATGTTTGTAAATCGTGTCATAAGTACGATCTCAATAACTGAATCCCCTCAAGGGAAGTCTGCTAATAAATAGTATTCGTTTTAATATACTGAAATATAAATAATTGGTTACTTTTTCCTTTAAGAAAAAATTTAACATCTCTGACTTCCTACTTAGGTTTGGCTCAGGGAATAGAAAGCGCCTGGTAATAGGCGGAATGAGCGGAGCCACAATAATAATTTGCAAAGGTCGGGTGCCGAACACGGGCGAACAGCTTGTTAGTTCATTTTGTGGACTTGATAGACCTTTTATCCCAGTGGGCCTTTAATTCCTTGTGCCCGGAGGAAATTACGGGAACCTTAATTCGTATCGGAGGGCTCCGGCTGGAGAAAAGCCATTCCCACAATCTGACAATTGCTTGACATAGATGAGAGGCGGCCTGGCTCTGATTGCTCCTCTAATTGGTCCATCGTCCCTGGCTGAGGTAGTTCTCTCACTGATCTATTGGAACGAAAGCATTTCATTGCGTAAATCGTTCCGACAGCGGGGCCAGATAAAAGGAAGGCCGGCCCGCGAATAAGATGATATACTGCCAGCGAGAGGTTTACTGTTTTTAGCCGGGGCCCCATAGCCCTCCTCCCCGTGTCCAACAGGAGTATGCCTTGACATTCGTGGAATCCACCTACTCCCTTCTCCATCCAGCGGACCGTTTCACCAGCCACTTATTTCCTACCTAATGCATTCCATTATTTTATTTATGTCTTAGCAAATCGGAATAGTGTTTATTCAATTGGCTAACGCATCATTTCCAAGTAAGAAGGTAGTGTTGACTTCTCCTAAGGGAAATCAACTATTGAGGTCGTACTCATTCGAAAACTTCTTCAAATGTCCATCGATCCTACCCAGCAGATGAGGTTCGTTCATATATGTATCTGTTAACTCTCTAGCGGTTGCAATTTTTGTTTGATCGACTCAATATTTAAAATCAAGTTCGTTAATAGCTGAAATCCGACTAGTGGAAAGAGGAACTTAGAGAGGAATTTCGAAAATCCTTAATATCTCCTTTATTATGCGTCGGATAGAAAAAATGTATAGACCCAATCTTATTGCAAATGTAATATTCTATACATGTTGATATGTATGTTTTTTCCTCAACATTATTAATCGAGTTGTTTGCATTTCTTCCATATTTTAGTTCTCGGCCTTAAGTAAACCCCCAGTCCTACTCAAGTCACGCAAACAATAAGCTGGTATATTATGAAGCACTTTATTTGAAGCCTAAATACCAGATATTGTTCTCATTGAACATTTACGTGTATACATGACACTCGTGAAAAATCTGCTTAGTTAACGCAGCTCCTGCGTAACCAACTTTTTTAAATTTGTGTTTCTCTTCCCTATAATCCCCCACCACCCTCCCCTAGTCCGATTGGAGCCACAGACTAACTTGATCATTATTTTTACACGCTTATATGCTTATTTTGTAACGGCCAAAAAGGTTGCGTCAACTAAGCAGATTTCCCTCGTGAAGTTTTACAATAGAAAAATCTACATTCTGGTAACACTTAACACCACAAAGAATATTAAGTGAATAAACGAAAATTGTTATCAGAAAACTTGATAACCTCCCAGCCGAAAGCGTCTGAATTATACACAAACAGGTCTGCCAACACTCAGACCTGACCAGAAAGATAGAAATATTCTTCACCGAAATATATAACAATTACTGAAATATTATTCAGATATATAAACATATTAATTTCATTTTAAACTATATACTACATGTAGTACTGTAATTTATAATGAATCAGAATAATTTTTATATCAATCACTCCAGTTTTAGTAGAAGTCCAAGAACATAAGGCGGAGGGGGTTGGGTCAACAAGACGAATTTGCATGTACCTCGTATAATAAAGGTCTATTGAAAACAATATTTGGTATTTAAGCTTCGAATAAAGTATTTTATTATGTAACAGAATATTGTTAATGTGAGTTGACTAGAAATGGAGATTTGTTGAAGGCAGAAAACTGCAAAATGTAAATATCTATGCTAATATTCACGATAGAGAATAAATTTACATAACAATATTTATGGTGCATTTATTTTAAATAAATTATCAAAAGTGTGTGATTGGTATCATACAATTTTTCGATTAGACGTGGAGTAACGGAAATTTTTCGACTTTTCCAAAAACCCCACTTCTAACCCCCCCCCTCTCACACTGGTCCGATTTCAGCCATAAACGAACTTGATCTTTTTTTTTTACATAATACGATTCAATATTGAGTTTGGTAACGATCAAACAAAAATTGCGACAGTTAGAGCGAGACATATATCTATATATCTATATATATATACATATATATATATATATATATATATATATATATATATATATATATAAAATTGTAACCTCTGTCTGTACATTGATTTTTTTCGGGAAATTTCACGATAACTTTTCGTTTCACATGTCATAGACACCATAACTGCATTTTTTTTCTTTGGTGTCTGTTTGTTTGATTGTTTATTTGTTTGTTACCTTTTCACGCATAAACGGCTGAACCGAATTTTATAAAACTTGGTATGTATATTACTACTAACGCAACTTAGACTTTAGGCAATTAGACGAACAGAAGTGGGGGTTATAAGGGGGGGGGCTGAAATTAAAAATATCAATATTTCGTTTCCTAATGCATTTTCGGCAATTATGCACATAACACAAGTTGTTAACTTTGTTATTTGGAGTAACTTTTGGTATACACTTTTGTCGTATACCTATGTATAAATGAGTTATACGTTAAAAACTACTGCGGAAGTCAACAATTTTATGTGGCACAAAAAACTCAACCGAACTAAACCAAACGCGGTATGTGAATTAGCACTAATGCCTTCCTTATAATAAGCCATACTAACATTTCTAGGGACGGGAGGAGTGGGGGTTATAAGGGAGGCCTGAAATTAAAAATAGTGATATTTCGTTTCCTATTGGGGTTTCGGCAAATATGCACATAACAAAAGTTGTTTATTTTGTTATTTAGAGAAATTTGCTCAACAATTCTTTTCAATATGAACTACCTGGTACCTCACCTGGAAAAATTAATTCAAATTATAATATATTATTATAATATTTTGTCCTTAATAATTTAAATCTATGCATAATGCACAGGAAACGGGAAATATGACAATATGGAGGACAGTGAAGTCTTACATAAAGAATTAATTTTATTATTAACAAATCCACAGAAACGACGGGTATTAACCCTAAACACCGGGAAGGGTAAATGTCAAAATATTGTGCAAAGTAAAGCCTTGCCAAAAAAATACCATCACCATCCAGCTCTCAAATGAATTCCCGGGCGAAACCGGGTATCTGAACTAGTATATATATATATATATATATATATATATATATATATCTATATATATATATATTATTGTAACCTCTGTCTGTACATTGATTTATTTCTCGAAATTTCTCGATAACTTTTCGTTTCACATGTCATAGACACCATAACTACATTCTGTTTCTTTGGTGTATGTTTGTTACCTTTTCACGCGTAAACGGCTTAACCAAATTTTATGAAACTAGGTATGTATATTACTACTAACCCAACTTAGACCTTAGGCTATGTTAATATTCTCTGAGACGAACAAGAGTGGGGGTTATAAGGGAGGGCTCAAATTAAAAATAGCGATATTTCGTTTTCTATTGGCTTTTCAGAAAATATGCACATAACAAATGTTGTTTATTTTGTTATTTAGAGTAACTTTTGTTATATACACTTTTTTCGTATACTGAATTATAAACGAGATATAGACTAAAACCTATAGCGGAAGTGAACAATTTTATTTGGCACACAAGAGACTCAACCGAAATGAATAAAACTCGGTATTTGTATTAGCACTAACGCCTTCATTATCATAAGCCATACCAATATTTCTAGGAACGGGCAGAAGTGGTGGTTGTAAGGGAGGCCTGAAATTAAAAATAGCCGTATTTCGTTTTCTATTGGTTTTTCTGCAAATATGCACATGACAAAAGTTGTTTAGTTTGTTATTTAAAGTAACTTTTGTTATATTCACTTTTGTTGTATAATAAATTATAAACGAGATATACACTAAAAGCTAAAACGGGAGTCAACTATTGTATTGGACACCAACGGTTGAACCGATTCCAACAAACCTCGGAATATTTAAATTAGCATTAATTCTTACATGTTTATAAGCTATATTAAAATGTTTAAGTTATAACGGAAGTGGGGGTTATAAGGAAGGCCTGGAATAAAAATTCGTGATATTTCATTTTCTATTCCAAACCAACCACGGGTACTAACCCTAAACACTGAAATGGGGAAATGTCAAAATATTGTGCAAAGTAAAGTCTTGCCGAAAAAATACCATCATCATTCCGACTCAAATAAATTCCCGGGCGAAGCCGGGTACCTTAGCTAGTATATATATATATATATATATATATATACACACACATAATTTTGCATGAATCTCATTTTTCTACGGTGAAGGATCGATGGTCCGGTGAAGGATTTGAAGAAATATTCCTTTAAGGGGAATCTGTTACACAATCATTGTGGCCGCTAGAACTGTGGCAGATAAGTATGCTGCTGCTAGGTGATATGAATGGGTGGCTTTGTTCCAGTATTTAATTTCTTTTTGGGGGATCTAGAACTCACTAAGAGGTTTTACGGTTGAGAATAGAAGAAAAATCTACTCTAAGAAAATGACAACATATCCAATCACAGTAATATCGTGCCCGAGACGGATTTAACAGGGGGTCTCTGGAGCCTTTGGGAATTGTTTTCCAGACCTTGTAATTATATCCAAAGCTCCTTTTTTTTTTGGACGGAGTCATCGTGCAAGAAAGGAAATAATAAGGAGCGGAAGAAAGGCGGCGCGTAATGTTCCGGGCGGTCACTCCGATGGTGGATATGGGAAGTGAGTAAGGAAAGCCTAAGGAGATTGCAGAGCAGAGGCGATCTCTTCCCATGTCGGCCTCACCCGCTGATCCTCAATTAGTAGATTGGCCAAGTAGCAATCCGTTCTGATGACAGGAGCTGTGAGAGCCTACAGCCTACAAACCACCTGTCTCCTCTATTACACCTTCACACATTGCTGAAACACTTAATACTCCACTCCTTACCATTACTAGAGCTGGAAAATTATAAACTCTTTCAAAACGCATTTGCTTAACAAACGCCGAAATGATTTCACCACAAATTTTTCTACCGTATAACGAGTAGGAGAGGGGCTATACGAAAGTGTGAAATCTGAAAAATGGCAATATCTCGCATGATATTCTAGATATAAGAAAGTCAGTCACGCAGGGGCTGCGTAAACTAAGCAGATTTCCCTCGTGAAGTTTAACAATAAATAAATCTACATACCGGTAACACAAAACCATCGCCAATATTAAGTGAATACAAACGATAATAAGAAACCTCCCAACGGAAAGCATCTGAAACGTAAACAAACAGTTCTGCCAACTTCTTACTGTAAAGAAAAACAATAACTGTAATATATCTGAATATAACGTATGTATTTGATTCAAAACTATTTACTATATCTAGTTCTGCAATTTATCATAAATCTGAATAATTTTTATCTCAATCAACAAATATAATTGGTCCGAAAACTTAAGAAGGGAGGGAGTGGTCACCAGAACATATTTGGGTGTATCTCGTATAATAAATGTCTCTTGAAAACAATATTTGGTATTTAAGCCTCGAATGATGTGGTTTATTACATAAACGATTATTGTTTATGTAACATGAGTAGAAGTGGGGGTTTGCTGAAGGCTGAAAACTGAAAAATGCAAATATCTCGGTTAATATTCAAGATAGAGAATAAATGTATATAACAATGTTTATAGTGCATTTTATTAGCAATAAGAATAATTTCTTACAGTTATACGATCCGGCGTATAGCAACGGAGATATTTCGAATGTTCATAATACTCCCCTTTAACCCCCCCCCCTCCCACTTGTCCGATATCAGCCATTTAATTAATTTTTAGATAAAACGTCTAAATATCGAGTTTGTTGATGATCCAACAATAATTGCGACCGCTAGAGCGGTAACAGACAAATATACATGTATATACATACAATTTTGAATGGACCTCATTTTCGTCATCTCCTGGGTAGGATGGATGGACATTTAAAAAAAAAAAATCGAAAATCGCGATAGCTGAAGTCGGTCACGCAGGTGTACATAAACTAAGCTGATTTCCCTCTTGAATTTTAACAATAGATAAATCTACATACTGGTAACACAACACCATCGTGAATATTAAGTGAATGAATACAAATGGTAATAATAAAACTTTCAGTCTATTTTAGTAACCACCCGAAGGGAAGCGACTGAAATGTAATCAAATTGGTCTGCCTTCCTCTCACTGGAAAGAAAAACAATTACTGGAATAAATCATAATAAAATATCTGGAAATAAAATATTAATTTTATTGAAAACTATTTACTTTTTCTAGTCATCTCAATCAATGGAATTGATCCCGTCTGGGGTTACGTTAACTACCCGTAAGCAGGTTTGACACGCTATTGATCTCTCCCCATAAATGTTTTATTTCTAAGTGAAAATAAGTGAGAAGGGGCGGGGAGGTTTTACTGGCAACTGAAAACAATAAAGTGGAAATAACTCGTTTAATATTAAAGCTATAAAAGAATTTATGAAGGGACAATTGCCGAGAGTCATTAGTTTAATAAGATTGATTCAATAACATGTAAGGATAGGGCTCATAATAAGAGAGATATTCCTAATTTTTAAAATTACCCCCTGATTCTGGTCTGATTTCAGTTTTTTACGAATATGAACTTTAGTGCTGAATTAAACGGTTAAACATTGATTATGGTAAATCAAATAAAGGGTTGGAGCCACCAGATACTATTATCATATCTGTCGGGGTTGACCGTCGTTACTTATGTTCGAGTACAGTTGGCAAGCGCTTTCGATACAAGGGCACCATCTTCAAGCTGTCTAACGTTGTACTGAGTTAGTTGTCCATTGGTCAGTAGGCTTTATACGTCTGTTCACCATATTAAGTTGTTCATGTTTTAGTCTGTGTCTGTTTGTTTACATTAGTCAAGCAAAGTGTGTTTATAGCTTGTATCCAGGTAAATTGTTTTCGTGAAGGTTGTTTATGCTTTTTGTGTGTTGTGTTTAGGTCTGGTGTAAGCTGCTTGTGTGTGAGTATAGGTTTAGTGAAATGTTGCACGATTGAATGGGTATTAAATCACGGCTGAATTACGTAATTGGAAAAGAATCTGGATCCATGTTCGTCGTCACTTGGTTAATGTGGTGATGTGGTTTAGATTTAGATTGCAGCCGTATTGTAAAGGCATTAGAAACCAAACATTGCCACACATATTTTCTACTAGATTCTCATATTTTAGATAAATGGTTATCTGTTATTCATTGTTCGAATACGCTTAACTTCAATGTATGATTTACTCGAGCCCACGCTATCAGCCGTTTGCTGAAAAATGTGAGTCCAGAGAGTATCGGTAGGAATAGAGCCTTCTCCCTTGGCTGGAGTACTTTTTCACAGTGATCAATGAAGGAGGTGAAGAAGAGAAAGGAGAAGAAGAAGAACTGGTTGTAGGGGGGAGGGGGTGGCCCCACTAATCCAATATAAGCGGAGTAATACCGTCCTAGTGGTAGGTCCTTAATACATCAACTCATAAGTTGCTCTGCTCCCCACCTCCGCTTCCAGAGTCCCAAATCTACTCTGCCCTAGCCAATAAATAACAACCACCACCAACAGCACATATTAAACTTTTTCCACCCGATATATATATATATATATATATATATATATATATATATATACTTTCCTGCGGGTTCGGCTTTAAAAATTTCTCTCACATACATCTCCATCGAGCTGGCTGGAGGTTAGCTGTCCCCCCTCTACCAGGACTCTCCCCTCCCCGAGAAGTTGAATGTCTCCCGTCAAATCAAACACGTAATATAATGTTTCAAGATTTCGACGCACTTGGGAATATTTTACAAGGATTCCAGGAATAACTCTGTCATTTTTTCAATAAGAACATGCCAGAGGACACCACGTAGCTTCCTTGTACTTCCTCATATTAAATATCATCGTAATCTATGCAGATTTACCACGCCCTGGATGACACACTGGTGATCTAATCTCACTATAAATCATATGTTGGCAACAACCGGCCCGCGAGACATTTTGAAAAACACAGTTAAACAAACATATTACACTACTTACTCCAAATGAGGAGGACGAGGAGAGATTTGTGCGTTTGGCAGTACTTATGAATGCGAACAGTTCTTTTTAATGATGAAAGTTAATAAATCAAAACACCGTACAAGGCTGACTGACGATAATTTGGAAAATTCTTTACGTCTTTGTGTCAGTGGAATTAATCCAAACATCGATGGATTAGTTTCCCAAATTCAAGCTGTATCGTTGATTTTGGTGCCACTATTTAACTTTAGTTGTTTGTAACAATCCCAAAATTTACGATTTAATTATAATGTTGTGCCTATTTTTTTTTTCATTTCATTTTGTTATTTTAATAAATTGTATTATAATTACATTGTTGTGTAATTTCATGTTTGATATCTATGGTCAAAAATTATGAACACTAATTTAAAATGCACTACTTTTAAAAGCCGCCAGCGAACGTATTTGCACACGAAAATTTGGCCGACAACGTGTCAAAGGTTGCCCATACCTGCTATAAATGCTCGAAATTCCAATAGTTTTTTAACCCCACCCCCTAAATCTCTCCTATTCCTGAATATGAACCTTTAAGTTAAATGGAACGGTGAAGTAATGAGTATAGTTTCGATGAAATAAACCTCATTGGAATATCGTCATCTCACCACGTATTTGCATATACCTCACACAGTAAAAGTTCATAGAAAACTAAATTTGGTATTTAAGCTTTGAATGAAGTTGTTATTGATATAATACCTTACTCTTAATATGACATCAGTAAGAGGGGGGGGGGGGTTACTAAAGGCTGAAAACTAAAAAATTCAAATATCTCAGTAATGAAAAGATATATAAAAATATTTATAGAACATTAAATTTCCAATGAGATTGGTTCCATGCAATTTTTCGATCCAATGTTTAATAACGGACATACGTTGAATTTTCTAAATCGCCGCTATAAACCCCCTCTCCCATAAATAACTATAATGTAGCACCATCTAACATTATTTCGCATCGAAGTGATACATGTTATCTTCGTTCTAATATCGAAACTATCATAGAACATATTTTGTTGGCTTTATGGTGGTGAACAAACAATTTTCTGTATCTCTAATATATCCTGAGAAATTTGCAATTTTGAGTTTTTTGGGTTAGATTGGATTTGAATTTTCAAAATGTGAAAAAAAAAAAAAAAACTCGGATCGTTCATTTTGCGTCGGTTTTTCTGTTATTACGTACAAAAGTCACATTAAGTTTTCACAAAAAATAAGAATTCATCGGCCATGAAAATAATTAAATGATTAAGGATCTGGAAGTTTTAGCAGATTTCCATTAGGGGAAGTCACCTGTTGAGGTTATACTCATCACGCAATTTTTAAAAAATGGGATTTTTAAAATCTTTCTTCAAATGTTTATCTATACTGCCCATGAGATAACGGAAATGATGGGGTCTATTCAAAATTTTATATATATATATATATATATATATATATATATATATATATATGTGTGTGTGTGTGTGTGTGTGTGTGTGTGTGTGTGTGTGTGTGTGTGTGTGTGCGTGTGTGTATGTCTGTTAACACCATAGCGGTAGTACTTTTTGTCTGATAGTTTTTATACTCGATTTTTAAATGTTTAATGTAAAAACGAAGATCAAGTTTGTTTAAGGTGAAAATCGGACCAGTGATCGGGGGGGGGGTTTAGAGGGGAGAATTTCAAAAATTCAAATCATCTCCGTTGTTATGCGTCGGATGGAAAAAATGTCTAAAATCAATCTTATTGCAAATGTAATGTTCTATAAATCATGTTATATGCATATTTTCTCTATATTGAATTTTAAACTAGATATTTTCAAATTTTATATTTCGGCCATCAGTAAATCCACTTCATTCCTACTCATGTCATATTAAATATTGTTTTATCAAGATCCACTTTATTCCAAGCTTTAAACAACAAATGTAGTTTTCATCGAACTGTGAGAAACATACAAATACGTCATGTGAAGACGTCATCTATTAAGATTTTTCGTTGTTTACTCATAAATGTTTATTTGATCTATACCACACTCGATAGTAGTAGTTTCAGTCAACGCTGAAGATCATATTTGTTACTGGCTGAGATTGTACTGGGGTTATAAAATTCAAAATATCTCCGTTATTATCAGTCGGATCATAAAATTGTTATAGGACCAATCTTGTTCAACTTTCGGTTTTCTACAATTGTTGTTGTACACATTTTTTGGTAACTCAAGAATTAGGCGAGTTTTTCGTACTTTCCTGTTCTCTGCCTTCAGACCCCCCTCCCCTCCCCCTTCTACTTATTAGTTTCTTTACATTTAAATAGAGAACACGTGGTGATATTAGACCACTTTTGTTGTGTCAGGACTTGAGAACTCTGATTAGTTTACGCAGCCCCTGCCTGACGGACTTTTTGTTTAAAGTTGTGACTTGGGCAGGAGTCCATTGGACAGTCCAAATTTGTTTAAGTACTATTGGTCACTTTAATGTTTGGTGCGAATATTCTGTTTGTCATTCGGATTTTAATTTCTTTCAGGAATGTTTTAATGGGCCATCCCATGCCAGTGGTTGACTGTTCATAGCTTGATTCCTCTAGGTTTAGGTTAGTTCGGGAGATAGAGAAATATGGTTTGATTGAGAGAGAAGACGTGGCTCTATATTGACTGGAATGGTCGAGTCGATCCTCAAGTCGTGCCAATAGTGGCGTGATGAAAGAAGAGACACGAAACCCAACTCATTAGCCTAATTATGGAGAGCGATCGTTAGGGCAATCCTTCCTACCCCCGATACCCGCTCCAAGTCCTTCTTTCTATCAGCACAACATTCGATAGGGATGAAAGTCCGTCACGCAGGGTCTGCGTTGGCTAAGCAGGTTTCCCTCGCGAAGTTTAACAATACATAAAACTACTTACTGGTAATACAAAACCACAGTGAATATTAAGTGAATAAATACAAACGATAATAAGAAGCATCATGACGGGGAGCGTCTGAAATGTAAACAAACAGGTCTGCCAACCACTTACCGGTAATAAAAACAATTACTGAAATATATCATAATTTAAAATATTAATTTTATTTTGTAGTACTGTAATTTATAATGAATCAACAAATTTTTATCTCAATCAATCAAATTTTAGTAGTAGAAGAACTACTACTAAGGGAGGAGGAGGTACTAGAACATATTTACATGTATCTAATATAACCAAGGGTCTCTTGAAAACAATATTTGGTATTTAATCTACAAATAATGTGGTTTATTATATAACAGAGTACTGTTTATGTAACATGAGCAGAAGTAGGGGTTTGCTAAAGGCTGAAAACTGCAAATATCTCGGTTAATATTCTAAATAGAGAATAAATGTATATAACAATATTTATAGACATTTTAATTTGCAATAAGATTGATTCCATACAATTTTTCAATCCGACGTATAGTAACTGAGACATTTTTATTTTTCGATAATACCCCCCTTTAACCTCCCCCCTTCTCACGGGTCCGATTTCAGCCATTAACGAGCTTGATTATTTCTTTTACATAAAACAATTTAATATCGAGTTTGGTAACGACCAACAAAAATTGCGACAGCTAGAGCGAGACACACACACACACACACACACACACACACACACACACACACACACATACATACATATATATATTGAACGCACTTCATTATCGTTTTCTACTAGGCAGGATGGGCATTTGAGGAAATGTTTAGAAAATCGCGTCTTGAGGGCAACCTAAACAGCTGATTTCCCTAAAGGTAAATTTGAGTAAAGAGAAATGATATATTCGCTTATTGTTAATGTGCGAGTGGATTTTCGAAGGCTGAAAATGTAAAAATGCAAATATTTTGGTTAATATTCAAGTTAGGGAAACAGCGTAAAAAAAAAAAATAAAAAAAAAAAAAAAAATTAACTTTGCTTATAGTAACGAACATATTTTGAATTTTCTATTATTTAAACCCTCCGTTGAACCGTTGAAATGTCGTGTTTTGTGACGACTGAACGAAAATTATGCTTGTCTGGTCTATTATTGAGGAGTTATGATGAATCCAACTGCGATTAATATATAGCTTGAAGAAAGGGATAGATTCTTCATGGCTGCGGAGAAGGAATTCCTTAGCAAGCAAGAAATTGCAAAGAAAGCTAAAATAGCCATGAATAGGACTTTTTTTTTCTTTATCTATTTCTCCATGAATGAATTCATATGATTACTAAGGATACTTAAAAGAAATTTATGCATGCGACACCAAAACAAGCATATCACTGGTTTCCTTCTCAGTTCTTGCCTTTTGTACTGTACTTAAGTGAGCCATAGTACAAAGCTAATTTTAATTATTAAGGGAAAGCTCTCCTTTGGTATAAAGTTTCTGAACACATGTAAATTCTGAACACAAATTTTCATTTTCGTGAAAATAGTAAAATATATTTCTAGTTACAAGAGAAACCAGCTACTGAGGTCGTACTCATGACGCGATTGTCGAAAAATTTCTTCAAATGTCCATTGATCCAACCCAGGAGATGACAAAACGAGGACCGTTCCAAATTATATATATATATATATATATATATATATATATATACATTGTCTGTTAACGCTCTAGCGGTCACAATTTTTGTTTGATCGTTTGTTTGAATCTCGATATTTAATCGTTTTATGTTAAAAAAAGAACAAGTTCGCTAATGGCTGTAATCGGACCAATGGGAAGGGTTAAAGGGCATGATTTTCGAAAATTCGAAATATCTCCGTCATTATACGTCGGATCGAAAAATTGAATAGAACTAATCTTATTGTAATTAAAATGTCCTATATATTATTATATACGTGTAAGCTCTATCTTGAATAACAACCGAGATATTTGCATTTTCAGTTTTCAGCCATTGGCAAACCCCCTCTTCTACTCATGTTACATACTCAATAATACTCTGTTATATAATATACCATATTATTCGAAGCTTAAATATCAAATATTGTTTTCATACCTTTATTATACGAGATACATGCAAATATATTGCGGTGATCCCCCCCCCCGTCCTAAGTTCTTGGACTACTAAAATTTGATTGATTGAGATACAAATTATTCTGAATTATTATAAATTACACTAATATATGTAGTATTTAGTTTTCAATTAAATTAATCTATTATATTTTGATATATTTCAATAATTGTTTTTCTTTCCGGTGAGAGTTTAGTAGACCTGTTTTTTTACATTTCAGATGCTTCCCGTTGGGAGGAGAATTATAGTATTTACATCTTGTATTTATTCAGTTAGAGTTATGATATATTCACGGTAGAGTTGTGATACCAGTGTGTGAATTTATCTGTTGTTAAACTTCATGAGGGAAATCTGTTTTGTTTTCGCAGCCCCTACCTGTTGGACTTTTTAATATTGTTTTTACTTTTTGGTTTTTCTATTGATTCTATGTCATTTATATAAATTGTATTATATATGAGGGAAATTTATCTATGAAAACAAATTAAAGGGCAGTAATATCTTACTGATATTATATGTATCTAGTACTTGGTTAAAACATCATCTAAATTATATTTTCATTCCCTTTAAATTGTTTTTTGATTTTTTCTCTCTTATTATTCAAATATTTTTCTTATTTTTTATTTGTTGTTTGTTAAATAGATCTTATATTTATCTTATGACACTTTTGTATAAAAAAAAATATTATGTATTCCATGTAACAAATTATTGTAAATAACCCTCTCCACTGTACATATTATCGAAAGATGTGACGTACAAGTGGAGGGAATTATTTGGATATACTCCCTCATTTTAGGGATACTGAACAAAGGGTGGAAAAATGGTTCAATTATTTATCATTCTTCAAAAGCATTCCCCCTGGTGCTCCAAACAAACGTAATAATTTTTCAGGTTAAGGCTCCATAACACTTGTATTACTTTTATAAACGGACAAGTAATGGTAATTTCATAGAACTTAATCCATTTCATTATAAACTTTTTCAAGTTTTCAAATTTTTACGATTAAACGAATGACAGTATTGCGAATCTAAAAGTTTGATCTATTCTCTCCAACCTTAGTATTTTATTTCTTCTTCTATTTTTAAAAAAATCATGTTTTAATTCCAAGATCAAAACTATATCTCAATTGCCCGAAGCCAGATTAATATTTCTGGACAAATTTCAAGAACCAATTGGGCATGAGAGGTTCAGAGATTTGTATTTCTGTATTGTCCGTCACTTTCCTTGTGCCTCTGCCAGCTTTACTCTTTGATATTTAAGAATCAACTAATATTTTAACGTGCAAAATGAGCCGAACATTGATTTCTACTTCCGTCCAGAACCTTCTGACAAACAACGCAAACTGGGACACTTTTTGTTTCATATGTGCGTAAAGTTAAATCAGATTTTGATGTTGTACTCATGACGCGGTTTTTAAAAAAATATCTTCAACATTGATACAATCCAGAAGATGATGAAAATGAGGTCCGTTCATTATATATATATATATATATATATATATATATATATATATATATATATATATATATATATAGAGAGAGAGAGAGAGAGAGAGAGAGAGAGAGATTTGTTTCTTCTGTCGGTCGTAATTTTTGTTTGATCATTACTAAACTATTTAAACGTTTTATGTAAAACTAAAAATCAAGCTCGTTAATTGCCCAAATCGGAACAAGGTAGGGGGATTTAAAGGGGGGCATTTGAAAAATTCGAAATATCTCTTAGTTGTCTAGAACCAATCTTATTGCAATTTTAATTTCCTATAAATTTCTTATGTACTCATGTTTTCTCTCTTCAATATTGAACGTGGTATTTTTTAGTTTTCAGCTCTTAGTAACCCCCTCCCCCCCATACTCTTGCCATATTAACAGTAAGCTGTATATCATGGATTAATTTATTTGAAACTTAAATTCAAAGTAGTGATTTCATTGAACATTTACTGTGTCTGATACATGCAATTATTTTCAGTGGCAGGTCATTTAAAATTTTAAGGGAAATCAGCTATTGAGGTTATACTCATGGCACGATTTTAGAAAAATTCCCTCAATTGTACATCGATCCTACCTAGTAGATGACGAAAATGAGACCCATTCAAAAGTATATGTATATACGTGTTTGTGTGTGTGTGCCTATTGCCTCTCTAGACGAGACAACTTTTTTTTATCGTTACCAATCTCGATGTATGAGCAATTTATGTAAAACTAAAGATCAAATTCTTTAACGGCTAAAATCGGACTAGGGGATGGGAGAGGGTTCAGAGGGGGGAGGATTTCGAAAATTCGAAATATCATCACCATTATTCATCTGATCGAAAAAATGCATGTAACCAATTTTATCTTATATCTATCACCAATATTAACCGAGATATTGGGAATTGTTTAGTTTTCAGCCGTTAGTAAACCCCTACTCCTACTCATATAACATTAAAAATAATCTATTATAACCTGAATCGCTTTATTCTAAACATAAAAAGCAAATACTGTTTTCAAAATACCTTTATCATGCAAGATACATGGGAATTCGTTCTGTGTTGACGTCATCAATTAATATTTTACGTTCTGTGAGGAAAATGTTTATTTGATATATACTATACTCCATGTTTGACCGTTTCATTCAACACTAAAGATCATATTTGTTGTTAGCTGAAATTGGATCACGAATAGTGGGGAAAATTCAAAATATCTCGCTTGTTATGTATGGTATCGTAAAATGTTATGGAACAAATATCGTTAAACTACGGATGGTCTACATTTGTTTTTTATACAATTTTTCTTTACTCAAGTACTCAAGTACTCCTTGTTTACAGCCTTCAGTACTCCCTCTTTACTCACCAGTTTTTACATATAAATAGAGAATATGTGGTGACAATTGTTGTTCTATTCATTGTTTTGTAACTCGTGTATCAAGACAGTTTTTCGTACATTTTTGTTTTCAGCCTTCTGTAACCCCCTCCCCCTCCTCGCCCCTTCTAGTCGTCCGTTAATTTTACATTGAAATTGAGAATATGCGGTGAGACGAGATCTCAAGTGTGTTATACCAGCACGTTGGAAATCTGTTTAGTTTAAACAGCCCTGCGTAACGGACTGTTTAAACTACTGAGGGTCTATAAATATTTTTTCGTAACTCAAAATATTTTTTGATTTTTTTTCTTTCCAGCCTGCAACAATCCCACGCTTCTAGTCATCGGATTTTTGTTTATAATTAGAAAATATAGGGTGAGGTGAGATCACCAGTATGGCCTGTAGAGCGTGGGAAATCTCTTGAGTTTATGCAGCCCCTACGTGATGGACTTTTTTGTATTCCTCTACTAATGATACTATGGATGACTGTAATAAAGACTGTAAATTAATCGTTGACGTAAGAGAATTTTTTTTTTTTTTTCATAAATCACGGCCTAAAATATTGTTATGGTGACAAAGTAATAGCGGCTGTAAAAGTTTTACTGTCAGTACGTCATGTTGTATCTCTTCAGGGGAGAAGAGAGGGGCCAATGCAAAAAAAAAAAGGAAAAAAAAAGTGGAGTAGGATGTTGACGTTAGAACAAACAGTATAAAGAGGTTGGTGGCTGGTAAACAGGGGCTGGGAAGGGGGGTCTGTTTGAAGCTACCGGAATCCGATTTGGATTGGGAATGAGAAAAAAAAGAAGGGGATCCCCCCCCCCGTCGGCTGAAGGACCGGTAATGGTTTTCCAATAGGGGGAGGCACCTGTTGCACACTCCTGCCCCCCCCCTTCCTTCACCCTGCCTTTTTATTCTCCTATCAATGTCCCCCTGCTCCAACCCCTACCCACTTATCCGAGCATGTTACCTCTATGTCTACACCCATTACCTCGGAAACTTTCGCCTCTTCTTTACCAATTGCCGACGCATAACCCTCCACGGATTGGATATCCGTATTTACATAAAATCAAGTCTTTTGTATGTCTTCTGTCTGTTCCAGGCAGAAACTCCTCTTATAGAGTTATTCATGTGGATCCACGCTAGGGCGTAACAAGGCTTATTGGTGACCCTGTAACTCTCCAAAGGAAAGTAAGGTCAGGACAACCAGAAACATAGAGTCTAGTGATTCAGTCCATGCCAGCAGCTTTTAACATATAACTATTTTTACTTCCATTTTCTCCGAAATTTTCGCCGCTTCTTAACTAATTGTCAACACACAAGAGGATGTCTCCATATTTACATAAAAACAAGTCTTTTGTTTGACTTGTGCCCCTTTCTTGCAAGAATTCCAATTAAAGTTGATCAGTCTGATACAGTCTAAGGCGTTACAATGCTTATCGGTCACCAAGTAGCTCTCTAAAGGAATGATGGACACCTTGACAACCAGATACTTTGTGTCTGCTGACATAGCCTAATAAAGAGTCAACTGTACTGCCATCAGCTTATAGTAGATGTCTGTTTACTCCATTACATCTGAAACTTTCGCCAATTTTTTACCAAGGCGTACCCTTCCACGGAATTTGTCTCCGTATTCAAGTCTTTTACGTGTTCTTAGCTCATCTCATGCAGAGACTCACTGATACCCCATCAGCTTAAAGCAGATGTTCACGCCTACACCCATTGCCTCCGCAACGTTTTCCTCCTCTTTACTAACTAAAAATAACACGCCAAGGATTTTATCTCCGTAATCAAGTCTCTTGGGTGTTCTCAGCTCATCTCACGCAGGAACTGTAGAGTTTTTCAGGCAGATTCAAGCTAAGGCGCAACAAGGATTATCGGTGATCAAGTGGCTTTCTAAAGTAAGACCCTGACAACCAGATACTTAAGAGTCTGGCGACAGAGTCCTTGAAGAGCAAACTACTCTGCCTGCACCTCATAGCAGATGTTTACACCCACTACTAATGAAACTTTAGCCATTTGTTTATCAAGGTATAACCTTTTATGGAATTTGTCTTCGTATTCATGTCTTTTGCTCCTTTTATACAGAAACTCAACTTCTAGTGTAATTTAGGTGGATACAGATTAAGGCTTATTGGTGAGCATTCAGACCCTAAAAGAAAGTATAACTCCAGATACTTCGATTCTGGAGACACAGTCCATTAAGAACCGACAGCTTAGATGTATAAGTCTGCACCCATTACCTACAAAAGTTTCGCGTTTTCTTTACCAATTGCCAACGCATAAACCACCATGGGTCCTTGTCTTCGTTTTCCAGTCTTTTCATATCTTCTGCCATTTTCGTTAAGTAGCTAAACTTATTGAGTTATACATGCAAAAACATGCTAAGGCATAAATAAGTGTTTCGATTAATTAGTCTCTGCTTTTCATGTATGAGTATTTATTTCCGAACTTTCACAAATTCTAACTCCTGGCGAGCACCCACTGATAATGCTAGTGAATTGAGTTTGGGGGGTTTCGAATAGTCCTGCTGAGTAGCTAGTCGGTGCTCGTGGTGACATCTCCTAGAAATGGGAATAGGGAGTGATGGACCATTACCGGATTCAGCATTGGTCACAGGTCCCCTTCTCACAGTCGTACGTGTCCCCTCTCTCCCTTTATATTCTTTTTCTTTTGTCCAATATACCGTCTCTCTCTCTCTCTCTCTCTCTCTCTCTCTCTCTCTCTCTCTCTCTCTCTCTCTCTCTCTCTTCTCTCTCTCTCTCTCTCTCTCTCTCTCACACACACACACACACACACACACACCACCACCACCAATATATCTCTCTTTGTCTCTCCTTCCCTCCCTTGCCCATAGCCACACATTGGTATGCATTGTTGAACTAACTCTGAATCAATACGTGAGCGCCTTTCAACAGTTTTCTTATAAGTAAATATCAACTGTTGAGTATATATATATATATATATATATATATATATATATATTTATATATAGATAGATCTGTGTGTGTGTGTGTGTGTGTGTTTAGGTAGTGCACTTTCTCCAGAAATATTGATACTTCAAAATTTTCACCTGTGCGATTATGTCCAAATACTTTAAATGTTGCACTTCTGCGCCAAAAAGTTAAGAGATCAAAAATGCATTTTAGTTTTTGGTAAGCATCAAGCTCACTTTTTCTTAAAATCTTTTTGACTATCTAAACTTACATTATATGATCACTGGATGAATTGTTAATGCGCTAATGAATCTTCCTGTCTATGAGAATGGCACCCTAAATGTGTATTCTTAGTTAATTTCTTCATATATCTATTGATCGTACAAAGGAATGTATGTTAAATTGATAGATTTTACTGAATGAATTGATTGAATATCAGATAATTTTATATCGAATGCTTTGTATGCTCCATAGAAATTAATTGAAGCAATAATAGTAACTTTGATGTAAAAAAATGACCTAACCAATTATGTTTTTTTAACATTTAATGGATATAAATAATTTCATTTCATAACCTCAAATCATCAACTCAGAGGCCTTAACCACAGCAAGTCTTTTTTCAGATCATCCAGAGACGTCCGAAACTCTTTACCAACTCACCTTTAAACAATTAACATAATATTTTGGGGAACGTTTCCTGGGATCACCCTAATTATTGCAATCTTCTTTTATTAAGTCCGTAGTACAGATGGAGTCGGCATACAAGGCTATTAGTTCGGAGATGCTTATGTTACTCCACCTAAGGTGGGCTCTCTACTTAACTCGAAAGTCCGTCTCGCAGGGGCTGCGTAAACTAAGCAGATTTCTCTAGTGCTCGTTTAATGAACATTGGAACTCATCTCACCTCATATTCTCTATTTACATATAAAAACCGGCGTGTAGAAGAGAGGGGGGTACTAAATGATGAAAACATAAATATTAGAATAACTCGCTACATAATTGACTCACGAAAAAAAACACAGAACAACAATTGTAGACCATCATCAGTTAAACAAGGTTTTAGTCTATAACATTTAACGAAACGATACATTATAACGGAGATATTTTAAATTTTTGAATCCCTCCCCTTCTTTTACAGGTCAGGTTTCAGCCAATAATAAATATGATATTTAGTGTGTACTTAAAAAGCTAAATATTGAGTATTTTATTGTTAAAATAAACATTTACGAGTTAAGACCGAAAAATTTTAATAGTTGAAGACCTCACATAACGTATTTGGATGTATCTCAAACAGTTTAAGTTCAATGAAAACAATATTTAGTATTTACTCTTAAAATTATATGGTTCAAGGCATAACAGCTTATTGTTAATATGACGTGAGTAAAAATGGTGGTTCACTGAAGGCAGAAAACTAAACAAAGCAAATATCTCGGTTAATATTCATTATACAGAAAATATTTACCTAACAATATTTATAGAAAATTGAATTTGTAATAAGATTGATTTTATAAACTTTTTCGATACGACATATAATAAAGAAGATATTTCCAATTTTCTAAATTACTCTCCTGTAACCCCCCTCTCCCTGTTTGATTTTAGCTGTTAACGAACTTGACCTTTAGTTTGACATAAATCGCTTACATATCGATTTTAAAATTAAACGAAATTAAAAATAGCGATATTTCGTTTCCTATTGGTTTTTTGGCAAATATGCATACAACAAAAGTTGTTTATTTTGTTATTTAAAATAACTTATGTTATATACACTTTTTTCGTATAATAACATAAAGGCGTTTATACACTTTAAAACTTAATAAAGGCGTTAATTTTATTTGGCACACAGACTAAACCGAACTAAAGCGGGAGTCGGTATGTGTTTTATTGGCACACAGACTCAACCTTCCTAAATAATAAACTCGGTATGTGTATTTCGCAGCGCCTGTGCAAACATTTCTAGGGACGGGCAGGAGTGGGGGTTATAAGGGACGCCTGAAATTAAAAATAGTGATATTCCGTTTCCTATTGGTGTTTCGGCATATATGCACATAAGAAAATTTCATATTTACTGCGTCGCGAGGTCAATTGTCTAAATGAACATCGTTGTGGATTTTGCATCCTCAGGTTATGAATGTTTCATACTGCAGGAAGTACTTTTATATTATATATTTTTTTAAACATCTTAGAGCATGCAACAGATCCTTCAAACTCTTAAATAGTTGGATTTAATTCAAAGAGAGTGACGCCATTCACTTGGAATTTGTTTAGTGATGAGCTCATTAAATAAACCTCAAGTAAGAAAATAAAGGCCTCGTTCCTTCAGAATAGTTTAACCTCCATCATCAGTGCCCTCTTCACAGAGACTTTACTGGAAGCAAGGATTCCCTGTCATTAAATAAAATCCTTAGTCCCACCCAGGCTAGAAAAGTGTGGTGCCCTGTAGAAAACCCATTCCAATTAGCCATATTAGCAAAAAGTGGACGTAAGTAAATAATAATCATAATCCATATGTTGACATAAATCGCTTACATATCGATTTTGTTAATGATTAAACAAGTATTGCGACTACTAAATTGAGAGAGGTGACAGACAAATATATATATAAAATTGTAACCTCTGTCTGTACATTAATTTTTTTCGCGAAATTTCACGATAACTTTTTGTTTCACATGTCATAGACACCATAACTGCATTTTGTTTCTTTGGTGTCTGTTTGTTTGTTTGTTTATTTGTTTGTTTGTTTGTTACCTTTTCACGCATAAACGGCTGAACCGAATTTGATGAAACTTTGTATGCGTATTACTACTAACCCAACTTAGACTTTAGGCTATATTAATATTCTCTGAGACAAACAGGAGTGGGGGTTATAAGGGAGGCCTGAAATTAAAAATAGCGATATTTCGTTTCCTATTGGTTTTTTGGCAAATATGCATACAACAAAAGTTGTTTATTTTGTTATTTAAAATAACTTATGTTATATACACTTTTTTCGTATACCAAACTATAAAGGCGTTATACGCTAAAAATTATAGCGGGAGTCAACAATTTTATTTGGCACACAGACTCAACCGAACTAAATAAAACTCGGTATGTGTATTAGCACTGACGCCTTCCTTATAATAAGCCATGCAAACATTTCTAGGGACGGGCAGGAGTGGGGGTTATAAGGGACGCCTGAAATTAAAAATAGTGATATTCCGTTTCCTATTGGTGTTTCGGCATATATGCACATAAGAAAATTTGTTTATTTTGTTATTTAGAGAAACTTTTGTTATATACACTATCGTCGAATACCGAATTATAAAGGCGTTATACGCTAAAAATTATAGCGGGTGTCAAGAATATTATTTGGCACAAAAGACTCCACCGAACTAAATAAAACTCGATATGTGTATTATCTCTGACGCCTTAATTATCATAAGCCATACCAATATTTCGACGGGCAGAAGTGGGGGTTATAAGGGAGGCCTGAAATTAAAAATAGCAATATTTCTTTTTCTACTGGTTTTTCTGCAAATATGCACATGACAAAAGTTGTTTATTTTGTTATTTAAAGTAACTTTGGTTATGTTCACTTTTGCTGTATAACATAAACGAGATATGCGTTAAAATCTAAAGCGGAAGCCAACAATTTTGTTGAGCTCAAACGATTGAACCGAATTTAACAAAACTTGGTATGCGAATTAGCATTAATTCTTCCATGATGATAAGCTATATTAAAATGTTTAGGTTCAAACGGGAGTGGCCTGAGATAAAAATTCGCAATTTTCATTTTCTATTTTTTTTTTTGGCTAACGTGCACATAGCAAAAGTTGTTTACTTTTGTTATTTAAAGTATCTTTTGTTGTATTCACTTTTGCCGTAAATGAAGTTAACACGGCATATACGCTAAATCCATTGCGGGAGTCATTAATTTTATTAGTGCTTATTTAAGTGTTTTTAATAAATGGATATTACTAGGTTGCAGGGGGGCTCTCTTCCCCTCATCTAGCTTTTTGAACATAAATGAAATTATGTTTAGGGATCCATTATTTAGTTCCATCAGGGAGATAAATTATTAAAATAATATTCTAAATCAATAACCTAAGGAAAACAACGATGATAACGCTCCCGCGAGAGCGGAAATGGACGGGAGGTAATTGAGTTTAGTTATTTCCTGTGGAATGCTGCCACGACGGGAAGTGATTTCCACTGAGGCTTACTAATACGAATATAATCTTATGTATAAAACTATGCTAAAACTATATGTGCTTGGTTTGATTTTTTGCAGGAAATATGTTCATTATAGATGACATTTAATTGTGATAAATGCTACCCATGATTATGGTTTGAATTATTCAAAAACCGTGAGTCAAAAAGTCGTGAGGGATAAATTAGGAACCCATTTTCATATATTCTTCAAAACTAAAATTTCTATTCTGTTAACCCTGAAAGTTACACTTTAGGGAAATTTTCTCAAATTCATTCAATGACTTGCAAAGTCATTTCTGACTGTTTACAAAAAAACGGTAGGAGGCGGTGTTCATATTTACTGCGTCGCGAGGTCAATTGTCTAAATGAACATCGTTGTGGATTTTGCATCCTCAGGTTATGAATGTTTCATACTGCAGGAAGTACTTTTATATTATATATTTTTTTAAACATCTTAGAGCATGCAACAGATCCTTCAAACTCTTAAATAGTTGGATTTAATTCAAAGAGAGTGACGCCATTCACTTGGAATTTGTTTAGTGATGAGCTCATTAAATAAACCTCAAGTAAGAAAATAAAGGCCTCGTTCCTTCAGAATAGTTTAACCTCCATCATCAGTGCCCTCTTCACAGAGACTTTACTGGAAGCAAGGATTCCCTGTCATTAAATAAAATCCTTAGTCCCACCCAGGCTAGAAAAGTGTGGTGCCCTGTAGAAAACCCATTCCAATTAGCCATATTAGCAAAAAGTGGACGTAAGTAAATAATAATCATAATCCATATGTTTTGCGTTTCCTATTCATTTGTAGGTAGAGGAAAGGATTTGCTACGCCTCCTCTGTAAAAATTTATTAAAACGGCAGAGGGCTTTCGATGCAGTGCATCATCTTCAGTGCCCGAAGGTCCTGGATGTTGACCTGACGGCTGTTGGAGCTAGACCTGCTATTCATTTGTTTTCTTTATTTATACGCCCTTGAAGATATTTAGAGGACATTATTTGAAAGACTATAATTATATTTGATAGTTCATATATTCCAGACATTTTTATAACAATTAGGGTCGAGCGGTTTGCATTAGTATAAACAAAATATCTGGGGCTCTCATATGTTAGATAATAGAACTTATATTTCGACGCGAAACCTTAGTTTTTCACAGCCATCAACGGGATGTTTGTACCTGGTCTTTAACAAACTTAAGCGAGTGTTATTCATAATATTTAGAAAATAAAGAAAGAAAAAATTAACTCCTGTATACCATAGGTTGTTTGTATGTATTAAGGTGTTCTTTGACATGTGCCAGGGATTGCCAAAATGATCTCTTAATGGATTTCTAGGACAGACAATGGTATAAGAGTATTAGTGTAATGTAATATTGTAGACAAAGCTGAGGTAGTTTTTGTTAAGCGGATGAAGTTAGGACAATGGGTGAATGGTAGCTAATGCGACGAGCTTTGTATTCTAGCAGAGGCTGGCCGAACAGAAGACCGATATTCAGCCTTCTAATAGATCCATTTATTCCCCTTCAAAGGATGTCACAGTTTGATGGTGGAGTTTATTGTTGGCTTTTCGACTAGCCGCCGCTCTCCCGTTTAAATAGGAAGCATTAATCACCGATCTAAGGGCCCACCTTTATGACTCCCAACTCTTTTTACAGAGAACGGGGCCGGCCAACGCTTATACAAAGGATGTGTCTTTGTTGGTCCGAACCTTCAACCCGGGCTCGTTATGAAGACAAACTCCTGTCGGCTTTGTGGTCAAACTCATCCGCTATTTCCTTCTCCTCACCTCATCCTATTGAATTCTCACCCCCTCCCCACTTCTCTTCAGTCACCTTCGCCTTTCAACCCTATTAGACTATCACTAACAGTCTAACAATGTCACTACTACACCAACACTTAGAACCCAGACCTAGTGACATATGTAGATCACCCTCCTTACTATTGCCTCATCCCTTACCACATTTACCAATATATATATATATATATATATATACTAGCTCAGATGCCCGCCTTCGTCCGGGAATTCATTTGAGGGGGAATGGTGATAGTATTTTTTTGGCAAGGCTTTAGTTTGCACAATATTTTGACAATTACCCGTCCCAGTGTTTAGGATTAATACCCGTCGTAGCTGTGGATTTGTTTATAATGAAATTATTTTTTTAAGTAAGACTTCACGGTCCTCCACGTGGTCATATTTTCCGTCTCCTGTGCATTATGCATAGATTTGTATTATTAAGGGAAAAATATTAACATACATTTGAATTAATTTTTCCAGGTGAGGTACCTGGTAGTTCATATTGAAAAGAATTGTTGAACAAATTTCTCTAAATAACAAAATAAACTACTTTTGTTATGTGCATATTTGCCGAAACCCCAATAAGAAACGAAATATCACTATTATTAATTTCAGGCCTCCCTTAAAACCCCCACTCTTGCCCGTCCCTAGAAATGTTAGTATGGCTTATTATAAGGAAGGCGTTAATGCTAATTCACATACCGAGTTTGGTTTAGTTCGGTTGAGTTTTTTGTGCCAAAGAAAATTGCTGCCTTCCGCAGTACTTTTTAACGTATAACTCATTTATACTCGTACTTACGTTAGGTATACGACAAAAGTGTATATGACGAACGTTACTCCAAATAACAAAATAAACAAATTTTGTTATGTGCATATTTGCTGAAAAAGCTATAGGGAACGAAATATCGCTATTTTTAATTTCAGGCCTCCCTTACAACCGCAACTTCTGCCCGTTCCTAGAAATGTTGGTATGGCTTAAGATAATGAAGGCGTTAGTGCTAATACAAATAACGAGTCTTATTCATTTCGGTTGAGTCTCTTGTGTGCCAAATAAAATTGTTGACTACCGCTATCATTTTTAGCGTATAACGCATTTATACTTCGGTATACGACGAAAGTGTATATGACAAAAGTTGATTTAAATAACAAAATAAACAGCTTTTGATATGTGCATTTTTGCCAAAAAACCAATAGGAAACGAAATATCACCATGTTTAATTTCAGGCCTCCCTCATAACCCCCATTCCTGCCCGTCCCTAGAAATGTTGGTACGGCTTATTATAATGAAAGCGTTAGTGCTAATACACATACCGAGTTTTATTAAGTTCGGATGAGTCTTTTATGCAAAATAAAATTGTCCACTTTCGCTATAGGTTTTAGTCTATATCTCGTTATACGAAAAAAGTGTATATAACAAAAGTTACTCTAAATAACAAAATAAACAACATTTGTTATGTGCATAATTGCCGAAAAGGCATTAGAAAACAAAATATTGCTATTTTTAATTTCAGCCCTCCCTTATAACCCCCAATCCTGTTCATCTCAGAGAATATTAAGATAGCCTTAAGTCTAAGTTGGGTTAGTAGTAATATACATACCAAGTTTCATAAAATTCGGTTCAGCCGTTTATGCGTGAAAAGGTAACAAACAGACACCAAAGAAACAAAATGCAGTTATGGTGTCTATGACATGTGAAACGAAAAGTTTTCGTGAAATTTCGCGAAAAAATTCAAAGTACAGACAGAGGTTACAATTTTATATATATATATATATATATATATATATATATATATATATATATATATATATGTATAAACACACACACACACACACACACACAAAACATATTCAATCAATGTTATGACCTATGGGTATTAAAATGTTAAATTCTTCTTTTTTTCTTTTTGATGCATATTCTATATTTTCCTCAACGCCTTTCGAGACATTTAATCCTACTCAAGGATTATTCCACAATTCGTTTGCATAAATAAAACAATTTCATTGTTATATTGTGAAATCTATAGACTAAATTTAATAAGTCTAAAAATCGTGTAACCTTGTCTGAACATTACATTACTTAGTACGTATATTACAATTAACCCAACTAACTTAGACTATACTAATATTCTCTGAGACGAAAAGGAGGGGGGGGGGCTGATAAGGGAGGTTTGAAATGAAAATAGTGCTATTTTGTTTCTTCTTGTTTTTTCGGTAAAGCTGCACATAACAAAAGTTGCTTATATTGATATTATTAATGCAAGATTTGTTATATACACTTTTGTGGTATAACGAAGTATTAATGAAATCCACACTAAAAATTATCGCGGGAGTCAACCTGTTTATTGGGCACAAACGACTTAATAAAACTCTGTATGTGGGTTAGTATTGGAACATCCTTGATTATGAGCTGTATGAACTTTTTTAGAAAAGAACAGAGGCCTGAAATGAAATATCGCGATATTTCATTTTTTATTGGTTTTTTTTTCGGGAAACGTGCACATAACCGACGTTGTTGAGTTAGTTATTGAGATTAACATTAGTTATATACATTTTTCTCGTATAACAAAGTAAAAACGAGATAAACGCTAAAAATTGAAGCGCGAGTCAACAATTTATTGGGAACCAACAGTTGTTAGCAGGAAAGGGAGTACTGCCCCTTTCTCACCAAAAGCATACATAGAGAATGTGACACATTCTTTGAAACATTATGAATACTACATTTCTTCATAGGCCACACAATAGAATATTTTTAAGAATGGTTATGGAATTCATAAAATAGGTATATTTGGTATTTTTGGGACTGAATTTAGGAATAGAAATTGTGAATATTACTTAGATTATAATAAAAAAATGCTTAATAACCATATAATAAAAAATATGATATTTTTGACCAATAATGTTTGAAACAAGGAATTAGGATTGATTAGTAACTTTACGTTTAGTCTGCCAAACTCAGCAATAGTTCATCGATTGTCCACAAAGCTGTACAATTTAATAAAAATAAAAACTCAGACAGCCTTGCTTTGAATAACATTGGCACTCATTATTCTGCCTAAATATTTCCCTAGCAAAGCTCCCTCAGTAATGCTTCATAATAACTATGAATGAATGCAATCCATTATTATGATTAATATTGTCCACGATATTTTCAACAATGCAGACCGGTTGATGAGGAAATTATATTTTATTTTTAATCATCAGGTCTGAAAAATTCTATAAGTTTGCTTTAGTTGCCAAGTATTCAAGCATATGACCTCAATACGGAGACAGAGAAATGTAAAAATATTGTCCACATAAAACCCTTCCAAAAAAAATGCTATCATGTTTCTGCCTCTAATGATTTCCCGAGCAAAGCCGGGTACCTTAGCTAGGGTATATATATATATATATATATATATATATATATATATATATATATATATATACACACACACTCAACAGCAAAAAAAACCGGACACTTCATTTTTGTCGTATTAAAAGCTAATTTTCAGCAATTTTCTTTATGTGGGTATTCTAGTTATTACAGAGAATTTAGAGTCTAAGTCCATTGAACTAATCCCTTCAGGATTAGTAAACAATTAGATAAAACTCAGATTAGATTTATTTGTAGTGAAGTCGATCTATTCTAAACTGTAAGTAGTTTTTCGCACATTTAAACATTTTTAATTATTAACCAAGCATTTTCTTTAATTAATGTTTTATTTTTATTTCGGTCCAAAATAATGGGTCTTTCAAACTTAGATAGAAGGCCGGAGCTTATGTTACATTGCCGAAACGCTTGGGGTGCGATGTCTAGCATTCACTGTAATAAAAATGAAGAATAATTTTTTTTTTTTTTAAATGTGTTAATTTATCTTTTTATTTTTTTTATTTTGTATTTTTGTGTAAATAATCAATAAAAATTATTCACTTTTGGCAGATTTTTTTTAAATAACCTATAGATTAACCAATTATTTTAATCAAAAAGATTAATATACATATATATTAAGTATTTAACAAAATTATAAGACTAAATCTAGGTGTCCGGTTTTTTTTTGCGGTTGAGTGTATATATATATATATATATATATATATATATATATATATATATATATATATATAAAGCCAATATTAATGGAATAGTAAATTTTTGTTATCCGAATAGAGGAAGTGAATATGGAGCTGAAATAACTATTCAAATTCGGCAGTGATTCTTTTATACTTTACTTTACTTTACATTTTGATAATTGCCTATTACATTTATAACACATTTTTTGTAATTTTTAGATTGATGCCTGATCCTTCTCAATAAACACGAATAAAGATTGCTGAAAGGGTAAGTTGGACAGTCGAGAGGAAGGGCAAACTCATGCCGTAACTACCTAATATATGTGGAGAATCTTTGGCAAATGTTTACCTAACAAATTCAAAAGCTTTAATCAGGATTAATGTGTAAGTTGAGAGAGGATAATATTGAAAATCAAGTGTAAATATTTTCACACGGGGAGATGTTGATGGATTCGTTTCGGATAAACTTATCACATAATTATTCCTCCTTCATGTCGGACCCTTTATTTACTCAAGGGCTATAATGCTTTTACTATAACACTCAAGTATACATTGATGACATAGATTTATAAAGTATCCTTATACTGTTAAGAAATTTTACATTTGCTGGTTTCACGATGTTTCTATATATATATTGATATTAACGTTTACCATACTCATTGTAACTTACTAAATTAATGTAAAAATAGCATAGTAAAAAGGTGGGAGGGGGCTCACAATTACATGGATCACTAATTGAATTAGTCACAAGATTCATATAGCAGATTTCCCTTTATCAAAAACCTAAGGGAAATCGTCTAATCAGGTTTAACTAATGAACAGAAAATTTCGTCAAACGTCCACAGATCCTACCTAGGAGATGACGAAAACGAGATCTATTCCTAATTATATATATATATATATATATATATATATATATATATATATATATGTGTGTGTGTGTGTGTGTAAATTATACACATACATATAAAATATTCTTCAAATTTGATGACAAGGGTCTAGAGGAAGAGAAGAAATAATAGTAAACGGAAAATGAAAGAGAACATTCACATTATAAATAATAGAAAAAGGGCAGTAACAAAAAAAAAAAAAAAAAAAAAAAAAGAAATCAAATACCTCAATCATATATTCTATAACATTTTATCTTAAATTAATCGACTTTAAATTATGACGCGAAATAATCGAGTTCAAGATTGACTCGTAATTAACCGATTATTAGTCAGCCTACCTCGTGAACCTCCCAGTATCATATGCCTCCTCTGTGAGGACAGTCGCAACGTAATGTAAAAGGTAAACGAGCACTTTGTAAGTAGCAATTTATTATTATATTTAATAAATATATCATAGATGTATGCACTTACTAATACAATATGTAGCAAAAGAATTATTAAGGGATGTATTAAACTAATGTTATTAATAATTTTGTAGATATTTTTCTTTTAAAAGGGATAGCCCCAGAAGAGGTGGCGGCAAATAAGCCACGAAATATGTAGGCCAGTTTCAAGAGAGTTTGCATCGGGAAAAAAATGTTTTTTATTGGAGACCCTTGCTATCAAATTTGAAGAATATACAAATAATATTGGGTCCAGAATAAGAAGTACACACACACACACACACACATATATATATATATATATATATATATATATATATATATATATAGTTATTGGAATAAATGTTCTAGGTAAATTGATAGTATAGACACTATTATATTTTAATTTTTATTTATGGGCATCACATCAAATGTGATTTTTCCTTTAAAAAGTCCAAAATTATACAAAGTCAAATAATAGAAGTAAAAGTTATAAATAAACATTTTATAAATGAAAATAGTACTTCAAGTAATTGCTATTAGTAATAATGTTTCAAGTAATTATAATTACAATATTAAAAAAAAATGCTGGTGATGGGCATAGATGGTAAATGTTACTTTTGCTGATGATTGTTGTAAGGTCCTCCTTAAGGGTACCTGTGTATGTGTGTGTGTGTGTGTGTGTGTGTGTGTTCGGACTTTCGCCTCTAATACAACATTGAAAAACTCAGGTTAGTACATGTTTTTAGAAAAATTGATTTCCCGAGGGGAAAATAATGCTTATGTAACAGAGGGATTGGATATCGTGACTTTTGGCCAAGGTAAGATCGGCTGTAAGCACTCCTTCGTCTGCCTTCAGCCAGTGACAGCCACTGACGAGTAAATATACCTGCTTCTCCACAGTTTCCAATCTGTACAACACGCACCCTACTCAAACTCCCCATCCATAATATAAACATACACAATAGAATGCTTCATAAATCAATGAGAGTGGTAGAAACAGAGGACGCTTTGTCCGCTTCGTGTTAAAAAAGGGACTCTGTTATACCAAACATCAAAGAAAATGACTTTATTTGTGTATTCCTGACCATAAAACAATAACACACACATATTATAACCCTAGTATTACCGACCTCTCCCAGGTCGCATGGATTACCAAGGGGGGAGGGGCTCCTTGAGGATTATGTTTAATGAACGTTTCTTATGACACCTGTGAAAAAAAAATTAAATACAAAAATAAAAATAAATTAAAAAAAAAGTTCGGATGGGGAAAAAAGGATGACTTTAAATTAAATGTAATTTTATTCTACTAGAGGAACATATCTAAACATTGTTAGAATAAAAAGTTATCTATATCTCAGTTATTATAACATTATAATAGAATAATAATTTAAGAAAATCTAATTATCAGATTCGAAATTGCAATTATCGGTGCTTTTGCACAATAATTTTTTTTCCGAGTGTTTGTTATACACAGAACGTTTACATTTGAAGCAACACTGCTTAGATTTTGATAGGTTGTTTTATTTTTATTTTTTTGATTTGGCTTCTCTAACACAAGTTAGCCTTCCACTTGATGAACCTAGTTCCTCCAATTGGGGATAAGTCAGTTCTCGTCCTAGAACATGCTCCATGGCCTTCACTGAAGGTCTAGGAATGCCCACAAGATTTTCACTCCTTTCAGCAACACACAATTTTACTAAACTCTCAGATAGTTCAAATAAAAAGTACTTTCTTCGGCCAGCACTATTTCTTCTCCATGTTGTTTCCAGGATGTGGCATGGACTAACTGTTCCCCTAGTTGGGAACAACCTAGAAAATCTTCTCGTTTCTAAAAAAAAGTACCTATCAGGAGCAATAATTATAACCATCTCAGTAATATATTTTCATATGAAAAAAAATTATATGGGGAGAATATATATATTTTTTTATTGAGAAAAAAAAATTTGAGAAGGTTTGTATATGTTAAAATTACATCAAAGTAATTATTATTTGAGCAATATAATTAATAACATTTGAATTACTAGTTGAAAGTAGTATTAAATATCAGTGGGCTCCAGGAGCCCCCCCTTGGTACTTAAGTGTATAACTACCCCTTGCATTACCAAGGGGGGGGGGGCTCCTCGAGCCCATACGTCAAACAAAAATTTTTTTCTTAACATAGAAATTTTTTTATTTAATTTTGTTGTTATGCCCTCATTCTAGGATGTTTTTCTGAGGAATACAAAAAATATCAAAAATATCCCATTAAAATTGGGTGATAGGGAACAAAAACGAAAAGTTGTGGGCTCAAGGAGCCCCCCCCCCTTGGTACTTCTAGGGTTAACAGATTTACCCGAAGGAAAATCAGATGTTGAGGTCGTACTCACGACGCCATTTTCAAAAAAAGGTTATCGATCCTACCTACAAGTAGACGACTGAAATGAGGTCCGTTCAAAATTGTATTTACATATAATTGTCTGTTACCGCTCTAGCAGTTGCAATTGTTATTTGATCGTAACCAAAGAACCGAACTAATATATAAGTGTTTTATGTAAAACTAAAGGTCGAAATCGTTAAAAGCTGAACTCGAACCAGAGGGAAGGGGGTTTAGAGGAGGGGAATTTTGAAAATTCGAAATATCTCCTTTATTATACGTCGGATCGACAAATTGTATGGAACCAATCTTACTGAAAATGTAATGTTCTATAAATGTTGTAATGTATGGTTTTTCAATATTTTGTGTTTTAACCGAGATTTGTGCTTTTAGTAGTTTTGAGCCTTCAGTAAGCCCCCACTCCGAAGTATGCCGTATTAAAAATAAGCCGTTATATCACGAACCGCTTCATTATAAGGTTAAATAGCATATATTGTTCTCATTGAACCTTTACGCTATGAGAAAATGCAAATACGTAACGCAGGTGGGAAATCTGCTTAGCTGACACAGCCTCTGCGTGACGGACTTTTAATATGTTAGATATATTCAAATATTTTCGGTGTGACGTCATAATTTAAGGTTTTACGTTCAAGAGCACACTAATTTTTTATCATATGAAATCATTTAAATTAAGCTAAACGTTCAAATTAAATTAAAAATGGGAGATAAGTTTTAAAAGAGAGGAAAATCGAAAATTCGTAATTATCAGTTATTGTGAATCACGTCGAAAAAGTGAATCTAAATAATCTTGCTACAAATTTCATTTCCATATTTAATATTGTTCGGTTTATTTTTTATGTACGATTATCGTAAATATTAAACAAAATATTTTCATTTTTAAGCATTTAGTCTTCTTTCAACCCTCAATTGTGCTCATCCGATTTTTACTTTCAGGAAATGAGTCGATGGTAGCTTCATATTTATTTCAATTGCAGTTTACAGAGACTTCTTAATATGGGAAAAATAAAGAATATAGACGGTGGATTGAGATCACCAGCGTGTCATGAAATCAGCTTTTTTTTTTATGCAGCCGTTTCGCAACGGACATTTATGTAATGTTTACAACACCAGACCAATAGAAATTAAATAGTATTAACTGTATATGGATGTTACTTGCCTTATTCTCTGATTTTTTTTGGACCTCTCTCTATTGAATAAAGCATAGTATTTCTGTATTGCAAGCGCAATGTTAATCAAGAGTAAATATGGTTAACTAATTATAGGCGGATTAAGAATCAGCTATGGATTGATCAAATGCTTCCTACTAGTAATAACTGTCATTATAGATAATAAAAAGCGAAACATTTGAATCAATGGTTAAAATAAATTGTGATTGAAAACATACGTTTCTAAAACATCGTTTGCCACGGGGCTGCGTAAACTAAGCAGATTTCGGTAATTCAAATAAAGGGTTAGAACCACCAATATAAATGATGCTATTGCCATACCTCTCGGTGGAGACCGTCGTCACTGGCTGATGGTTGAGAACCTACTAATACGGTGAACAGAGCATAAAACCCACTGACTGACGGGCAACCGACTCAGTAAAAATATTGACAGGCTAGAAGATGATGCCATCTCATCGAAAGCGCTTGCCAGCGGTACTCAACCATCAGCCAGTGACGACGGACACCACCGAGAGGTATGACAATAGTAAGCAGATTTCCTTCGTGAAGAATTGTAATAAATATATCCACATACTGGCAATACCTAACACCACCACCGTGAATATTGTGTCATGAATAAGTGAATAAATACAAAAAGTAATGAAAAATATTTCAGCCAATTTTAATAACCTCCCAATGGAAAGCGTCTGAATTGTAAACAAACAATTGGTCTGCCAACCTCTCAGAGCTGAACAGATAGATAGAAATATTTTCGGAGAAGAATGTTCTAGACCGGAATGAAAAACAATTACTAAAAATATATCTGAATATAACATATTAATTTTATTGAAAACTACTTAGTATATCTAGTCTGTAACTTATAATGAATCAGAATCATTTTTATTTCAATCACTAAAATTTTAGTAGTCCAAGAACATAAGAAGGGGGGGAGGCAGAACATATTTGCATGTATCTCGTATAATACAGGTCTCTTGAGAACAATATTTGGCATTTAAGCTTCAAATAAAGTGGTTTAATATATAACAGAGTATTCCTTATCTGCAATTAATTCTATATTGTTGTTAAGAGTTCTTCTTTTTGATGTTTTTATTTATTAATTTTCATTACTATTTCACTCCTATGTTGAATTGATAAATTAATCTATGAAACAAGATTAAATAAGATTATTACCTTGATATTCAGAAACTAACAGATTAAACCACACGAATTACTAAAATATAACTTATGATTATGAAATGCTTGTTTTACTTTTAGTTGTCTTAGAAAGACAATATTTTTCCCAAGGAGTAAAATGATATTTTCTGACGGCTGAGATGTATATTTTCAAAAAGATTTAACCCCTATAAACCTTGCAGTGGCATTGAAGAAGAGGGCAAAACACTGTTTTGAAATTAAATCTCTTATATATTAATATATTCGAGGAAAGCTGGAAAATTTTCTGGGTAAAATAGGTACTTTATTTTAACTGCTCCCATTTTACTACTTTTTAAAACTAACTTATGTAAATAGATGTCTGAAGCTGGGTTGAACGAGCGGGCGTATCTCGGTTGAATTGTCGCTGGTTGGAGATGCTCCCTCTCCCATGGGGGGACTTATTCTAGCTTTGGAGAAGTATATATATACTGTCGAAACCTCCCTCCGTGTCCTACATATGAAGCACAGCCTGAGAGAGAGAGAGCAGCTCAATATTTCACACGTTCCTCAGTAGGATTGATCAGATAAAAATGAAAAGTACGTCCCTCACGATCTGATCTGATCTCCATATGTTTTCCATTTATTAATAAGAGTCCGATGAGTAGAAGTAGCGAGGAATGAAACTGTTAAATGTCTTATATGACATATATAAAATAAAAAAAAGTCCGTCACGCAGGGGCTGCGTAAACTAAGCAGATTTCCCAAGTAAAATTATACAATAGAGAAATCTGCATACGAGTGCCGAACTAGCTATCGGCGGGAACGAATAGAAGCGACCATAGTTCGTCCGTTACACTTATTAAAATGCAAATATCTCGGTTAATATTCAAGATAGAGAATAAATGTATATAACAATATTTATAGTAAATTTAATTTGCAATATGATTGGTTTTATTCAATTTTTCCATCCGACTTATAATAACGGATATATTTCGAGTTGTCGAAATCCTCCCATCTAAACCCCCCCTCTCACTGATCCGATTTCAGCCTTTAATGAACTTGATTTTCCTTTTTACATGAAACGATTAAATACCGAGTTTTGTGACGATTAAACAAAAATTCCGACCGCTAGAGTGTTAACAGATATATATATATATATATATATATATATAGTTTTGAACGGACCTCATTTTCGTTATCTCCTGGGTAGAATCGATGGGCATTTGAAGAAATTTGTCGAAAATCGCGTCATGAGTACGACCTCAAAAGCTGATTTCCCTTAAGGGAAATCTACTAACATTGGTCTTATGTAAGTAAAATATGAATTTGTCATCACTCAAGGTATTAGCAAGTTTCTCTCGTAGCAATAGTCCGTTGAAAACAACATTTTTTATTTAAGCTCGGAAAGACATTTCATGATAATATGTAATTTTGTTAACGTGCAATGACTAAAAGTGTTTTTCTAAAAGTTGAAAATTTAAAAAAAAATGTAAATACCTCTCTTAATATTCGATATAGCGAATCATCATTATCAGTTTTATTGTGATATCCGAATGTTTGGGTCACAATACCTTATCTGTTTAAAGCTTTCAAAAGTAACATATTGAGAATTTAACAATATATTTATAGAAAGTACGAAAGAAAAATTCTTATAACTTGGACGGATCTACTGTCCAGTACAAAAACAAATATAAACCTTCTTAACACTCCAGTAGTCGCGCCTGATCTGTGAGATCGCTGATAGCTTTCATATTCTATTGGCAGACACCCTTTGCGAAGGGACTGGTGCCGCGCTATCTTGCTAGAAGGGGGTGCCCACCTGATTAGTGCAGACCTTCAAGCATATAACATAGAGTCGTCAGATTACGATCGATTTCCTAGATACAGTGCGACCTCTATTGTAAGTATATTTGTTTATTTTATAATTATTTGCCTTCATTGTAAATCGATCTAAAACAATACATTAAAATATTAACTAAGTTAATTAAATACTAAATTAAATAAGTAAATTAAAACATTTTATAGCAATAATAATTATAGTAAATTTATTTTGTTAGACTGGAGGGAGAAGATCTGAGAGATACAGCGCGACCACTTTTGTTTTAACTTAATACAATTTTTCTTAATTTGTACATGTGATTTTAAATTTTATTTGATACAGAACAAAAATGTCTTCCCCAAGCACTTTTTATGATATTACTAATGATGAAGATGTGAAGAAAATACATAGACAATTATTTGAGGTAGACACGGATGAAGAAAGTGGTGGTGTACATCACATTCCTCCTGCTGTAGAATATGAAATAGGAGATGAAGACCTGGATACAGTTGAAGAAGAAAAAATTGAAGAAAGACAAGGTAATTAGGAAATATTAACTCAAAAGACTCAAAAAGTAATGAATCTACAATGAAAAAAAGCCTGCTTTGTCAATATAGAAGACTGATTTTGTATATATGTATATTATACTTGTTTCCTATCATTTCTGTTATTTTAATTAATGTTTTTGTCATAAAATAAATTTATTCGTAAGTAACAGTATTTTACTTTAATTTTCTTTCAAATGTTGCAGTTTAAGGTTATACTATTACTGGGATTGAAATGCAATCTGACAGATACAGAGCGACTACTTTTGTAGTAAAGCTCCACCCCTTAATCCCAATTAGATGGACCTCCACCAGCCAGCCCAAATCCAGAGAAAACTGACATGATTGGCCTTATTACAGGCACACAGACAATGTTGATACTGAAGCAGGGGCGGAAGTTGTCGGGAGGCTTACACAGTTAACTTATTTCCTGTGAAACGATGAAATTGCATCTACCCAAATTCACAACTATGCATATAACTAATCTCAAAATCTCGGGTTTGTTTCTGACAGGAAATATGTATATTATACATAATATTAAATTATAATAAATGTTATTCATGATTATGATTTGAATTAATCACGGTGTGTCAAACAGTGGAGAGGAATTGACTAGGGACTTATTTTCATTTATTGCTCAAAACTAAAATTTCTATAATTTATATATATTTACCGTAAACTATAGATGGGGTCTACAATTTTAGAAAGCACGAATTCTCTAAATTTAGTAACTTAGCTATATTAACATTTCTAGGTGCGAAAAGAAATCGTAAGGGAGGGCAGAAATGAATAAGAGTAATATTTCAATTCCTATTAGTTTTACTCCGAAAATTCACAGTTGGTTGCTTTATTTATAGTACCATTTCTTATATATTTTTCTCAAATAACAATGTATAAAACAAGTAATTTCCAAAAACTTTTATTATTATCATAAACTTGTTCTAAAGTATGAATTGATTAAAATTGTACCTCATCTTGATAAATTATCACGACAAAGGTAAACATTTCTGTGTTAATACATATGATGGGAAAAATATAAATACTGTGCAGAGTGAAGCCCTACATAGCAAATACTTGTTTTATTAAAATTTCACGAGCAACACCTTAGCTAATATATATATATATATATATATATATATATATATATATATATATATATAAAATATATAATTTTTGCCAATCGTTTTTGGAAGATGTGCTCTGAATTGATGGGGAAAAGCAACTGGAACAAAATGAATCCATGCCATTTTCCCTCCAATCCGTGTTATTGCTTCGAATTACAAGGCGAGCTGATTCGCCCAATGATGAATGTTCGTCGGCAAACCGGGGTGGGAGAAAAGAAGTTTTTGATTTATTACTTCAATAATAAACCATCTTGATGGATTTAAGGCATCCAATTTTTTCCACATCACGGCAGTTGTGTTTGTTATCGAACAAATTCTCAAAGCCAAGGGAAAGAGTCTTGAATTTGTATTTTTAATTTCGAATTGTTTTGAGGTTTAACCGCATTACTTCCACCATCAGTCAAACAAACTCCAATCATTCTTGTACAAATAATCCTAGTAGAAAAAAGTATCGGACTTCAATTACACGAGATAATTTTTTGTTGGGAGATATCTAAATAATGACAATTTTCTTCAGTCTCAATTTCTTCCATGATATTTTGTTTTATAATACATTCATCTCTTTTTCTGTTTGAATTAGCGAATTATTTTTTATTAGCTATTACTATGTACCTCAAGGAAGTATTGTAGTCTGAAAAAAGTTGTTGTCTTCCGACTTCATCGGAATTATCCGATTTGACCCTAACTGTCGCACTTTTCAGCACTTTCGGTAGGACATTTGTACTTATTCTCGCAGGCATGCATGTACATGACACACTAGTAATGTCATCTCACCACGTATTATCTATTTCTGAATCAAATTTCGATGAGTAGTTAAAAGAGTTTACTGAAGGCTGGAAAGAAGAAATTAATATGAGTTAAGAGAAAATAAATAAAATAACAATAGTGCATTAGTAGTTTAACAAGATTTGTTCTATAACATTTTTAGATCCAACTCATAGTAACGAAAATATTTTGAATATCGACTTCTCCTCCCTCCCCCCAATCTTAACCCTTCCCATTATTCCTTGTCCGATTTCAGCCATTAACTAATATGATCATTAGTGTTGAATGGAAAAGTTAAATATAGAGTATTAAAACAAATAAACATTTTCGAGTTAAGAACGTAAAATCTTAAACGATAACGTCATCACACAACGTATTTGCATGAACCATAGACTGTAATTTATTTATTTATTGCTTACAAGGATTTTCCTTAAAGCAAGGAGTAGGCCTTACATAATGAGGTTAGTATTTCTATGTTAGTAGCTTATATATATATATATATATATATATATATATATATATATATATATATATATTAGCAGATTTCCCTTAAGGGAAATCCGCTATTGAGGTCGTACTCATGACGCGATTTTCGAAAAATTTCTTCAAATGTCCATCGATCCTACCCAGGAGATGGCGAAAATTATATATATATATATATATATATATATATATATATATATATATATCTATATATTTGTCTGTTAACGCTCTGGCGGTCGCAATTTTTGTTTGGTCGTTACCAAACTCGGCATTTAAACGTTTTATGCAAAAAGACAGATCAAGTTCGTTAATGGCTGAAATCGGACCAGTGGGAAGTGGGTTTAGAGTAGGGGATGTTTCGAAAATTCGAAATATCTCCGTTACCATACGTCGGATCAAAAGATTCTATAGAACAAATCTTATTGCAAATTCGAATCGAAAAGTTTCTTCAAATGTCCATCGATCCTACCCAGGAGATGGCGAAATTGAGGTCCACTCAAATTAATATATATACATATATATATTAATATTTGTCTTTTAACGCTCTAGCGGTCGCAATTTTTGAATGATCGTTACCAAACTCGATAATTAAACGTTTTATGTAGAAATAAAGACCAAGTTCGTTAGTAGCTGAAATCCGACAAGTGGGAGGGGGGCAGTTTAGAGAGGAGGATTGTCGAAAGTTCGGGACATCTGTTACTATACGTTGGATCGAAACATTGTATAAAATCAATCTTATTGCAAATTAAATTCACTATAAATATTGTTCTATACATTTATTCTCTATCTTGAATATTAACCGAGATATTTGCATTTTTATTAATTGTGGGCAGATAGCTTACGAGTGAGTTTCCCGCCAAAAGCTAGTTCGGCCGTTTCCGTAACTGATCGGCTCTATTGTCCAGATTTCTCTTTTGTATAACTTCACGTGGGAAATCTGCTTAGTTTACGCAGCCCCTGCGTGACGGACTTTTTACAAACTAGAATTTACTTTAACATTTCTAGAAAAATCTCAGCTAATAAGTATCATTATATTTTATTACCTTACCTAATATTAAAACATTATATTTTCAATATAATAGTTTCATTAAACTTATCATTATCTTAGTTTACACTAATACATAGGTATAACAGTACTAAATAAAAAAAAAAACAATTAAGAGAAGAAGAGGAATTTGACAATGTTAACTCAGATGAGATTCCCGAAGTTTGTAACTATTTCTTAAATATTTGAATCTAGTTAAATACTTCTCTAGTTGCACTATTTAGAATACAGTTGTCCCTCGATAATCCGACACTTTTTAATCCGACGTACTCGGTAGTCCGACGCGCTACAGGCAGCAACATGCATCTCCCTCCCACCGCTCCGGCAGGAAGCAAAACAAACCTGCAGTGACATTTCAGGAGACATTTTGAAACAAAAAGCCCAGTTTTTTTACCAAGAAATAACAAAGAAAACTGACTTCCGCGCTAGTCACGGGTGGTTTGAAACGAGTCTGAAATCCAGGAATTCATTGGAAATTGCACGCAAAAATCAATGAACTTGGCCTAGTTCCTGAACAAATTTATAACGCCGATGAAACCGGCTTGAATTGGCGTCAGCTACCAACAAAGTCATTTGTAACCGAAGATGAAAAGAAAGTTTCTGGAAGAAAATTACAAAAAGAAAGAATCACTCTGATGGTATGTAGTAGTCAACCTAATGATGACATTGCAGCTAAATAAGAAGAGTAAAATCACAGACTTCTTTAATGTGTAAATATGTATGTATGTACATACATATTGTAGATTTTACATACTTAAATTTCTTTCCGTATTTCTTTTAAAAACTTACATGTACTGTCATTTTGTATCCTGGTATTAATAAATTACATGTACCTTTACTGTTTCTTCCTTTTTTTTAACTTCATTGTGTTCAAACGCATTAAGAATAAAACATCTTTGATAATATGACATTTTTGGTAATCCGACATTTTCGGTAATCCGACACTCTCTCGGTCCCTTAACTGTCGGATTATCGACTGTATTACGATGCTGTGAAATACCAGCTGGCTGTTTGATGAATGGTAAATACTGTTCTCTGAAAGGGGAGTAAATAGGGCAATGAAGCATTTATGATAATTGTTCTCGTTCATATTTAAATTACACAATGTGCAAATTTCTTTTGGGTTAATATTATAGTATACATTTTTCATTGAAAACTTTATACAATAGTTTCATGACGTTCTTAGCTGTAGAATGGTTTTTACAATTTGGAATGGCAAACCAATAGTTAGAAATCGCACTGTAAAAGTTCAATGAAAACAATTCTTGGTATTTATGCGTTCAATAAACTGGTCCACGATTATGAAAGTGTATTTTTAATAAGAGGTGAGTAGGAGTGGGTGTTAACTGAAGGCTGAAAACTAAAAATGTCCGTCACGCAGGGGCTGCGTAAACTAAGCAGATTTCCCACGTGAAGGTTTATAATAGATAAATCTACATACTGGTAACAGCGTCTTGAATATTAGGTGAATAAATACAAACGGTAATGGGAAATCTCTCAGTCAATTTACATGATAATAACCTCTACTACGGAAAGCGTCTGAAATGTAAACAAAAAGGTTAACCAACCTCTAAGATCTGAAAAGATAGGTAGACATATTCTAATCAAGGAGTAAAAGGAAGTCATGTAGTGACAACAAAATATTTTTTTTTTGCTTTCAATACTTTTTGAACATCAAGAGAGAGAGAATCACTTTATTGTACGTGGGCTGCTCAATTACATTGAGCTGCTGCAGCACACAGCAACTTAAGTCAATCCCTAGGACAACAGTAAAACAATACATATTGTATTTAGTCAGCTCAATAACTAAAATATTAACTAAAATAAACACAGTCAGCAACCTAAAATGTGAATGTCACTAGATATAAATTAGAAACATTATTATTGTACTAACATGATCCGTCGATCTATAATAAGATCAGTGGTGAAAGCTAAAATTAAAATATGTGGTGGGAAATAATCCCTAAAGTATTAATAATGATACCCTCTACCAAGGTTTACAGAACCTTCTTACCTATTCCCACCTCCTCAAAAAATAATAAGGTAAATATTTCTAAGTGTGTTTCAGCAAGAGCCTGTCTGTCTGCTAGTGAGAGTTTGTGTCACATACTTTCGGGAATTCCATACATTTCTCTAACTTCATTCACTGGTTATTCGTAAATTCATAAGGCGGGATTCCTCCATTGCTAAGAACGAAGGGACTTGAGAATACTGTGGAACGCTTGCAATAGCCAAAACATCCCCATTCTTTTCTATCTGGGAAAATTTGCTGGTGAGGAAAACGATGCGCGCAACTTACGATTTTACAGAACTCATGAATATTCACGATGCACAAATTATTTGGAAGGCCAGTATTGCAGACCAGTTATGTGACTAGGAATTTTTTCATTTCGGAGTCACTATGATGAAATACATACCTAACCAGAGGGAAGTCGTTTTCCTTTCGCAACTATTCTTAGCTAACTACTATGACAACCCGTCAAGCAGACGCTTCATAAACTAAGCAGATTTTTTCTTATTCTGAACCCAATATTCTTATGTTGCTCATAGTTAAATGGCAAGTGTCACAAATAAAACAAACTTTCTTTCCCCGCAAACTTTATTCACATTACCCTACATTTCCATTTAAAAAAAAACCCAGTGATAATCCATTGCCATAATAATAAGTGTGTACAAAGATACGATATTTATTAAATTTACTTACAGATTGCTCACTTACTGTTCTCAATGACCTCCCCCGTGAGGAAGGGCCTAACTCAACTAATGTAAGAAGGAACGGGCACTTCAGAACTGTGCGCAAGCAAACAGTAATTAACTTCATCAAATATATTATTTTAGTACACACTTATTGTGGTAATGTAGCAATGAATTAGCAAGGAAGTTGATAGTATACTGAGGACTGGTGGAAAATTTGAGGTCAATAGGAAGTGGCTGAGGGTGAGGAGAACAGGTGGAAGAAGTTAAGAAAGGAGATGAGTCAGGGAGGAAAAGCCTCGTGACGCACCTCACGCGGCATCAGCACTCAACGTGTTAAGTCCAGAACTAAAAATTATAAATAGTGTCAAACAAACCATATTTGCTTTTATGTCGTACTGTTCAATTCCCATTATCACAAGTCAGGTAGTGGAAGGATGGAAGCGAATGATAAGTATTTAAGATTTATCTCATATAATACATGAAAATACGTTCTGTTAACCCCCCCCCCTTCTTTTGTTTTTGGATTTCTAAAATCTGAGTGATTAAGATTAAATTATTCTGCTTCCTTACAAATTACTGCATTAGCTGTAGTAAATAGTTTTCAATAAAATTAATATGTTATATTCATATATATTTCATTAATTGTTCTTCTTTCCGGTTTAGAATAATTCTATCTATTTAGCGCTACGATGTTGGCTGTCCTGTTTGTTACAATTCAGACGCTTTCCGTTGTAGAGATTATTAACTTGTTTTGTAAATACAAACAGTAATGCATTTTTTCGTTTAACATTAACGGTAGTGTTACCAGTATATAGATTTACTGTTGTAAACCTTCCCGTGGTAAATCTGCTCCGTGATTGACTTTTTGTATTTCAGGACATTCGTTAATCAGTTGATTGAGATCGTAGTATAATTCATTTTTTTCGCACGTATTCCACATATTTTGTTAGAAAATCTAGTAATGAGCACAACCCTCTAGCTGATTTACCTTAAGAGATACTGCTAAAATAAAAAAAAAACATTCAGTACTACTGTATATTACCGAATTATATTTTTTTTTACGCAATAATAGTAACGAAAACGATTTGACCGATATATATTTCAAAAATTGATTTTTAGGAAGTTTTCAGTAAACTCGTGTTAGAAAATAAAACGAATTTTCAGAGAAATATTCCTTTCATTTCTATATATCTTGAGAAATGAGAGAGATAGCCTATTAAAACTTTGACAGATGCTCTGCCCGTTCACCCAAAACAAAGTATTGCATCAGAATTTAAATGAGATTAAATCCTAAGAGGGTTTCCGAACAATAAGGGGCTGGGGAAATCAGATTCCCCCTTATTAAATAAATAGCCAACAATATTTTTACAGATTATTACATTAATAAAAAAATATTGCACTTTGTTCTCGTTTTGGCGTTTTCAAATAACTTATCACCAGAAAAACTCGTAAACATTATTTTGTTTATTACTTATAATATAAATCTATTTATAACCGGCTTACGGACGACAGTAATATATGGAGTTTAGCAGATTATACTTAAGGAAAATCAGCTATTCAGGTTGTACCCATTTTCGAAAAATTCATTCAGATGCCCATCGATCCTACCTAGGAAATGACGAAAATTTGGTCTGTTCAAAGCAATATATATATAATATACTTTTAAATATATATATATATATATATATATGTGTGTGTGTGTGTGTGTGTGTGTGTGTGTGTGTGTGTGTGTGTGTGTGTGTGTGTGTAAACGTTCTAGCACGTCGATATTCCAAATAGTATTTAGCCAATTATAATTATAATGAGGACTATATTATTTAATATATTTCATATATTATAATATAAGGGTTACTTTTTTAAATAGAGTTGATATCTAAATCAACCCTTGAGAAGGGCTGATTGATACTCGAAAAGCGTCGGGAATGAAATTAATGATAATTTGTATACATCATTATTTTTCTGATTTTAAGCCATAAAAAACATTCATAAATAATAAATGTTCAGTGTATAAATCTATTGTATATATACACGTCTGTTAAAGCTCTAGGGATAGCAATTTTTGACAGCTTGTTACAAAATTTGATACTTTTGTAAAACTAAAGATGAAAAATTTAAAATATTTCCGTTTAAGCCGGATAAAAAACTAAGTCCGCCACGCAAGGGCTGCGTAAACTAAGTAGATTACACGAGTGCAGTTTTACAATATAGAAATCTAAATACTGGTAACACTTAATTAACACCACCGTGAATATTAGGGGAACAAATACAAATAATAATGAGAAATCCTTGAGTCAATTTACATTTTAATAATCTTCGCAAAGGAACGGTCTGTATCGTAAGCAATCAGGCCAGACAACCTCTCAGAGCTGAATAGATAGTTAGAAATATTCTTGATCGGATTGAAAAACATTTACTGAAATACATCTGAATAAAACATATGAATTTTATTGAAAACTATTTACTATATCTAGTTATTATTATTATTATTTATTAACGTCCACATTTTGCAACTTAGGCTAATTGGGACGGGTTATCTACTGGTTACCACCCTTTTCTAGCCAGGTTGGGACTTAGGATGTTATATATATATATATAAATATATATATATATATATATATATATATATATATATATATATATACTACATCTAGTACTGGACCAGATATAATTTTATTCATTATAAATTCTAATTTATAATGGACCAGAATAATTTTTATCCCAATTTCTGTATGTTTTGTTTAATGTAATAACGTATCCTTGTAAACCTACACGCACACTAAACTCTTACCGCTCTATCGGACGTAATCTTTGTTTTATCACTACCAAACGAGGGATTCATGTAAAACTAAAGATCTTGTTTTGCTATGTGTTTTTACAATTAAATTATTCTCTTTTCTCCTGTGTTATCAACGAGCTTTTGATTGAGCTGGTGATAGACGCTTTCGGAATAGCGACAGATGGGAGAGCGGTTGAAAGGGCGACGGCTTACAAACAGCCCTACCGATTGCTAGCCAGTCAAAATAAAAGAGCCTTTATGGTATTGGAATGGTGAGTTCCTTCTATCAGGAGCTATAGTCATAAATGGTGGGAGCCTTCTCACGGCACCCCTTCTAATACCATAATAAAATTTTATTGTTACTTTTATCTCCCTATTACATCATTGTAAACTGATGGAATGCTACCTGGCAACCCCATCTCCGACGCTCCAATGCCTCAGTAGCAATATTAGTATTAAGGAACGTCTTAAGGAGGGTTGGGAATTTTTTTAATTCAATGCATGGAGGATAATGAGCAGTCGTCGATTCTTCTATAGAGATATAAGTTAAGATTGCAGAATAGCTCCTTAATAAACATATTAAACAATGATTGAACTTGATTATTCAACAGCTTCATTCTATGCAAATAGCCACTCAATATTTATAATAATAGTAATTATTATTGGCTATTCATCTATTATTTTCTAATCATTAAATTTCAACAATTTATCAATTAATGACCTTATTGTTCTTCAATCAAACTAGCTTCGGACGTGAAGGATCATGATAACTATAGTTTGTATGTGTCTATCTCTAAGAAAATATAGTAAGTCCGATGAGTAGGAGCGGGGAAGACTAAAAAAGTCCGTCACGCAGGGGCTGCGTAAACTAAGCAGATTTCCCACGTGAAGTTTTACAATAGAGAAATCTGCCTAATAACAGCTGTAGTAGTAAGAAACCTCTAAACCTATTCACGAGGGACGAATAGTTACGAAAACGGCCGCCAGAGCTCACGGCGGAAAGTCCGAACATAGCCACTGCTGCCGAACACATGCAGAATACAAATGCAAATATCTCAGTTAATATTCAAGATACAGAATAAATGTATAAAACAATATTTATAGTAAATTTAATTTGCAATGAGATTGGTTCTGTAATATTTTTCGATCCGACGTATACTAACGGAGATATTTCGAATTTTCCTCCCCTCTAAAACCCCCTCCCACTGGTCCGATTTCAGCCATTAACGAACTTGATCTTTCTTTTTACATAAAACGACTAAATATCGAGTTTGGTAACGATTAAACAATAATTGCGACCGCTAGAGCGGTAACAGACAAATATATATATATATATATATATATATATATACAGTTTTGAACGGACCTCATTTTCGTCATCTCCTGGGTAGGATCGATGGACATTTGATGAAAAATTTCGAAAATCGCGTCATGAGTACAACCTCAATAGCTGATTTCCCTTAGGGGAAATCTGCTAAAAGGAAAGTTCCAATCACTCGTTTAATATTTGAGTTACGATAAAAATACATATGTACATCAACAATTGTAGAGAACCGGTAGTTTAACAAGATTGTCTCGAAATACTTATCGATTCGGCTCATACGAACGGAGATATTTTGGAGTTTCGAATTCTATCTTCCTCTCGACTCCCCTCATTCCGGATCCAATTTCAGCCATTAACGAATATGATCTTTAGCGTTGAACAGTTAAATATCAAATGAACAAAAATTGTTCGAGTAATAAATAAAGTCCTAATTAGTAACGCCATCACATATGTATTTGCATATCTCGTCTAATAAAAATCTGATGAAGACAATACTCGGTATTGGAATACTTGGAATGTCACTTTTCATGATATATTCGCTTATACTTAAAGTGTGATGTCTTAAAGTGGGGCTTAACTGAAGTCTGAAAATTTAAAATTGTACAAATCTCGGTTAACATTCAAGATAGAGTGAAAGTGTTTAGAAAAACATTTAGAGAGCGTTATGATGGTTATATACTACTTTTTGATCTGACTCATAGCAGCTGAGGTATTTTGAATTTCCGATATCCCCCCTCGTCCAGGTCCGATTTCAGCCGTTAACTAATGTATCCTTACCTTTATATGAAAAACTTATATATTGAGTTTTGTAACTATCTAACACAAACTGCGAACGCTAGAGTGGTAACAGTTAAGTATTGTGCGTGGGTTTGTGTGTGTACAATTATGAATATATCGACATTAGAGGGGATTTTCAATTATCACCTCATGAGTACAACCTCAGTAGCTGATTTACCTTAAGTGAAATTGGCTAAAAATATTTTAAGAATTATTATTATGAATTAACTTCCACTTATTGCTACTATCGGTAATAGGGATTGGTTAACGCCCTTTTATAGACAGTGTGGGACTAAGGGTTTTATTTAATGAGTTAGCCACTAATAAATAAATTACTATCGTCCAGGCGGGAATCGAACTCACCACGATTTAACTCACATGCGAATATTAGCCCCATATTTGAAGAAAGAAATCTCCTTGACCCGTTCCTGCTCGTAATCATATAGTGCTAATCTCCTTTATTAGCAGATTTCCCTTAAAGAAAATCAGCTATTGAGGTCGTACTTATGACGCGGTTTTTAAAACGTTTTTTTTTCAAATTCCCATCGACCCTACCCAGGAGATGACGAAAATGAGGTCCATTCAAAATAATATATATATATATATATATATATATATATATATATATATATATAAACGTTTTATGTAAAAATAAAGATCAAGAAGAAAATATCTCCGATACTATACGTCGAATCGAAAAATTGTACAAAATCAATCTTATTGCAAATTATATTTACTATAAATATTGTTATACAGATTTATTCTCTATCTTGAATATTAACCGAGATATTTGAATTTTTATTAAGTGTGCGGGTAACGGATGAGTTTGGCTAATATCGGTTCTAGTCGTGAGTTTCCGCCAAAAGCTAGTTCGGCGTTTCCGTAACTGTTCGGCTCTCGTGAAATTTCTCTATTGTAAAATTTCACGTGGAAAATCTGTTTAGTTTACGGAGCCCCTGCGTGACGGACTTTATTAGTAATAGTTACTCAATTGCCTCCGGGTGCTGAGTGTGGATCGAGGGAATTGACGGAAGTCCACCTCGAAGCTCGCAAATTAAACAGACAGGTAATATTTAGTTTTCAATTCCTGTGTTCCAACCTTGAAACTCTAATATAGAAGATTAGAGAATTACTCACTACTTTACTAACTTTACAGTAAAGTAGCATCGATTTAAGCCCTGAGTTTTAACCAAGTAGTAACTATTACACAGGGTTCCATATGTATACCTAATTTAATGCACTGTTGACGTTCATGAAATGAGTGTTAAGAATAATCAAAAAATAACTGAGTAATAAATAATTAGTAATCAGTCTAAATACTCTTAGTCATGAAAAATATATTCATATATATATAAATATATATTTATTTGGATGTTACTGACCTTTCAATTATAATAATACAAGAATACCTGGGTTGGTCCGGAGCGCCCCAGTGTCATAAAATTACAATTAGTCTACAAACAACTGAGCTATAAATATAACTTTGAATTACTGAATAATACAATAATAAACAAATCAATAAGCACATACATTAAATCTACACAAGTGGAAGTTAGTTACCAGAAGTCAGTAAATGACAATACTCCTTACTTCGATTCTCAATATAAAACCGTAATTTCCAATAACATCTGAAAAATTTGCACGGATATAGAAAATACGTCCTGAACACAAAATAACAATATTAAAAATTCCGTCACGTGGGGGCTGCGTAAAATAAGCAGATTTCCCACGTGTACCACGTATTTGCATTCATCTCAAAAAATAAAAGTTCAATGAGTACAATATTTGGTATTGGTATGCTTCAAATAATGTGCTTCATAAAATAACAGCTTATTAGCAGATTTCCCTTCAGGGAAATCAGCTATTAAGGTTGTACTCATGACGCGATTTTCGAAATTTTTCTCCAAATGTCTATCAATCCTACCCAGGAGATGACGAAAATGAGGTCCGTCCAAAACTGTATATATATATATATTTGTCTGTTAACGCTCTAGCGGTCGCAATTTTCGTTTGATCGTTACCAAACTCGATATTTAAACGTTTTATGCAAAAATAAAGATCAAGTTCGTTAATGGCTGAAATCGGACAAGTGGGAGGGGGGGTTTAGAGGAGAGGATTTTCGAAAATTCAAAATATCTCCGTTACTATGCGTCGGATCGAAATATTATATAGAATCAATCTTATTGCACATTAAATTTACTATAAATAATGTTATGTACATTTATTCTGTACCTTGCATATTAACCGAGATATTTGCATTTTTCTGTTTTCAGGTTCTGAGATGAGATCGGCTAACTTCGGGTCTAGTCGTGAGTGCCCGTCAAGAGCTAGTTCGGGCCGTTCCCTTAACTTTTTGACTCTCTATTCTGAAATTTCTCTATTGTAAAACTTCTCATGGGAAATCTGCTTAGTTTACGCAACCTCTGCGTGACGGACTTTTTTTTAGGTGAAAATGGAGTCTTGATTACAACCTTATACCTGATTCTGTATTACGTCCGTTATTTTCTTACTATAACCTCAGTAGCACATAGACTGGTTTGTAATATACAAAGATTTGTTTCAACCGACTTTGTGATAGGGAGTGATTAGATTGAATTCTTAAATGTATTGTAGTTTCTATTAGATTAAATTAGGTATATTGTCGAGGGGGGTGGAGTGAGTGTGTGCCGGAGACTAGGGGTAGTGTTGTCAGTGAGCAGCTGAGCATGTGAACCGATTAAAGGGGGGGAGAGACAAAGAGGGAAGAGTCGAGGTGGGATCGCCCGCTCCTAGTAGATAATGTTTCTCCACACATAAGTCAGGTTCCAGATTAAATTCGGCAAAGGAAATGTCTGGAGCACCCTCCGCTGATGCGACCAGCCATCATCCGATAAGCCTCTCTCTCTGTCTCCCTCCTCCGTGTCCTTCCCATCAACCTTCCCGCACCCCACCCTACGTCTTTTACAAATTCACCTCAACATTTAGAATAGCTGTGTGACCAATCCTCGGTATAGTAGGTACTGTACCTCCATTCATTCTTCTTTTAAACCTTTTCAGCAGATTTCCCTTAAGGGAAAATCAGCTATTGATGCCATACTCATGATGTGACTTTCGAAAATTTTTCTTCATATGTCGATCGATCCTCCTATACAAATTTGAGTGTGTGTGTGTGTGTGTATATATATATATATATATATATATATATATATATATATATATATATATATAATTATGTATATCTATATATTTGTCTGTTACCACTCTAGCGGTCGCATTTATTGTTTGATCGTCACCAAACAAGATATTTAGTCGTTTAATGTAAAAAGAAAGATCAAGTTTAAAATCTGACCAGGGACCGCGGGGGTTAGAGGGAAATATCCCCCTTTAAACCTCCCTCCCCCCTGGCCGGTTTCTCCCATTAAAGAACTTAATCTTTATTTTTGTATAAAACGTTTAAATATGGAGTTTAGTAAAGATCTAACAAAATTTACGACCGCTAGAGCGTTAGCAGACTATGTATATATACACACACACATACATATGCATACATATGTACTGAACCGAATTTTATGAAACTTGGTATGTGTATTACTACTAGCCCAACTTAGACTTTAGGCTATATTAATATTCTCTAAGACAGACAGGAGTGGGGGTTGTAAGGGAGGCCTGAAATTAAAAATAGCGATATTTCGTTTCCTATTGCTTTTTCAGCAAATATGCACATAACAAAAGTTGTTTATTTTGTAATTGAAAGTAACTTTTGTTATATGCACTTTTGCCGTATACGGAAGTATAAATGAGTTATATGCTAAAAACTATAGCGGGAGTCCACAATTTTATTTGGCACAAAAGAATCAATCGAACTAAACCAAACTCGCTATGTGAATTAATACTAACGATTCCCTTATAATAAGCCATACTAACATTTCTAGGGATGGGCAGGAATGGGGGTTATTAGGGAGGCCTGAAATTAATAATAATGATTTCCTATTGGGGTTTCGGCAAATATGCACATAACAAAAGTTGTTTATTTTGTTATTTAGAGAAATTTGCTCAACACTTCTTTTCAATATGAACTACCAGGTACCTCACCTGAAAAAATTAATTCAAATGTATGTCAATATTTTCTCCTTAATAATTCAAATCTATGCATAGTGCACAGGAGACGGGAAATATGACAATATGCAGGACAGTAAAGTCTTACATAAAAAAATAATTTTATTATTAACAAATGACAACAACGGGTATTAACCCTAAACACTGGGACGGGTAAATGTCAAAATATTGTGCAAAGTAAAGCCTTGCCAAAAATATACCATCACCATTCAGCCTCAAATGAATTCCCGAGCGAAGCCGGGTATCTGAGCTAGTATATATATATATAATTTTGAATGGACCTCATTTTCGTTATCTCCTAGGTAGGATCGATGGACATTTGAGAAAAGTTTTTCGAAAATCGCTTCATGAATACGACCTCAATAGCTGATTTCCCTTAAGTGAAATCTGCTAAAATACTGAGACTTGTCCTGCCATAATTGTGGCCCCGTAAGAAACTTTTCAGTCCATAATCAACCCGTATAAGTCGGATTAAAAAATCACACGGACACTTTTAATTTACCTTGAATATTAAGCGTATAATATGTAATATTTGCATTTGAGATATATGCAAATACCTTGTGATGAATTTATCAATTATGAAATTTTGTTCATAACTATAAAATATTTATGTTGCTCTTGGCAACATGTTGTAAACAGAAGCCAATAAAAATATCTATCTATCTATCTATCTATCTATCTATCTATAAAATATTTATTTGATCTACACCATACCAGATATTTAATCGTTTCACTCAGTACTAATGATTCGTTAATGGCTTAAATCGGGTCAGGAATAGGGTGGGGGGGGGGGGTTAGAAGGAAGGAATACGAAAATTTAAAACATCCACTTTATTATGAGTCGGATCGTAAAATGTTATAAAACCAATCTTGTTAAACTTTTGATGCTCTACATTGTTCGTTGTGTACATTTTCTCCCAACTCAAATATTAAGTAAATTATTCGTACTTTCATATTTTCAGCCTTCGGATTTTACTTATAATTAGGGAATATATAGTGAGTGACAGCAGTGTGGAAGAACTACACGATTATAAATTACTTCATCTTCATACCGTAATTAATAATTTTGTTTTGCACTGAATATTATTATGAACTTGTGTCAAGACCTCTATGAACTTTCTTTTTACCGAAATCCACGTGGTAGAGTCCTCAGATTCCAAACAGCATTAGAGCTCGCGAGTCTATTCCACACCTAGTTTTTGGTGCTATTCCAAATATTTCAATTCCTAAGCCACATCTTCTCTTTAATGCCCCCGAATAGCCTAATGTGAATGCGAAAGCCAAGAATGCTAATTCAAATATTCCTAATCTCATTTTATTGAAACGACTTTCATCTAAATATAAGTGTTTTAATAACGGAATTCTGAACGGAACATTTCGGCCAAAAATAAAATAACTGTTTGTAATTTACTTCGAAGAGTAGTGACTGGTGTCTGAAGAATGCAGGCATTGCATTTATTTTGTTTACAGTTTCACTAAATTAAATTCTTTACGGGTGAAAACAATTTATTTAGTGCTTGAGTTGTCACGTCGGTTCTATTGGCACGAGATGCTTTTATGCTTTTGTTAGTTCTTCCTCTTTTTCAAAGCATTATTAACTCAATTTTAAATTAATAGTTTATTGGCAATTTAAGTTTCATTGGGGACCCATTTCCTTTTAGCTGTTATTTTAGGTCGTATGTTAAGGCCTACTCCGGGGACCAAATTAACTTTTACGTATGATTTCCATAGATGAAGCTCCATTAGTCAATCTTTGTTAACTTTTTTAAATTTCTGCCCGCTAACGAGATAACAGCTGAGTATGACTGACATTTTAGCAGATTTCCCTTAAGGGAAATCAGCTATTGAGGTCGTACTCATGACGCGATTTTCGAAAAATTTCTTCAAATGTCCATCGATCCTACCCAGGAGATGACGAAAATGAGGTCCGTTCAAAACTATATATATATATATATATATATATATATATATATATATATATATATATATATATATATATATATATATATATATTTGTCTGTTAACACTCTAGCGGTCGCAATTTTTGTTTAATCGTCACCAAACTCGGTATTTAATCGTTTTATGTAAAAAGGAAGATCAAGTTCGTTAACGGCTGAAATCGGACCGGTGGGAGGGGGGGGGTTTAGAGGGGGGATTTTCGAAAATTCGAAATATCCCCGTTATTAAGCATCAGATTGAAAAATTGTATAGAATCAATCTTATTGCAAATTAAATTTACTATAAATATTGTTATATACATTTATTCTCTATCTTGAATATTAACCGAGATATTTGCATTTTTATGAAGGCTCTTCTAACCTTATCTGTCGTTTCTAACCTTACCATACCTTCCTTACTTTGTGTGATTTATGCAAATACGGTCTGTTCATCCGCCCCCCCCTTCTTTAGTTCTTGTACTACCTAAATTTTAGTTATTAAAATATAAATTATTTTTACAATTCAGAAGCCGTTTCAGTTGGGAATTTATTAAAATTAACTGAAAGATTTCTTATTACCGTTTGTATTTACTCATGCTGGGCTTGTCTCACCAGTATGCAGATTTATCTATTGTAAAACTTCACATGGGAAATCTGCTTAGTTTACGCAGCCCCTGCGTGACAGACTTTTTTTTAGTTTGTTAATGAACAAAATAAGAGGTGTTTTAGGGGACGGACTTACAAAATTGCTTATTTATCTATTCCTTTGAAGGACGCGTAAAATATTTATAGAAGCCTTATGATTTAAACAAAAAAAGAATTCCATATTTCTTTTATAACGTTTTTTTTTTTCTTTTTTTTTTTTTCTTTTTTTATTTCTTTTTTTTTTTACATAGAAGCATAGATAAGAATATATTTAAGATTGGGTAGGTTTCCACTCACACTCAACCTCGGATTAATTATATATATATATATATATATATATATATATATATATATATATATATATATATAAAACATTTCTTTCAACTTACAAGTGAGGTTAGGGAACCAGAAAATTAAAAGAATTCTGAAATTTTGTGTGCAAGTAGAGTAGTTTATCGATCCTATCCAGATGATGAAAATGAGGTCCGTTCAAAATATTATATATATATATATATATATATATATATATATATATATATATATGTGACTATTACCGCTCTAGCAGTTGCAATTTTTGTTTGATAGTTACCAAAGTATATATTTAATCGTTTTACGTAAAAAGAAAGATCAAGTTCGTAAGTGGCAGAAATGAGGGCAGTGGCATGCGGGAGGGTTTAGAGGGGAGGGGATTTCAAAAATTTGAAATATCTCCATATTGAAAAATTGTATAAAACCAATCTTATTGTAAATTTAATTGTCTATAAATTTGTTTATAAAAGTATTTTCTTTAATATGAATACTAACCGAGATATTTGGAATATTTAGTTTTCAGCCTTCTGTACTAGATATAGTAAATATTTAGTTTACAATAAAATGAATATGTTATATTCTGATATACTTCAATTATTGTTTTTCTTTCCGGTAAGGTTGGCAGACCTGTTTGTTTACATTTCAGACGCTTCCCGATGGGAGGGGGAAGATTTCTTATTACAGTTTGTATTTATTCACTTAATATTCGGGGTGGAGTTGTGTTACCAGTATGCAGATTTATCTATTATTAAACATCATGAGGGAAGTCTGCTTAGTTCACGCAGCTCCTGGGTGACCGAAATATTTTCCAGATAATCATACAATTGGTATGTTATAGTGTTCATTCACCTTGAGTGTGCCAATAACTGCTAGTCAGAAAAAATAGAAAATCATTAGACACATAATATTATTGATTAAGACGGGCATATCTATGGTAAAGGTCTCTTACACTCCATCAATTTTTATTTGAGAATGAAAATTCATGGGGTATATTAGTGGAGGAGGGGAATTCAGGGAACATTAAACAATTTGAAGATGCAGCAGCCAATCAAGGTGTGAAAATGAGTTGTTAATTATAGACATATGACTAATTATAATGGCTTATATCTCGGCGAACATCCTATTCCACGCTCTGCATGCAGGCCAGTTCCCTCTGAATTTCCAAAGCTAACAATCTAAATTATAACTTACGAAGAAATATGTTCCTCACAATCTAAAATTAGGTGTTTTACTCAGTGAAAGACATAATGGTGTTTTAAATCAACATCATTTTAGAGAAAAGTATTTTCGGTTTTTACCAGGTATTCATATGGACGCTCGTTTATATGGGCGTTTGTGTGATAATTACAAACACACACACACACACACACACACACACACACACACACGCGCGCGCGTGCACACACACACAACAAAAACCAAAATTCTCCAGGGAGTTTTTGTAAAGACCATCACCGAGTTGTCAAAGTGGCCATCAAGTGCACCTTCAACTGCGTTCAGAAAGCGTTTAGTTTCTCTAGAATATTTTGGAAGAATTTATTTCAAAATGTTAGTCCTCCTTTCACCACATTTCCTTTAAGGTAAAATAATTTACAAATAGAATATGGCTGTCTTGAAAATTATCTTAAGCAGGAAAAAGTCACATACTTTATTCCTGCTGATGTTTAAGGCATAGCGATTAAAAAATACTAAAAGGAGAATCAACATTATTGCTTTCTCCTTAAGAGCCAAGGATTAAAAACTGAAACTGTAGTAAAATACTTAATGCAGTTAAGAGATACAGATTAAAATAAGCATTCGCGTTAAAAATAAATAAATAATAAGCGTATTTGATGTAATAAACCACTAAAAGCAATGGTTTATTTATAAAATATAGAAAATGAATGCAGAAATTAAAAGGTCTTATTCAGTCCTTTGTTTTAGTAATACTTAACCTTCTCATTCAGAAATATCCTTTTGCACTGATAATTTAACTTCATTAAAAGTAATTAGATTTCTAAACGTAATAAACACTATTCATTATTCATGTGGTTTATGTATTGTACACACATTATTCACGAGTTGCACCTATAGATTATGCATAAAATTCTAACTTTATTCTTATAGAAAACCTTTTTCTTTGATCTATACGGCTTATCAGATAGGGTTCAACGTTCTCTAGCTCTGATGGGAATTTTATTTAGTAAGTCTGTCAAAAATTTAATTCCTTTGCCATTGACTCTAAGTAAACGTCTTGACTTTAAAATTACAAAATTCTTCAAGAGTATTACTGAAAAGCTTCACTTCAGTCTCCAACGTGTATCTGTTTATACTCGACGCCTCACAGACTAGTTACCATGTTTTAGCAGATTTCCCTTAAGGGACATCCGCTATTGAGGTCGTACTCATGATGCAATTTCCGAAATTTCTCTTCAAATGTCTATCGATCGTATCTAGTAGATGACGAAAATGAGGTCCGTTCAAAACTCTAAATCTATCTATCATTTGTCAGTTACCACTGACAAACAGTTATTGTTTAATCGTTACCAAACTGGACACACTAGAATTTCATACAAAACTGAAGATCAAGGTCGTTAACGGCTGAAATTGGACCAGGGGAGGGGGAGGGTATAGAGGGGAGGAGTTCGAGAATTCGAATTATCTCTGTTACTATACGTCGGATCGAAAAATTGTATAGATACAATCTTATTGTGTATTAAATTTACTAAAATTATTTCTCTATACATATTTTCCATACAATGAGTATTAACTGAGATCTTTGGATTTTATAGTTTCACCCTTTCGGACTAGTGTCATATTAATAACAACCTGTTATATCATGAACCACTTCATTACAAGGTTAAATACCAAATATTGTTTTCAACAAAGCTTTATTATACGAGATACAAACAAATACGTTTTGTTGACCCCATCCCCCTCCTTTTGTTCTTGGATTACTAAAATCTGAGTGACTGAGATAGAAATTATTCTGATTCATTTCAAATTACTCCACTAGCTATAGTAAATAGTTTTCAATAAAATTAATATGTTATATTCAGATATATTTCATTAATTGTTCATCTTTCCGGTCTAGAATAATCCTATCTATTCAGCGCTGCGAAGTTGGCTGCCCTGTTTGTTTACAATTCAGACGCTTTACGTTGTAGATATTATTAACTTGTGAGTTGACTGAATGATTTCTTAATACCGTTGGCATTTATTCCCTTAACATTCAGGGTGGTGTTACCAGTATGTACAATAGATTTATCTGTTGTAAACCTTCCCGTGGGAAATCTGCTTAGTTTACGCAGCCTTTGCGTTGTCGGAATTTCTCGGTATTGGGTAGACCCCTGCTTAGCTAATATTCTATATTTGAAATATCATCCACTTAAAATATTTTTCGACTGATATCTAACTGAAGTGAGATGTAGAAGAAAATACACACATTAATTTTTATATATTTATGTATGAAACCGTTATTAAAACAACCGAAAGTAAAATTAAGGACTTTTGTATTTAAAAAAATATCAGGAAGTAAAAGTAATATATTTTTAATGGAAAGGGTGTACTTGGTGCTTTGATAACAACTTTTGGCATCAATTTAGTGAGGTATTATCTTAAATCTCCTCGGTTAATGATGTCCAGTTTTTTTTTTTTTTTTTTTTTTTTTTTTTTTTGTTTTTTTTTTTTTGTTTATATAAATTTTTGGTGGACGCACTGAAACCTTTCCCCCCATTTAAATACTTTCTTGTGAAATTCCATAATGTGGTACAAACAACAGGTACATCTTTTTGAAGACATAATAGCTGATAACACGTGCAAGTTTCTTAGAAGTTAAAGGTTTATCGCGATCCTATTATAATTCACTACTAATATTATAAAATTATTTATTATAATTTGTATGCGAATCCTACAATAAGGGATATAAAGTTTTTAATTTAAGAGTGTACGTTTTTTCAGTTAAAATAAAAATACTAATTATAAATATTTAATAATGTTAAAAAATGTAATTAAATTTTCAAAATTAAAGTCGCGACCTACTTTAATGAGATTGATTATTGTGGACCTCTGTTTACATCCCACAGACCCCTAACTCTTTTAGCAAATTTCCCTTTAGGGAAATCAGCTATTGAGGTCGTACTCATGACGCGAGTTTTGACAAATTTCCTCAAATGTCCATCGATCCTACCCAGGAGATGACGAAAATAAGGTTCGTTCAAAATTATATATATATATATATATATATATATATATATATATATATATATATTTGTCTGTTAACGCTCTAGCGGTCGCAATTTTTGTTTGATCGTTACCAAACTCGGAATTTAATCGTTTTATGTAAAAAGGAAGATCAAGTTCGTTAATGGCTGAAATCAGACCAGTGGGAGGGGGGTTTAGAGGGGGATTTTTGAAAATTCACAATATCTCCGTTATTATGCGTCGGATCGAAAAATTGTATAGAATCAATCTTATTGCAAATTAAATTACTATAAATATTGTTTTATACATTTATTCTGTATCTTGAATATTAACCGAGATATTTGCATTTGTATTCTGTGTGTCGTCGGCAGGAGTCGGCTATGTTCGGGAATTTCCGCTAAGAGCTCTGGCGGCCGATTCCATAACTATTCCTCCCTCTTAGAATAGGTTTAGAGATACCTTACTACTACAGGTGTTATTGGGCAGATTTATCTACTGGAAAACGTCACGTGGGAAATCTGCTTAGTTTACGCAGCCCCTGCGTGACGGACTTTTTTCGTTTACAAACACCCCTTGTAGGCCGACCTTTGGGGGTCCAAATAGACCTTTTTGGCTATTAACGACTTAAAGGATCTTTGTACTAAATTAATTTGTTATTGACAATCTGGATACGAAAAACATATTGAACTAATATTTTATTACAAAAGTTAAGTGTGATTATTAGAAATGAAGAAATATTATTGTGAATAGTTATATCACTATAATAAGTTAATTTTAATTCTGTATACATTTTATGATTAGTGTTCAAGCATTGTCTAAATTTTTAGTATTATGGTTAAGGACAATTTTAATTTTAATAATTTAGTATGACTATATCATCTAAATAGAAGTATAAATATCTAAGAAGAAATATCAAATAAAATCTTTAGAAAAAATATCAAAATTGAAGTGTTTAGTGGCTCAAGTCCTCGAAGTGAAAATCGCATTAGTACGAGTGGGTTATAACTATACGTTATATATTTTTTAACGGGCTCGTTCTATGCTGAATTGGGTCGAAGGACGTTTGAAGAAATATTTTGAAAATTGTGACTACAATCACTATACCTGGATTTCCTCTAACGAAAATCTTCTGAACTGTGAATTTTAAAATTGAGGTCACATGGGCAGTTTGATATTACCCATAGCTGGATGGACTTAATAAATTAGGTAAATTTTTGTCTGTTTACGGCTGTTGACTGTAGAGTGTAGCAGGATGAATTATGAAAATAAAATGAGATGTAGGAGGATGGTAAGTAAGGGGCGGGGGGTGGGTGGTGCCTTCACCAGGCCCAGCTTTGATTGATGGCCCTTTAATTAATAAGGGCTGATTGTAGCTCTTTCCTCGGCTACCTGGCCAACTCCAACCCCCCCAGCTTCTGACATCTTTGAAAACATCCCATAATTTGTTGTTTGAGGTCTGGCTGGCGACTGGCAGAAGCTGCCCTTATGATTGATTCCCCATCTCGGGGCAAAAACCTCAGGAGTCAGAGGCGGAAGAACTCCCTGCAAAAAGAGACACACCACCTAACAGGTTCATCAGAGTACGTTCGATGAGAAACTCACTTCTTCAGATTAAAATCAAGTAAACTAACGTTCGCAAGAATTACAAGTTATAATAGGGTCGTCCAATGTCTCGAATGAAAAAGACGAAATCCCACATTTGAAGGTAATTTTTTTTATGTGAAAATATTTAGAATTGAGCAATACTCAATCCACGATTTAGACGATTTTTCAAAAATAAAATCAGCTCTTGAAGCGATTTCCGAAAATTTAGATGAAATGGTTATCAATCCTACATTGGAAATGACGAAAATGGGATCCGTTCCAAACTTTATATATATATATATATATATATATATATATATATATATATATATATATATATATATATACATATTTATATTTTATCGTCAACGAAGTCGATATATAAGCGTTTCATGCAAAACTAAAGGTCAAGTTCGTTAATGGCTGAAATTGGACATGTGAGAGAGGGGTTTAGAGTGGGAATTTCGAAAATTCGAAATATTGTCCCATGCGTGACGGAATTTTAGCAGATTTCCCTTAAGGGAAATCAGCTATTCAGGTCGTACTCTTGACGCGATTTTCAAAAATTTTCTTCAAATGTCCATCGATCCTACCCAGGAGATGACGAAAATGAGGTTCGTTCAAAATTATATATATATATATATATATATATATATATATATATATATATATATATATATATATATATATGTATGTATATGTCTGTTAACGCTTTAGCGATGGCAATTTTTTTTTCGTTTCCAAACTCGATATTTAAACGTTCTATGGAAAAAGAAAGATTAAGTTCGTGAATGGCTGAAATCAGACCAGTGGGAGGGGGAGGGTTTAGAGGGGGATTTTCGAAATATCTCCGTTACCATACGTCGGATCAAACAATTGTATAGAACCAATCATATTGTAAATTAAATTAGCTATAAATATTGTTCTATACATGTATTCTCTATCTTAAATATTAACCGAGATATTTGCATTTTTATTAAATTTGGGCGGTAACGGACGACTGAGTTTCCCGCCAAAAGCTACTGAGTTTCGGTCCTTTGCCGTAACTGTTCGGCTCTCGTATGGAGATTTCTCTATTGTATAATTTCATGTGGGAAATCTGCTTAGTTTACGCAGCCCCTGCGTGACGGACTTTTATAAACACAGAGAGGATTAAATTGATATATAGATTGTTGAGACTATAACATTCTTGTTTAGTGGTACTGGTTACCTAGTCCTCCCGACAGGGGGAGAGCATCGGCTAAATTATGTAAAAATACGCCAATCCCAGAGATTCCTTCCGTTGAGCCAGCGGACTATAGATTGACCGGAGTAAATTCGGGATCTGATAGAGCCCCTGGAGAAGGAGAGAAATCCCAGGTTGGCGGACCACCTCGGGAGCGGGTGAAGGTGTTGTGATTGGACGGCGGATGTGATTGAAGATTGAAATGTGAGTAGAGAAGGCTGTTGGCGGCGAGGTGCTGGGTGGCCCAGAGGATCCCACCCACCAACCTCTAATTACCGATTCGCTCTTCTAACCAATACCCCCGGCTCACTCCAATCCCCGGGCTCCGTTCTTCCTTCCGCTTCCCGACAGGCTCGCATCTCCCGCTCAACGAGTCTCTGCCCAATCGCCATAAGGTTTTGCGAGAAAAGCGAAGCAAGTACTGTTTGTGGATCATTGAGCGAGTCCCTCAAAACTAATGTCCGTCAAGCAGGTGCTGCATAAGCTGAGCAGATTTCCCGCGAGCGTCACGTATCTGCATTTATCTCAAAAAGTAAAAGTGAAATGAGAACCGTATTTGGTATTTGAACTCCAAATTAAATGTTTTATGACACATCAGCTTATTGTTAATAAGACATGACTAGGAGAGGGGGTTTACTGAAAGCCGGGGTTTAAAAAATGCAAATATCTTGGTTAACAATCGAGATACTGAAAAACGCATATTTTAACATTTATAGAAAATTAAATTTTCAATAAGATTGTTTCTATACATTTTTTCGATACGACGAAATTTAAATTTTCAAAATTCACCCCCCCATAACCCCGCCCCTTCCACTGGTCCGATTTCGGCCATTAACGAACTCGACCTTTATTATTATTATTTATTAAAGTCCACGTTTTGCAACTCAGGCTAATTGGGACGGGTTATCTACAGCTTACCACCCTTTTCTAGTCAGGGTGGGTCTTAGGATGTTATTTAATGAATTTCGTCACTGAATAATTTCCTTTGCGGGTCGTTCAAAACTCTCTTAACGGGAAACAATCATATCGCTCGAGGACTGCAAAACGCACATTGAGGAGTTCATTGCACAAAAATTTGAGAAGTTTTGAAAGGAAGGAATTAAGACATTCCCTGAAAGATGGCAACATGTAATAGTACAAAATGGATCATATATATAATTGATAAAAATATTTACAAGAACCTGAAATTTTTATTGAATTCACCAGTAAAAAACGCAACGAACGTATGTATTTTACAACCCAATACATAGAACCTCTCGAAAGCTCTAGACTCATTCATTTTAAACCTAGCAGGGTCCAGGCATTTTTCTTCCCGGCACCCCATGGGGGTCAATGAGCACTTCACTAACCAAAAGGGGCAGGGTATCATGGATTTTAGCAGATTTCCCCTAAGGGAAATCAGCTATTGAGTTCGTATTCATGAGATCTTTGAAAAATTGCTTCAAATGCCCATCAATCCAGCAGATGATATCATTTCAGCCAATACTCTCTATTTCTACGTAAAACTCCGATGTGAACAAGTGGGGGTCTATTGAAGCCTGAAAACAATAAAGAATGAATTAATCGCTTAATATTTGAGTTACAAAAAAATGTATAGAACATCAATATTTTAACAAGATTTGTTCTATAATATTTTTTTTTCGATTTGACTCGTAATAACATAGATTTCCATAAAGGGGAAGGATATCAGCTATTGAGGTCGTACTCATAACGCCGACAAATGTCCATCTTTCATACGCAGGAGATGACAAAAATTAGAAAAATACCTATACACACTTACACTTACACACACACACACACACACACACACACACACACACACACACACACACACACACACACACACTATTAACGCTCTAGCGGTTACCAAACTCGATATTTTTAAGTTTTAAGTAAAAATAAAAGCCAAGTTCGGTAATGGTTGAAATCGGGCCTGTGGAAGGAGACTTTAGAGGGGAGAATTTCTAAAATTTCGAAATATCTCCGTTATTATACGCTGGATCGAAAATCCTTAAAGAGCCAGTCTTGTTGAAAATGTACTTTATACAATTTTTTTTTAGTTAAGTTTTTTCATTATCTTTATTATGCGAAATATTTGCATTTTTTAGTTTTTATCGCTCAGTAAACCTTCACGCCATCTCATGTCATATTAACAATAAGCTGTTACATCATTAACCAATTTATTGGAAGCTTTAACACCAAATATTGTTTTCATTGAAGTTTTACTGTTTGAGGTGTACAACACTTAAGATCATACTTGTTATTGGCAGAAATAGGATATGGATTAGTGGAGTTATAAGAGGACGAATTCGTAAATTCCAAATATTTCCGTTATTATGAGTGGGACCATAAAATGTTATAGAATCAATCTTTTTAAAGTATTTACGATTTACAGTAGTTTTTCTAAGCGTTTTTTTGTAAACTAGTTTTAAGTAAGTCAGTCAAGCTTTCTTGTTTTTTCGCCTTCAGTAAACCTCCCCCCCTCCCACCTTCTACTCATCGTTTTTTTTGCACGGAAATACGAAATGTGTGGTGAGATGAGATCACAAGTGTGTTATACCAACACTTGAGAATTCTGCTTAGTTTACATAGCCCTTGCAAGACGGACTTCTTTCATTATATCACATTTTACCAGAGTCCACTATTCCATTGATAATCACAATTTTATTATTTGTTTAAAGAATAAAACAGAGGGTCTATTTTATATTTATCATATTGCTAATATTGGAAACATAAGCACCTTCATATTACAAATGTACTGGGCGAATAAAGTTAGCACCTTTTTCGATTCCACTGATATTTAAGACATTTATATAATATTTAACGTGCCAACCAACAATATAAAGCAACTTCTGAATTTAAAATAAATTGTCCGAAAACAAACACACAAAAAAAAACTAATAGAATGAAATTCCATACTTCATTCAACTGTGACTTCTTTTTAATAATGATAATAAAGAGTGAGAATACAAACGAGGGTTAGCGGAAAAAATTCTTTACGGAATTTAATGTAGACATTAAAGGCTAAAATTAAGAGTAGAGGTTGAATTGTAAGGCTTCTACTAAGAAGTACTTTAAATTATAATATATATAAACGATTTCATTTAAAATATAAGTACAATCCATTTTGAGGGATTTTATTCCTTGAATCAACACTGAAAAAGGACTGTCTTTCAGGAAATTAAGGTTCACATTCAATGAGAAAGCAATTTATTTTCTCAGACAGATTTGTTTAGCCAAAAAGACGGTAGGTCTTATGTGCTCATAAAATAATTGGCGGAAAATTATCATATTTAAAAGATTTTTTTTTAGAGAAAAAGAGAAAGAAAGCCGCATTTAAAAAGGCATAATGAAAAGCATTAAATTGTATAGGTGAGTAGGGTGGAGGGGTGGGGGTAGATACTTTTTTTCGTTCATCGGTCCCATTCACATCGATGACTCTCGAGGACATTGTCGAGGATCTGGCTAGGCTGTGAATAGGAAAGGGCATTAAACACTCCGGGGAGGAGATGCTAACCCTAATGAGGAGACTTTTTTGGAAGGGGGCGGATCGCCGAGCTTGGATTGAGAGGAAAATGAAAACTTGGAACGTCCCATTCTGAAAGGTATGTATTGGACGGGGTGGCTCTGCCCGAGGCAAGGGGAGCATCTTTAATTTCTATAAGAGTTTTTGTATTCAAACCCATTGAAGTTGGGTATATATCAGGGAAAGCAACCCTTTCACTCCTCTCCTGCTTTCCATATGAATGGCCCTCCGGAATCTTTTTTCCCTTCATATCTTTTCTTTCTGACGCCCTTCTATTACATTTCGATCGGATAAGGCCGTTGAAAAGAGAGCAAAAACACTCCCAGATTAAAAACTGTTTTATCTATAAGCCATTATCCTCGGCTCAACCCCACAGTGGTTCTCCCTAAACTCATAGAATAGTTTTTATTTATTTTAGGGATTTATTCAACTGAGTTTTCAGCTTGATTAACCATCGCGACGCAACTAACTCATTTTTATTTGTTCAAATAGTATATGTCGTCCTTACTGACAGCAGCGTAAATTGTGTTTCCATTTTTAGCGGGTCTTCCTAAACATTGCCATGTCCTTCGTTTCCGAAATAAACTTTTATTCTGATCTGGAGGATCATTTACCTTAGAGGCGTAGCCAAAAATTGATTCCTAGAAGAAATGATGGAAAATTATAACCACTATTTATAATTTATAATTAATTTCCCTGATTATTATTTCACTCAAGTTCTTTAAATACACCTGTAAAAATGACCTAAAGTTTTTTTTAGCCTAAAGAACGATGACTAATACCATTTTCTAAAAATCGAAAAATTCACTTATTTCTAGGAGCATCGTAAATTGATAGCTTTTAATCAAAATCATTACTCTTTGATAACACCATAAAAACTGCAGTAAACTCTATATGATAACTAATTAGCAAACAAGCTGTTTTAACCAATTCAGCACTTACTAAAAATTGTTCATAGATAAAGAGAAGCCTTAGAAGATTGTAGTTCAATATCCTTAACATTTATCATAATTATCTAAATGAGGGCTTCTGGAATAATATATATATGAAGAGGAGTTATAACTGTTCATAGAAAGCCCTAAGATTGTACACCTAGTGCTCATAACATAAGTCATGTTGCACCAACCATAAAAATATAGAATTTATTGAAGATGCATAAAAGTGAATATTTTAGTATTTCAAACTATGCTATAACATCTCTTACTACTATCAACTATATATATATATATATTATTATTTTTTTTTTATTTTTTTTTTTTTTATTTTTTTTTCCCCCTTTGTACATTACCCATGCACAAAGGGCGTTTATTTGCTACATGTACCATACTATTACAGTATATAACATGTATGTTCATAATACATCGTGTTTTGTATACAAGAAATGTTCATAAATTTGTTCTTGAAGTTAATAAAAATAAAAAAAAAATAAAAAAAATAATAAAAAAATAAACGAAAAAGAGAAAAAAAATGAAAAACAAAAAAAGATAAATAAATAACGTACATAATGAAAGAACAAACAATCAAAGTGATGAAAAATTAGTACACATAATCAGAAAATCGAAACAATCCAATAACATGTTAATTTCACTCCATTAAGAAAGTTATGCCACTCATTCTATTGCATTATTCTTGATGTAGGCGTTAAAAAGAAAAAAAATGGAAGGAAGACTTAAATTATTATTCTTTAAGGAAGGTGTTGAAGATGTCCGCTGTTGCTATTAAGGTTTTAGAAAAATGCCTAAATACTAATGGGTATTTTTTAAACAAATTCTTTAGATTTATTGGCCACTGGTCATTGTTTTTGATAAGTGTTTGTTGGAGTGTGTTTCGTAACTGTGTAGTCAGTGTGCAAGTATAGATGAGGTGTTCTATAGTCTGTTCACTCGTTCTGTCACAGGGGCAGTTTTTGTCATTTAGTATTTTGAACCTATGTAAGTAAGATTTAGTAGTTCCGTGTCCAGTGAGTACTTGTGTCGAGTAAAAGTCAGTAGCAGTACAGGTGTTGAGGTATTCCTCAATATTTGGGATATATATATATATATATATATATATATATATATATATATATATAGAGAGAGAGAGAGAGAGAGAGAGAGAGAGAGAGAGAGAGAGAGAGAGAGAAAAGTCAAGGAGGGAGAGTTAAAATACAATTCAATTTTTTATTATTTTTTCTTAATAATTAAATCTTATGAGAAATTATTGTGTGATATCAAAATATGGAAATGCTAAGGTAGATATTTTACAAAAATCATTCTACATGACCTATTTACATTTAAATGGAAATGAGTGAAGAGAGATTTTGTGCTGAACAGTTCTATGCTACCTACACTCCGTGTTCCATTGATTACCATTCAGCGGTGTATATGTGTGTTATCTCCAACATTATCGCCCCTATCATGAAAGAGTTTTAACCAAAAAACATTTATAATTGCATGGTGAAACATTTTTATTCATGCATAATATTCTAATTACTAACACGAACGGCGATCCAAGATATTGCTGGTTGATCCCACCCTCTCTTTAATAACTCCGAGTTAAAATGGGAAATATCAGATCTCGGCTCGGAACGATTTTATTAATGTGCAAATATAGTCCATGTTTTATGGGTTTATTTATGAGTATACCTTTAATCGTGATATATTAGGCCAATTAGAAAATATTCTGTTAAAATTATTCCCACATGAGAGAAGAGAATGCATATGTTTATCAAAAAATTAGGAATGTCGAATCTAACAAGGTAGTTTCCTCGAAACAAAGTAGTCTTCAAAACATAATGCCATATGTATTATAATGGCACTAGTAATTGACAAACGGATGCGTATCCTAACTATGAGATAGAAAGGGACAAATGCCTTCCTATCTGCTTTTTATTCGCAGAAAAGAACCGACAGGCTGGTGATATGGATAATGAACTGATCGACGAAGCAGGCCTTCAGATATTATCTTTGACGAGATCAAAATTTGTTCCAAACTCGTTGCTCTGACAATGAAAACGTGTGCGAAAATGCATACAGTATGGTTGTATGAGGTATGTATAAGCACTCAGCCGGACAGCTTAGACAAAAAATTACTTGGAGACAAAAATGAAATTTATTACCACCCTTGGAAAGATGGGCACCAAAAAGGAACTTATAGTAAAATTAAGTATCTTTTTAATAATAAATCATAAATAAAACCTATTTCAGTTTCTATATTACAATTTAGCTATGCGCCTAATATCTGCCTAATTATTATATATTGTGACACTTATAAGACAATACATTCTCATAGAATTTTCTGTTTTTTGTATTATAATATTATAGCTCTATATAAACCTCTAAGTGCTTACAAATATATATATGGTAATCATTTCATAGCTTAATATACAATTGTTGTATTCCATTTTCTTTCAATATCTTTCATTTTTAAAACATTTATGTAAATATGGATTTTTTTCATTTTTTAAAATGGATATTTCCTTAAAAGGTAATACAAAATATTTGTAGTAAATTAGTAATTAAGTTACATTTAACAATTCCATATTTAAATAATTTGACTTCATGAAAAATAGTTACTAAGACTTACTTAGTTACTAGGAACTAGTATAATTTATAGTTACATTAAATACAGTTTATTGGATTTATTTATGTATTGTAATTATTTACAGTACATATATTAAATTATTTATAGTTTTACCAGTGTATTTGCAGTTAATTTTTATTTTAGAAGATATATATTTTTATTCTATTTAGTACATTTTAAATCAGTTAAATTATATTAATAATCCTTTACTAAAACAATTTGGGCCAGACTCTTGGCTACGTATTTCCCAATATAATATAAGCCAATAGCCTATCCATGTATCTATCTATCTAGTAAAATTAAATAACACTGCTCACGCAATCCAGCCAAGAGGTATTCTCATTGTTGTGAAAAAAAAATCTGGTTCTGACTTGTTATGATAAAATACGTTCCTATGAAAAATAGGTATCAAGGGCAGAAGGATAAAGATTCGATGAAAGATCCCAGGAATTTTCCTAAATAAAGAAACTCCTACTTTTCCAGGAGGAGTAGACTACGCCTTTCAGAACCCAAGTCAAATAATACGCACTGAATACTGGGAAAAGCAGCGAGATCTGAAGCCGCAGTTACCAAGAAATTGGAAGAAAATTCCATGTGGTGACTTTTCCTAGACAGGACAAACCACAAACTAATTCATTATGAAATCCTTCTGGGCTCCCTCATCATTAAGTGCAGCTGGCAAACCTTTCCGATGTTCGACCAACACCTATTTGCCTGTAGTACAATAAAAATATATATAAAACAAGTCCGTCCCGCAGGGGCTGCGTAAACTAAACGGACTTCCCTCGTGAAGGTTAACTATAGATAAATCTACATACTGGTAACACTACAGTCAATATTAAGTGAATAAATACAAACGGTAATGAGGAAGCTTACAGACAATTTACAATTTAATAACCTCTACAATGGAAAGCGTCTGAAATGTAAACAAACAGTTGAAATGATAGAAAAATAATTAATGAAATATATCTGAATATAATATATTAATTTTAATGAAAACTATTTACTATAGCTAATGCTGTAATTTATAATGAATCAGAATCATTTTTATTTCAAACATTCAAATTTTAGTAATCCATAGAAAGTAAAATTTCAATGAAAACAATATTTGACATTTAACTTTGTAATGAAGTGGCATTAATATGACGTGAGTATGAGTAAAATATGGAAATATTCAGGTTATTACTAAAAATAGAGAAAAAAATGTATGTAGCAACATTTATAGAACATAAAATTTACAATTAGATTGATGCTATACAATTTTTCGATCCGACTCATAATAACAGAGATTATTATTGGACCCCCCCCCAGGTCCAATTATATACGTTAGCGAGCTATATCTTTCTTTTTACATAAACGATTATTTATGAAGTTTGGTAACGATAAGACAAAAATTGCGACCGCTAGAGCGTTAACAGAAAATCTTTATATATATATATATATATATATATATATATATATATATATATATATATATATATATATATAATACGAGTGGGGGTCGTAAGGGAGGCCTAAAATTAAAAATAGCTATATTTCGTTTCCTATTGGTTTTTCGGCAAATATGCACAGGATAACAGTTGTTTACGTTGTTATTTAGAGTAACCTTTGTTATATTCACTTATGTCGTAGAACAAAGTGTAAACAAGACATACACTAAAAAATTAAAGTGGGCGCCAACATTTTTATTGGGCGCAAACATTTTGAACCTAACTTAACAAAACTTTATACGTAAATTAGCAATAATTCTTCCATGATTATAAGCTATATTAATTTTTTTAAGTTCGCCTGAATAAAATATTAGTGATATTTCATTTTCTATGTTTTTAGGCAAACTTGCACATAACAAAAGTTGTTTTTGTGTTATTAAAAGCAGTTTTTGTTTTAAACATAATATTATTAAATTTAATATCCCAGTCGCTTGAAATATCATGCAGGACAAAGTCTGCCGGGCCCGCTAGCATAGATATAATTTTGAACGGGCCTCATTTTTGTCATCTCCTAAGTAGCATAGTTGGACATTTGAAAGACTTTTACAAAATCCCATTGTGAGTACAACCTCAATTTACACTAAGGGAGATCTGCTAATACTCAGCCCGCACAACCATGCCTCCAGTATAAGGACAAAAAGCACTTCAGCTTCACCGATACTTATAAATATTTCGCACCGCTGACTGAAACAATTCTATGCTCTACATTAAGGATGCAATTAATAATTAAATATTACGTACAATGTATTTCCTCCAAGGAGTAATACTAGCAATAGATTTCACAATGTTTTTCCTCGAGTATTTTATTGGGCTATCAGCCTCACCGCTTATGCCGTATAACTTTGTGTCATGTAATAAATGTGTTAATGTTTGGTCGGGGGAGCTGCCGCGATGAAGTTTCTTTATCCGCAATTTGCGGTGGGGGCGGTATCAGGAAAAACGTGCCATATTTCAGGAACAGGAACGCTGCTTGTAGGATAACAGATTAATTCCTCTCCCTAAGACGGTCGACGATCCAAATTTATCCCCAGGCATTGGGTTTAATGGGTCCCTCTAGCTAGAGCCAGCTACGCTTTTTGCTCAACCCATCTCCTTCTACCAATCCCCCCCATAGCTCTCTCTCTCACTCTCTCTCTCTCTCTCTCTCTCTCTCTCTCTCTCTCTCTCTCTCTCTCCCCCCCCCCCCTCTCTCACTCACTCGCTCTTACATTTACTCTGTCCCTACCTTGCAAAAATATAACACCATTAACTGCTGCGTCTTAACTATTGTATGATCACAGATCAACCCCCAAAAAAATATATATGCAAAAAAGTGCATCAAGTTCGGGCTGCGTAAACTAAACAGATTTCCCACATAAAGGACTGACGGACCCTCCCTCGGTACCTACGAAAGCAAGGTCTTAATAAGAATAATCATGAGATCAAGAAGAAAAGCCAAACCACATAAACGAAATATGACAAAAGAGGAACTCCATGCGTTGAAGGAAATAAAACAACAATACGACGTACTAGTCCTGCCAGCCGACAAAGGAAATGCAACCGTTGTTATGAAGAGAGAATTGTACATTGAAAAGATGAAGAAAATACTTGAGGATGGAAAATTACAAAAAACTTCAACATGACCCAACAAATAGAATAAAGAATGAAATAAATAAAGCAGTGAACGCCACTTCTACAATCAAGAAAGAAGAATACAACCGTTTATTTGAGTCCGACCCAGTTCCACCCAGACTTTATGGATTACCCAAAATACACAAGGAGGATGTCCCTATGAGACCAATAGTCAATTCGATTGGGTCTGCATGCCACGGGATCTCAAAGTATATTTCGGAGAAAATACAACCAAGTATTGGCCTGACCCCGCACCACAAGGATTCATCAAACTTCGTGAGAAAAATAAAAGACATTAAGATCGATGAAAACGATCGTCTCGTCAGTTTTGACGTTAAGTCACTTTTTACGAGAATTCCCATTCAAGAAACGTTAAATATCATGAAGGAATACTTAACGGAAGAAGAAGCCCAGCTAGCCAAAATCTGCCTACAATCAACATATTTCTTATTCAACGGCAATTTCTACCAACAAATGGAGGGAGCCAGCATGGGGTCGCCATTAAGTCCAAATGCAGCCGATGCTTACATGGAGAAATTTGAAAAGATGGCACTGGAAACGGCAAGACTAAAACCGAAAACATGGTTTAGATATGTGGATGACACGTTCGTCATATGGCCACATGGAGAGAAGACCTTAGAAGAATTTCTGCAGCATCTTAACTCAATACACCCCAACATTGAGTTCACGATGGAGATCGAACGCGATAGAAAGATACCATTTCTGGATGTTCTGGTGGAAAGGAAACCAAACGGACAGCTGGGGCATGCGGTTTACAGAAAACCAACACGCACCAGCAGATACTTACACGCTGGATCTCATCACCATCCAGCACAGAAGAATGGGATAATTCGCACATTGGTCACTAGAGCTGAGAGAATATCAGAGCCACAGAACCTCCCAAAGGAAAAAAGACACCTGATGACTGCTCTGCTAAAGAATGGCTACGGGAAAGAAGAAATCAGAAATCAATTCAAAAAGAAAAAAAGATAAAATCAAATGAAGATAATCCCCGGAAAAACAGCCGTAATACCTTTTGTTAAAGGTACAACAGAGAAGATCTCAAGGATACTCAAGAAGCAAGGAATAGAAACAGCATTTGGCACTGACAGGAAAATAGGACACATGTTACCCAGCTGCAAAGACCAACTCCATACTGAAATCCCAGGAATAAAAAGTATACCCTGTTCTTGCGGCTCAGAATACATTGGCTAGACCGGCAGATTGATAAACACCAGGGTCGCCGAACATATCAAGAGTTTGAAAAAGTTTCGGACTGAAGAATCAGCAATAGCAGAACATTTCTGGGAAACTAACCACAACATCAAATTCGATGAAGTCAAGGTGCTGGCAAAGGTGGACCGATACCAAGAAAGACTTGTTCGAGAAGCCATAGAAATAGTAAAATGCCCAAATAATTTCAACAGAGAAGATGGATACAGACTCAGCAAACTCTGGAAGCCCGTCATACCACAGAGACAACAGACAAGAAACAAAAACGACGGTATAGCCGGTGAACGGCCACCGGAAGAAGTATCCGTAGAAACCTAGAAGGGAAGGAAACCGCCCAAGGAAACCGGATAAAACTCGTATATATACCTAAGGTGAACACACAACTCTTCTGTCTCAGAGATAGCCCTGAGGAAGCTAGAAGCATGTCTAGCGAAACGTTGGCAACAAAAATGAAGACACGTCAATACCCGAAGACCTTAAAAATATTAATGACAAGGACCGTGGAAGTCTACGAGTATATATAACATATCTGTTATTTTAATTTGGCTCTGTATACATAGAGGGGAAAAGTTGCTATGTTCATTGGAAGCCTATGATTTTCACAATAGGTAGTATTAACATATAGTGATTAAGAATATTAATTAAACAAATAATAATAATAATAAATAATTAAAAAAACTGATCGAATATATTGATTTATTATTTTATAAGATTATTATGTTAGTTTACAAGACTATGGAAGTATAAAATATAGTGATTAAGTATATAGACTTAAAAAATAAAAATATAATATAAAAAAGTATGTATTATATATATATATATATATATATATATATATATATATATAAGTATGTAAGGACCTTGTTGAATACAATATTATATAATATTAAAAGTGCTTAAGTAAATTGGTAATAATAAGTAAATACATTGATTGTTAGTTTGTACGTACCTTAGTGTATGTAAGATTATTGTTATATCAAAATGATTTGTGAAGGAATGTTAGTGATAAATATAAATATCGTGATAAAGTATATAATTAAAAAAAAAGGATTATAAGTGTCATATAGAATTTAGCAAAGTAGAATTTGTGAGGGGGAAAAAAACCCAAAAAAACACTATTCCATTTAACTTCACACTTTAAAACACCATAATTAACATATATTTTTAAACCCTTAGCCCGTAAACCCAAAACGTAACCTTACCCTAGCCTATGATTTACTGCTTTTGAAATACAAGCCAGTGCCTAATGTAAGCGTTACAGAATATATTTTAATTATAATAAGTAATTTATCGTTTATTGAAAATATATGACAACTGAGCCACAGTGTTGGGAAAATAGGAGCCAGAAGAAATTTCATATCGCATTTAATCTGGGACAATGTCATCGATGGAGGACATTCTTCAGTTTATGTTCCACCCTTAACGGTGTCATTAAACCTTCACATAACTTACTTAATAAACAGCCCCAACTTTTTTTGGCATCGAATGAAATTCTTCCTCCGCCCTGAAGCTATATTGTCTTTTATGGTCTAAGGAAAAAAAAAAAAAAAAAAAAAAAGAAGGGGAGGATATTGAACGACATTTTTATGAGCTCCAATTTCCTAAATAGGGCATTTATATCTTATTGAGGTTAGGACTAGATTCATTGATTTAATGGGGCAATATAAATGAGATATTTATGTATATTAATGTAAAATTGAAATCCCCGGATTTTTTTTACCATAGATCATATTATATTCATATGAGGAGGCTGTTTTGAAAAAAAAAAGAAAGGAAGAAGCATTTTTGTTGGTTTTGTTTATTTATGTTTTCGTTGACGTTCACGGTCCATTGATTCTCAGAAAATTAAATGTATCATGTTATTTTCTACCATCCTTCCGTTGGTTAATTTATTGGCTTCCTCAGGGTCTCTCAACTGTAACTCAGGATCAGCTATCCAATCCGATGAATTTATACTTACTCGCCGTGTACTGAGTTACCGTACCTAGTAGCCCAAATAGAATTCATTATTTGGAACTGTATTTCATAGTCCCTCTTCTATTTTTCCACTATTAGTTTCCTGATACTACAAGACATTTTCCTACGACTTACAAGACATTTTGACGGAAGGCAGCCCATACATTAACAACATATTCTCATAACTACACAAAATTTAAACAAACGACAAAATTTAACATAAAAATAAGTCTGTGGTGTGCAACAAGATTTCAAATTATACACATTAATTGTATTATATGCGCCTGTACAAATGTATATGTTTATCTTGAAGGAGGAAATGACGACAATCATTTGTAAAAGTACCATTTTCAGTCATTCGTTTCCGATTGATCATTCAGCAACTAAGCCCACAATTTTTTCCCCGTATTTTTTTTTATTCTCACTTATAAAATGTTTATCTATTTCATTTTTCATTGTTTTTTTTTGGTATTTGTTATTGTCACTTGTTTTTATCTCTTATCTATTTTACTTTTGTTATTTCACTTTGTACAATTTTTGACTTTTGAAAGGACAAATCACTATTTATGTGATGTCCATAAATAAATAAAAAAAATAAAACGTTCCAGTATCATTTTGGGATAGCAGACTCCCACAATTTGCAGAGTTAAAATCGCCTTCTCTATAAAATTTCCGGGGTTCTCTTTTAAATCCTGATAGTTCATTACTTTGACATGAAATGCATTTATATCCATTAAATGTTAAAAACGTCCGTCACGCAGAGGGGGGGGAGGACAAAGCAGATTTCCCAAGTAGCTGGTATAACACTCGAGATCTCTTGCCACTAGGTATTCTCTCTTTATATATAAAAAACCGATGAACAACAGGAGGAGGGGGGGTTACGGAAGGCAGAAAACATTATGAGTACGAACAACTCGCTTAATACTTTAGTTACCAAAAAATGCATAGAAAAACAATTGTAGAAAATCAAAAGTTTAACAAGATTGGTTCTAAAACATTTTATAATCCGACTCATAATAATGAAGATATTTAAAATTTTCTAACCCCCCCCCCTTCTCTGAACCACCACTATTCCAGGTCCGTTTTCAGTTAATAACAAATATGATCTTTAGTGTTGACTGAAACGGCTAAATATCGAATACCATATATATCAAATAAACATTTTCCAGTAAAGAACGAAAAATCGTAATTGTTAACATCATCACACAAGGTATTGACATGTGACTCACAAATTAATAGTTCAATGGAAACTATATTCGGTATTTAAGCTTGGAATGACGTGCTTCATAAAATAACAGCTTATAGTTAATATGACATGAGAAATATCTCGGTAAATATTCCATATTGAGAAATCACGTATATAACAAAATTTAATTTAAATTTAATTAATTTGCAATAAGATTTTATACAATTTTTCAATACGACGCATAACAACGGAGATATTTCGAATTTCTGAAATTACCCTGCTCTAAACCCACAGATCGACCCATCGTCATATTTCAGCCATTTGCCGAACTTGAACTTTATTTTTACATAAAACTATAAAATATTGACTTTGGTTACGATAAAGCAAAAATTGCGACCGCTAGAGAGCTAACAGACAAATATATATATATAAAATTAATAAATTTTGAAAGGACCTCATTTTCGTAATCTCTTGGTTAGGATCGATGAATATTTGAAGAAAGTTTTCGAAAGAAAATCCCATCATGAGTACAACCTCAATAGCTGCTAAACCATAATATATGTCATATTGTATGCTTCTTGTAACATAGTTACTTATATTATGTCAATTAATGTTTTAACATATTATTATATGACATCCATATATAGTACATTGGTTATAAAATTACATAACAAATTGTGTTTGACCTTTATTGTTTATCAAAAAAAAAAGATCCATGAATAATGTTTTATGTCATATTTCGTTTCGATGCACTGAAACGGAGATATTGAATTATCTATCAAATGAAATAATTTTAAATTTATTACAACCAGACATTTTGTTTATTTCATTTGAGGCGTTTGGTTTCAAAACCAGGTACATCAATTTTCAAAAATGTTTCAGGACTGATCAAAATAGATTTCATTTTTTAATAAAGTCAGTTTAACACATTTTTTTCATTATCTGCCGGTATTGATTTTGAAAGGATCTAGATGGTTTTGGAACAGACGCGTCCAATACATCATTTTCGGCATTAAAAACTTATGAAAAATTAAAAAAAAAATGTTTTTATAAAAAACGGATGTACCTGGTTTTGAAACCAAACGCCTCATTTAATAGGAGTTCAAGGGAGTCATGAGGTCTCCATCAGAATTTTCTATGTTACGTAATCCATTGCATGCTTTGTTTATCTTAGTTTTCTTCTTATGGACTTTTTCTTTTGGCCTATTGACTTTGATTAGTCTGAGGTAGGTAGTACAAGAGCCATGAAAGGAAACTCTCTTAAAGAAAGCAAAAATGAAATTTATTATCACTGGCGAGATAATTGGGAACAAGGAAGTGCGAATAATTCCATTAGTATTTGAATTAAGAAAACATTCATAGGAAACAACAATTGTAGACCATGAATAGTTTAGCAAGTTTGGTTCTATAACATTTTACGATCCGGCTCATTACGGATAGATATTGAACTTTCGAATCCCCTTCCCACTAAACCCAACTATTCCATGTCCGATTACAGCCAACAGCAAAAATGATCTTTAGTATTCACAAAAAAATGTTAAATATCAAGTGCGAAATTATCGAGTCAAGAAAGTAAAATCTTAATTGAAGACGTCATTACACAACGAATTTGCATGTATCTCACGCAATAAAGACCTCTTAAACCCCTACCCCCCAATATTTAATATTTAACCGAAATATATATATATATATATATATATGGCTGACTAAAGGGGGGTTACGGACGGCTGTAAATGAAAAGAAAATGCAACAATTTGGTTAATATTCGAGATTGAGAAAATTTGATATAACAACATTTATAGGTAATGTAATTTGCAATAAGACTGGTTATGTAAAATATTTGATCTGACTAATAACAACGGAAATATTTTAAATTTTTGAAAATTCCCCCTCTAAACCCCCTCCCACTGTTCCCACCTTAAGGGAAATCTGCTAAAACGTGTGACGTCGAGTTGAGAAGGTTTACGTTAAGAGAATAATTCATCTTATTAGTCGCTCTGTAATATTGTTAGTACTGGACTAAAGATCGGGGGGGGGGTTAGTATGCTACGGAGTTAGATACGGAGAGTAGTATGCTCGAGTTGAAATCTTAGCGGTTATCTATCTCAAATAAATATTAATAATAAAATAGGAACTAATCATGCTCCTTAAATTTGAATGAGTTATTTTGAAAGATGAGGCAATGTCCATAAAAACACTTCAACTTGAAATATTGATTAAAATTTCATTTTGTTGAGGAAAAAAGTTAAATTAATCCACGCGTAAGGGAACGTTATTTAATTTTACTGTAAGAGGTTCTGTTTATAAATCCGTAGGAGTAATTGTGTGTAGTATCAGATTAGATTATTTAACGCTGCATTGTTAACTTTATTATGAACTTTTTATATTATATATTTTAAGATGAGAAAGCAGAAAACTGGGGCTAATTTAATTTTCAGTCTCAAGCACTTATATTGTTTGGAATTTTAAAGGCGGAAAATTTTTGAAATGAAGAACACATGTTTTTAGGAATTTTTCAGGGAAACCTCATTCCGTTATGGCCATTCTTCATTTATTAATATAATTATATAATAATTTGATAAATACCATTCCTTGATTTAGAGTGTTTTCATCTCTAAATAACTTTAATCTGCCCAGGTTTTCTCCAAAGGGTATTTAAAATTTGTAAATATTACAAGATCTACCGTTCTTCATTGTAAATTGAATTTCCTACGCATGCTAGTTGTAACCATAAGTGCAACAGTACTTTTAGCAGAGTTGAAGAAGGGAAATCAACTGTTAAGATTGTACTCATGAGGCTATATATATCTATATATATATATATATATATATATATATATATATATATATATATATATTTTTAGAGAACACTACACTTCAAATAATATTTATTTTGCATTATTAATTTATAAATATATAGAAATATTTATTTTTAATTTGAAGAATATATATATATATATATATATATATATATATATTAATTATTTCTTGTTATAGATTGAAATTATATTTACATGGCTGTCCCACAATAATAGCTTTATTTGTTTGCTATTATTATAATCTGATCTATAATGTGTTAGCCTGCAGGAGTCGAACTTCATACAAATGAGTTTATTACTTTTAAGTGATTAAATATTATAGTCTATTCTACATTTTTGAAATTTTTTATTGAAATGTGGTTTATTCTTTAAGACGTGATATTAAATATCTTATAACTTCCAGGAAATAGTAGTTGTGAATATGATGTTACAAATATTTGCATTTGAGTGGGTTCAATGAATGTTTATTGGGAGCTAAACAGAAAAAAAAAAATCCCTATTCATTTGAGATGTTACTTTTAATTTCAGAATTGGGAGTAGGACTTTGAGCTGACACCATTAGTATGAATTAGTTTAAAAGGAATTTCCGGAGATGAGGGAGGTGTTTCATTTGTGGATGTCATCAGAAAATGAGGTGATTAATTATGAGATCCTGGAATGAAATTGTCCTATGCGCGATCCGAATCCAGGGCGAGTGGCCCTCCACCCCTGCACCCTATTAAATATTACGTTGTAACAAGCCATAAAAAGATGGAAGCCCACCTAAAGTATGTTTAATGGAAGCAGTAATGAATCCTTTATAGACTCTGTTTCAACTCGCCCATTCATATATTCACAAAGATGGAGGGCACATATGGAATTCATGGTCTCCATATCAGTTAAAAATTCATATCACCTTTTGCTTTTATAATACATTCAAATCTTCTCAGAGGCCCTTCCCTTTCTTCCTCGATATGTAAAATAGTGGCCTGTCCGTACCTTAACCATTCACTTTTTACGAAATGTTTAATTTTACATATTCTTCAGTATTTTCCTCTCGTGAACCTGAAGTCTGGCATAACTTCAGATGGTTTAGGGAGAAATAGCGCGAAAACCAAACTATCGAGTACGAGATGTTTCCAAAGCCTTCCTTAGAGCGTTGCATAACCATGAACTCAGCCCACGAATGTTTCATGCTAATTAAGTCTATTAATGATACACTTCTTTCCGAAAACAAATTGTGTTATGGAATGTTTTGTTCTATTTCAATGTACGTGGCAAAGATCGTGTATTCACACGAAAAATGTTGGTTTTCAGATTTTAACGGAATTAGCCGTTTTGATCATCCCTGAACCAACTAGTTCCAGCGTGAGGTCTGTACGTATTTTCCATAAATAAAAATGGGTATCTATAGAATATTAAAATTTCATATATAGGACTACTGTAACATTTAATTGCAAAACAAACTTCTTGATCGAATCGGACTTAGTAGGAGAGGGGGGGGGGGCATAGAGGAGGGCGAAAATAAAGAAATTACCAATCTCTCCATTAACTACTATGGATACAGAACATTGGTGTAAATCCTATTTTGTTTGAAATAAAAATAAATAAAAATTATGTTACGTGTCATTTTTGGTATGATAAAGTGTAGTGAATTAAGTATCCCTATGAGTGGTGCAGTCAACTATTTTCTTATATAAATATAGTTTGGAAATACATTATTTTGTCTCTTGGGTTGGATCGTTTACATTTAAAGGGATTTACAGAGAGGGGGTTTAAAGGGAGTACAGCTTCTATAGCTGATTTTCATATAGGTAAAATCTGTTTATAAAAATATCACATTTAAAAGAAGTAACCCCATAGTATTTTAATTGAAGACAACCAATACGTCATGATAATTCCCGACCACTTGTTCGTCAGTTAACTTTAAGAAAAAGACATGATTTGAAACTAACAATGTCGCCTTATTCACCATAGTCAACTGACCCTGTACTAAAAGTTCACCACATTTCAAGAATATTTTACCCCGTTTTTTTTAAAAAACAGTGTATTCCAAGGTGAAATTTTCTTTACTTAACCAGTTGAAACAAATTTTAGAATGTTTGTTTGAAAAGGTGTAAGAACATTGTAGGTCGTTGGGAGAAGTTAATCAAGGTAAGCAAACCTATTTTGAATAAATATGACATCATTAGTTTTTGTTCTGTCTTCCATTTGCCCAAGGAATTTATATAAAGAGTGCCCAAGATTAACAAAATCCAATGCTTTTCACGGCTTAACGGATGATTTAATCAAAAAATTCCAGAGAAAAGGATGTTGGTCTCTATCACCAGTTTAACCAGAGAACATTATTTTTCAACTTTGACGCAACTCCAAATTTATCTGCATAAGACGTCTATTTTTATATGTCTCATTCAAAGTCCTTAAAATATATTAAAAAAAGTCCGTCACGCAGGGGCTGCGTGTGAACTAAGGAGATTTCCCACGTGAAGTTTTACAATAGAGAAATTTCAGAATAGAGAGTCAAGCAGTTAAGGGAACGGCCAGTACTAGCTCTTGACGGAAACTCCCGACTAGACCCGAAGTTAGCCGATCTCATCTCAGAAGCTGAAAACAGAAAAATGCAAATATCTCGGGTAATATTCAAGATAAAGAATATATGTATATAACATTATTTATAGTAAATTTAATTTGCAATAAGATTGATTCTATATAATTTTTCGATCCAACGTATAGTAATGGAAATATTTCGGATTTTCAAAAATCCTCCCCTCTAAACCCCCCCTCCCATTGGTCCGATTTCAGCCATTATCGAACTTGATATTTATTTTTGCATATAACGTTTAAATATCGAGTTTGGTAATGATCAATCAAAAATTGCGACCGCTAGAGCGTTAACAGACAAATATATATATATATATATATATATATATATATATATATATATATATATATATATATAGATATATATATAATTTTGAAAGGACCTCATTTTAGTCATTTCCTGGGTAGGAGCGATGGACATTTGAAGAAATTTTTCGAAAAACCGCGCTATGAGTTCGACCTCAATATCTGATTTCCCTTAAGGGAAATATGCTAAAAACCAACAAACCTCATTTCGATATCCTTGAAATTAAAGGATGAATAGATTGTAAAATCTAGTAATCTCAAAATCATTATAATTTTTCAGACGTCTTATGAATTGGAATCTTGGAGATCAAATGATTTATTCTTATGTATTTTTGTTTGATGTTTCATTTAAAAGTATATATGAATGCGTAGGTGTTACATAAAATGAGACAAGTTTAAGAAACCGCGCGAAGAATTGGAATATTTTTCTTTTCATCACGTTTGTAATTTTTTTTAAATATCCGGTCAATTTGTTTCTCTTCTATTTTTACTGAGTGTAAAAAATGCATAGGTAAATTACTTAGGATTGATTTATATTGTATTCTCTCCCGATGTGGGAATGTGTTAATGTTATGTTGTAATTTGAATTCAAGTTAATGTAGGCCAATATTAATGGGCGGTTTTATCTGCACCTTGACTTCCGTCCATTGTCTGCTATTTTAAAAGAGCTCTCTCGTGCCCAATGTTTTTTTTTTCGTGGTGCGCATCTCTTTGACTTTCAATGCACTATTTGGATTAGCTGCATTGACTTTATCGGTTACCACATAAAATTAAGAATGCAAACACTTAATCTTTAACTGCGTAAAAAAATAAAAATGATACATTTCCACAGAGAAAATAAAATATAAAACATGGCATTGTAAATTTATTCATTATATATTAACTAATGAGCTGGATTCAAAAAGTCCGTCACGCAGGGGCTGCGTAAAGTAAGCAGATTTCCCACGTGATGTTTTACAATAGAGAAATTTCACGAGAGCCGAGCAGTTAAGGAAACGGCGGAACTAGCTTTTGGCGGGAAAGTCACTCGTCCGTTGGCAACCCAGATTTAATAAAAATGCAAATATCTCGGTTAATATTCAAGATAGAGAATAAATGTAAATAACAATATTTATAGTAAATTTAATTTGCAATAAGATTGATTCTGTACAATTGTTCAATCCGACGTATAGTACCGGAGATATTTCGAATTTTCGAAACTCTTCCCCTCTAAACCCCCCCCTCCCGCTTGTCCGATTTCAGCCATTGACGAACTTGATCTTTCTTTTTACATAAAACTACTAAATATCGAGCTTGGTAACGATCAAACAAAAGTTACGACCGCTAGAGCGGTAACAGACAAATATATATATATATATATATATATATATATATATATATATATATATATATATATCTATATATAGAGAGAGAGAGAGAGAGAGAGAGAGAGATACAGTTTTGAACGGACCTCATTTTCGTCATCTACTAGGTAGGATCGATGGACATTTGAAGAAAAATTGCGAAAATTCCGTGTCATGAGTACAACCTCAATAGCTGATTTCCCTTAAGGGAAATCTGCTAAAAGTTGCTACTTCAACCAGAATTATGAACTAAACTGATACGGGCACCACATAAATTTCTTGTATTTCTTTTAAATTAAACTAAACTAACTGCATTGATGCAGTTCATTTATAACCGTTTCATTCGAAAATAATATACGATATTGGCATTCCAATACATAGGATCAGAAAATGTCAGAGATTATAATTGAAATAACTTTTCCTTAAATAAAATTGTTCAATACAAATATTTTGGACCACTAATAGATACAGATAAATTTGCAATATTAAACAGGAGGAACACAACTCTGTGTACGTCTGTCCAGAATATGAAATTTAAACGTCTTAAGAAGGTGGACTAGAACTATAGGTTTCAAATTTTTTTAATGACAAATTGCCAAATAGATAATAAGCTTCAAATGAATTAGAAGTAATAAAATGTCTATTAAATATATCAATTTTTTAGTACGTATTTATTTTCATTCATGTAACTTTTTTCCTACATATTTTATTTGTTTTCAGTAGTTAACTATCGGAATCATTCTCAGAACATTACATAATTAGGAAATTAATAAATTTTATATAGCTCTTTTGTATAAAATATACAAAAGAGATATATAAAATTTAGCAATTTCCTGTCTAAAGGCTAAAATAATTCAATTCCAAAATAGCTATTTATGGTATTTATCCAAATCTCTCTCTCTCTCTCTCTCTCTCTCTCTCTCTCTCTCTCTCTCTCTCTCTCTCTCTCTATATATATATATATCTATATATATATATATATATATCTCTACATCTCTCTCTCTCTCTCTCTCTCTCTCTCTCTCTATATATATATATATATCTCTATATATCTCTCTCTCTCGCTCTTTCTCGCTCTTTCTCGCTCTCTCTGATAAAAGAAAGATGATCCATCTCGTAATAATGATGGCATCCGTCTGGAAATGAAAGATCTCATTGGGCTGAGCCTCTGAAAAGATGTATGATGACAGAGGTATTTGGAAGGGGTAGCATACCTGGCGCACAGTGTTCAAAATCACATGTAAATATGAGTCATACATTTGATCTAGCAACTTGAAAGAACTCAAAGGAAGGAAGGTTTTTCGTTATGTGCTCCCTATATATTTATACTGTTGATAGTTAAGTAGCTGACGTATGGTGTATTTGTGGAAGGGTTGTGAGGAGGGAGGGAGTGTCGAAGAAAGAGAGGAGATGGATGGTTTAGGCTTTGATTGATCTGAGAAGAGTATAATTGAATGTGAGGGAGATCCCTGCTACCAGCTCACTTAGGTTCGGGGGTGCGGAGAAAAAACCCAGAAAATATTCAAGTCGCGTCCTCTCCCTATTTCATAATTCAATTGTCCAAAGCCAATATTAGTTATAACTTCCCTTGATATTTCTTTTTAATTGCTTTCAACCCCTTTGCCTGGCTGAAAGTCAACCATTTTTCTCGCTAATTTCCCCGAGATCGGGAGGGTGGACCTAATTAAGTTTGAGCTGATAGCTTTGCGATTTTCCCAAACTGAGTTGAAGAGATTCGGTCGGATAAATTCATCTCATCTCATCCTCTAACTTTTATCCATCTTTGTCTTTCTTTTTTCTCGCCCCATTTCTCTGGCCCCTCCATTTCCCTTTGCCATTAAGTTCCCTTGATCCAAGTCCATTCTGCTCCCTTTTATTTTACGTTTTAATAAAGGATCCAATACTTATTATGACATCTTCAACGTTTCAGTACTTATTAAAAAGCAAATAATTGAAATGTCTTTATGTTTTGTGCCAGTCTAAACGGGTTTATAAACATATGAGTAAGTTCTGAGGAAAGGTGTTATTAAACGAAAATTTATCTAAATTTAAAAAAAGACCCTCATAGTAATGCCATTGCAGAAAAATATAGTTTTACTCAGTTTCCACTTATTAGCGTTATAATATATCAATGTAGAAACTGCAAAATATTACTTGCCTCAAAGAAAGTCAGCTATTGAGGTTGAAGGCAATTGTATTCAAACGTCCATCGGCACAGGAAATGAGAGAAATAAGGTTTAAACTATATATATACATACGATCTAGTGGTCACAATTTTTGTTTGATCGTCACTAAAATTGATGTTAAAACGCTTTAAGCAGAACTAACTGACTGAAATTCGACCAGTTTAGGGGGGGAATTTTCGAAAATTCGAAATATCTCCGTTATTATGTAAAAGGGCAATCTTACAAAATTTGTTGCACATTTTGCTTCTTATAAATATTATCATAAACGTTTTTCTTTAACTCAAATGTAATCGAGATATTTTAATTTTTTAATATTCAGTCCTTAGTAAACCCTCACTTCTGCTCTTCTCATATTAAATGTGAAATATTGTTTTAATTTTTTTAATTTTTACTATGAGATATAATCAAATATCATCGGTCTGTAGTCATCTATGAAGATTTTACGTTCTCTACTACATGATTTCTTTTCCATGCAATTTAAACTTTTCATGCGCAAATAAATATTATAACTACGAATGACTGAATGACTGAATTCGGACATTGGGAAAGGGCGGGGTAGAAATACTGAAAACTCGTAATACCTCAGTTATTATATAATGTCAGTTTAACCAATCGTATTGCAAATTCATTTTTCTATAAATATTGTGATATGTTTTTTTCAGTATCTTGATTATTAACCGAGACATATCCATTTCTTAGTTATCAGTCTCTCCTACTCATTTACTATTTATAATAAGCTGTTATATCATAACCGCTTCATTCAAAGTTTTTTTTCCAAACCAAACAATCCAAACATTGTCTACAATAAACATTTACTTTGATAAGATTTTTCTGTGTTGATTCCAAAATGTTTATTTGATCTATACCATACTCACTCTTTAACCATTTAATTCAACGCTAATGTTTATATTCATTAATTGCTTAAAAAATCGCAACTGTAATATGGGGTTTAGGGGTTGGGGGTTGGAATTCCAAAATATCTGCATTTAGTGAGTCGGTTGGAAAATATTATATGGCCAATCTCGTTAAGCAATTGATGTTCTACAATTGTTACCTAATACATTTATTCCACTATTTATATAAAAAGAGTTCTTAGTATTTTATAGTTTTCAGCCTTCCAGCCTTCTTAATCCCACTTCTACTCATACGTGGGGAATCTGCTTAGTTTACGTAACGCCTGCTTTCGATATAGTACAACAACAAAAATATTTAGCATTTGTATTTCATCCAAATTCTGCCGTATATAAAAAAAATCTTCAGTTTTACATTAAGCATTTAAATATTGAGTTTAGTGCAAAAATTGTAGAAAATCAAAACTTAACAGCCTAATATATACATATACTAGCGGACCCGACAGACGTTATCCTGCATAATATTTCAAGCCATTAGGATATTAAACAAAGTATGAAATGAAAAACAAATAATATAATAATTTCATTATTCTTTATTTTGAAATAACATCAATTTTTTCTAAAAACAATTCGTTATAATCAATTATGTCCATATTGGAAAGAATTGTTCAGTATATTAATATTTCTATGCAAATTACTTGCTTCACACATTGTTATACGAAAATGTTTAAAGCAAAAGCTAATGAGTTTTAATAACACAAAAACAACTTTTGTTATGTGCACGTTTGCCTAAAAACATATAGAAAATGAAATATCGAGAATTTTTTATTTAGTCCTCCCTTATAACTCCCACTCTCGTTCGAACCTAAAAAAAATTTAATATAGCTTATAATCATGGAAGAATTAATGCTAATTTACATATAGAGTTTTGTTAAGCTCGGTTGAATCGTTAGTACGCAATAAAATTGTTGGTTTCACTTTCATTTTTTAGTGTATACCTCGTTTATACTTTGTTATACGACAAAAATGAATATAACAAAAGTTACTCTAAATAACAAAATAAACAACTTTTAGGATAAAACAGGACGTTCATACTTGCCGGAAAACCAATAGGAAACGAAATATCGCTATTTTTGATTTTAGGCCTCCCTTACAACCCCCACTCCTGCTCCATCTGCCGAGCTGATTTGGGAATCTAAACCAGGGGTCTCCAAACTACGGCCCGAGGGCCACATCCGGCCGCGAACAGATGTTGTCCGGCCCGCGGAGAGCTAGCATACTTGAAAATTCCTTTTAGAGAGCATATTTTATATACATCTGTTAGCGATAGAAGGTACTACCTATTTCCGCTTGTGTCCACCAGATGTCGTGTCACGTTACTCCTCATGGTTCGTACTCTACGACTAATCTAGAAATTACAGATAATTACAGGAAAATTAATAATATGCAGTGAGGCCGTTTTCCGGACTTTTGTCCGATTTGCAGCCTTTTTTAAACGTTGCGTACTTTTTCGGACTTTTTTTTTCATCAGTGGACTATTTCACTTTTTACCACCGGCAATAAACCATCCAGGGCGTCACTCAAACGCATACAAGAAAATGCATTCAAATCGGTCCAGCCGTTTAGGAGCTCATTGACATATACACGTACAGAAGAATTATATATATATATATATATATATATATACATATATATATATATATATATATATATATATATATATTTGTCATACCTGTCGGTGGAAAATGTCGTCAATGGCTGATGATCAACTACAGTTGTCAAGCAGTTTCGATTGGAGAACACCATTCTGAAGACTACCAAAAGTTGTACAGAGTTAGTTTTTCCGTGAGTCAGTAGGTTTTATACGCCTGTTATCTTATCAGGTTGCATACGTTTGTTTACATGGTAGGTTTGGTGGTTTATACGTGTGTCCAAGTAAATTTTTTCATGTAATAGGTCGTTTTTCCATATGTCTGTTATCCTTGCTAGGTTTTTAACGTTTTATTCCGGGCATGTTATTGCATATTTTATTTCTATATATCCATAGAAGCGCGCCCGCGCGTGTGTGTGTAAACTCACACACACACACACACACACACGAATGAATGTGTCTGGTTTTGTCTGCTGGATAGGGGTTCGACGGAGAGTTAAATACAATTTTTTGAAAGTATCACATGAGCACAAACCCAATAGCTTTCGCATTTCAGTTAAACTTCACTCTGTTTATTTTTATGAAGTATTATAAAAAGATAGTTGTACATGGTTTGATTCCCGGCATGTAACCTGGAAGGTGAACGGCGAGCTAGAAAAAATACTACATAAAAAGGAAATAATATGGAGCATAATGGAAATCAGTCATTCAGTAATGGCGAAATAATATTTGCTCTCTGTGTGAAAACAGGAGCTGTTTATGTAAGAAATGAATACGTATGATGAGCTGGAATCGTTCAAGTTTTCTCGCCGCAATTCTACGTTGGAACTTTCTTCCCACCTGTAAAATGAGTGTATTTTAAATTAAGCTACAAGCCAGTCAAAATTACCCGACCCTTTACATTTCATATACCTAATTCTCATTGACGCTACAACGTGGAGCAAAATCAAGTTCACCAAGGAATTCACAAAATATCTACACCATTCTGTGTTGGATTGAAAAATTCCGTCACGCAGGAGCTGCGTAAACTAAACGGATTTCCCACGTGAAATTTTACAATAGATAAATCAACATAGTGGTAACGCTTAACGCGTTTCCATGAATATTAAGTGGATAAATACAAATATTAATGAGAAATGGTTCAGTGAATTTCCATTTTAATAACTTTCACAACAGGAAGCGTCTGAAGTGTAAACAAACAGGTCAGCCAACCTCTCAGAAAACAATTAAAGAAATATATCTGAATATAATATTTTAATTTTATTGAAAATTATTTATTATGCCCAGTACTGTAGTATATAATGAATCAGAATAATCTCAATTACTCTAATATGAGTAATTCAAGAACAAAAGATGGGGTGGTGTCATCAGAACGTATTTTCATGTATCTCACCTGGAAAAGATTTGTTGAACACAATATTTGGTATATCGGTTGCAAATAAGAAACTTCTGACCGGCGGTGATTGAAATCTAAGAAATTTCAACGTACGGTTAATATTGAAGATAGAGAAGCTGTGTATATAAAAACATTTATAGAACATTAAATTTACAATAATATTGATTCTATACAACATTCTATACTGCTCAAAAATGAATAGGGATATCGGTTATTTTTTCGTATCCTATTAATTTTAATTAAATCGATCGTAATTAAATTTCTTTTTTATGGGGGGAAAAAAGACAATAATTTCTAATAAAATATTAATGATATTTATAATAAAAAAAAACAAATATGCTAGGTACCATACCTACCACAAAATAGCCAATATCCCTATTCATTTTTGAGCAGTTATATCGCTTATAATATCGGAGATTTTTTGAATTCCTCTCTTTACCCCCCTCCCACTTCCCACTGGTCCAATTTCAACCGTTAACGAATTGGTTTTTAGTTTTACATAAAACGTTTAATATCGTAATCGGTAACGCTCAAACAAAATTTGCGGCCGCTTCAGAGGTAACACATAAATATACACATCTGGTTTTTTCTAGGTTGGTTTTTCTCCTGGTGCCAGAATACCATGAATATATATACATACATACAACCATAGATATACAACTTACGTGCCATCTATGAAACCACATTATTAAAGGTTACTTCCGTCCTTAGGGGCTACTATTATAAATTTCTCTGATAATTCAGGGTATTCCCTGTTTATACTTAGACGGAACTTAGTTAGAACTTACGGGAAATCAGCTATTGAGATTGTACTCATGACGCGACTATCGAAACATTTTTTCAAATGTCCATCGATCCTACATAGTAGATGACGAAAAAAAGGTCCGTTCAAAATTTTTGAATATATATATATATATATATATATATATATATATATATATATATATATATATAAAATTGTAACCTCTGTCTGTACATTGATTATTTTCGCGAAATTTCACCATAACTTTTCGTTTCACATGTCATAGACACCATAACTGCATTTTGTTTCTTTGGTGTCTGTTTGTTTGTTTATTTGTTTGTTTGTTTGTTACCTTTTCACGCATAAACGGCTGAACCGAATTTTATGAAACTTGGTATGTATATTACTACTAACCCAACTTAGACTTTAGGCTATGTTAATATTCTCTGAGACAAACAGGAGTGGGGGTTATAAGGGAGGCCTGAAATTAAAAATAGTGATATTTCGTTTCCTATTGCATTTTCGGCAATTATGCACATAACAAAAGTTGTTTAATTTGTTATTTAGAGTAACTTTTGTAATGTACACTTTTGTATAAGTATAAAGACGTTTTACGCTAAAATGATAGCGGAAGTCAACTATTATTTTGCACAAAAGACTCAACCGAACTAAACCAAACTGGGTATGTGAATTAGCACTAACGTCTTCCTTATAATAAGCCATACTAACATTTCTAGGGACGGGCAGGAGTGGGGGTTATAAGGGAGGCCTGAAATTAAAAATAGTGATATTTCGTTTCCTATTGGGGTTTTGGCAAATATGCACATAACGAAGTGGTTTATTTTATTATTTAGTGAAATTTGCTCAACAATTCTTTGGAACTACAAGGTACCTCACCGGGAAAAACTAATTCAAATGTATGTTCATATTTTGTGCTTAATAATTCAAATCTATGCATAATGCACAGGAAACGGGAAATATGACAATATGTAGAACAGTGAAGTCTTACATAAAAAAATAATTGTATTATTAACAAATCCACAAGAAAACGACGGGTATTTAAACTAAACACTGGGACGGGTAAATGTCAAAATATTGTGCAAAGTAAAGCCTTGCCAAAAAAAATACCATCACCATTAAGCCCTCATATGAATTCCCAAGCGAAGCCGGGTATCTGAGCTAGTATATATATATACGCATCTGTTGCCACTCTAGTGGTCGCAATTCTAGTTTAATCGTTATCTTACTCGGCATTAAATAGTTTTACGTAAAACTAGAGATCAAGTTCGATAACGGCTGAAATCCGACACTGGGAGGTAGGGGTTTAGAGGGGAGGAATTTCGATAATCCTTAATAAATACAATATTATGCTTCAGGTCGAAAAATTGTATAGAACCAATCTTATTGAAAATTTAATGTTCTCTAAATATTGTTATGTTGAGCTTTTCACTACCTTGATTATTAACCGAGATACTTGTATTTTATAGTTTTGGGCTTTCAATAAGCTCCCCCTCCTACTCATGTTAACAAGAAGCTGTTATAGTATGAACATATTATTTAAAGCATAAATAATGAATATTGTTCTCATGGAACGTTTACTTTTTGAGATAAATACTAATAACTGGCACGCGTAGGAAATCTGCTTCCAGCCCCGGCGTGAAGGCCTTTTTCGGCCTGGAGGTAGACTTTATTTGCTGGAGTCATAACAAGATTTGTTCGGGGAATTGGCGTTTATAAATGAGAGACACGCTATGGCTGATAGATAGGGGCTTGTTAGTCGGTGTCAAGGAGTGAGCCAGGGGGTCTGAGGTATGCATACGTCAGGCTGAGGTTTGCTTATATGACAGTCTACCTATGGCATCGCTGATATGTTCACCTCGGCTCTATCACTCAACATGCCCCGACGGCAGACCGCAAATCACTTCGCCTCGCCTTACATACACCCCTCCTCCTTCATCAACATTAGCCCTTTAATAGGCCCTAACTGATTGCTAAAGTACTTACACTTCAACCTCAAAGCCGGACTTCCTTTTGCCAGCAATTAATCATACAATTAGCACCTAGTGAACATATACCATTGACTAGCTGTGGACTACGTGGTTTAGCTGAGGAAATCTTTAGTAATAATGAATGTATTTGTTAAGAAAGGCTATGCGCGATATTAGCAGATTACCCGCAAGAGAAGTCAGTCATTGAGGATATACACAAGACTCGAATATCAAAAGCGTCTTCAAATGTCCATCGTTCCTACCCAGGTGCTGTCGAAGATTTCAATTCTCCCCTCTAAACCCCCTGGGTCCGATTTCAGGCGTTAACGAATTTGATCTTAAGTTTTGTATGAACCGCTTATACATCGATTTTCGTAACGATTAAACAATAATTGCGACCGATAGAGCGGTAACAAATATATATATAATTTGGAACGAACCTAATTTTCGTCATCTCCTAGGTCGGATCGATGGATATTTGAAGAAATTTTCGAAAATCCCTCCACGAGTACCCCCTTAAGGGAAATCTGCTAATACGTATTATTAATACAGTGGAGTTAAGGCATAAAGTGATTTTAAAAAATGTTACCCTTTGCTTCCCAGTAAATTTCGAGCGTATATTATTTCCGTCAGCTTCTTGGTAGGAACGATTGATTTGAAGAAACTTTAACCCTCCAGAACTCGCGTCACAATGAGTGACCTGAGAACACGTGCGTGAGAATTATTCTCACACCACCTATTTCCCTTAAAAAAGTTCGTATAGAACATATTTTTAACAACAATTTTTTTTATTTATTACAAACATCAAATACTAACAGAAATAATACTATTATTCAAAATATATTGTACAGGTATTCAGTTTTGAAGAAACCTTATGTCAAGCTACTTAAAAAGCGACATAACTAATTCAAATTTTGTTCTCCACAAGAATTACATACAACAAAAGAATGCTCATTACAAACAGTTTTTTCTTGATGTTCGAAAACTCTTTTTTGACTTTTTGTTTTTTCTCCTTGGACAAGCACAACAAGCACTGCGACGAAGTACTAGAACCAGAACAAGTGGATTTTCCTCACCAGCAATCGTCTTCATTTTGTTTCTTTCTAATAGCATGGTGCATGGTGGTCAGTTGTGAACGGTTGATCAAGTGAGGTTTCTTAAGTTCTAGAGCCAAAAAACAGTTTTCAGTAAACCACCAAAGCACTCGCACGTATTAAAAAACAAAAATTTCCACCAGAACTCGCTTGATGAGAAAAACACTCACATTAAACCAGAAAAACGTTGCGTCAGAACTCGCACAGTGAGGAAACACTCACACTTAACCTTACTCCGGCTGATAAATTTTGTCCTGGCGTCAGTCAGTTGATACTAATGATTGGGAGTCAAAGAGGGTGGTAAGAGAAGGCTACAAGGTGTAGCTAGAGAGTGTAGCACTATCGCCAAAGACGTATAATAATGGATATAACATTTTTCTTCGGGGTGTGAGTATTTTGCTCACGGCTCGAGTTCTGGAAGGTTAAGCACAACCTCAATAGCTGATGTCCCTTAAGAGAAATGAAGGAGTAAGCAACGTGCTAGAACATTAGTAAGTGAAAATCAATCCGGTAGCTTTTTTGGGAAGCCAGGAAAAAAGCTTATCTTTCTTGTTCTTAAAAAGATGCCATTAAAGATTTTCTTCAGGGAAACATTAAGGATTAAAAAGAAGGTTGTTGTCGCGCGGGGCTTTCCCAGCCGAAATCGGTTCAGGAGTTCCGGTGGCTGGATGGAGGGGCCGAGGATATAATCTATAAGCAATTAGAAAGAAGGACAGTCCCCCGGGAAGTGTGGGAGCGGAAGACGGCCGATCCCATCAGGAGAGCATTAAGGAGTCAGGGGGGGGGGGGAGAGGGAGGATAATTAAGGCTGAAAAAGTAAGATGGTGAAATACCCACTTCTTCTGGGGACGGTCGTCAGGAGATCGCTGATAGTGAGGTCACTTTGCTTTATAGATAGTCCTCACTCCATCCAAAGTAATTTTCTTCGCTCTAGCCTTCCTTCAAGGCGGCCCAATCCTATCTTGCCACTGGATCGCTCCAAATGTCCTTCACTCCAGCCATTCTACTTTATATCAAAGACAATTGAAAGTCTGCAAATAGTTCCCTAGTTACGTTTGCGAACCTTATTCGAAGATTTACCTTACGGGAAATCAGCTATTGAGGTCGAACTCATGATGTTTCTTCAAATAACCATCGATCCTACCTAGGAGATGACGAAAATGGGGTCCGTTCAAAATGGTATATATATACTAGCTCAGATACCCGGCTTCGCTCGGGAATTCATTTGAGGCTGAATGGTGATGGTATATTTTTGGCAAGGCTTTACTTTGCACAATATTTTGACATTTACCCGTTCCAGTGTTTAGGGTTAATACCCGTTGTTGGCATTTGTTAATAATAAAATTATTTTTTTATGTAAGACTTCACTGTCCTGCATATTGTCATATTTCCCGTCTCCTGTGCATTATGCATAGATTTGAATTATTAAGGAGAAAATATTGACATAGATTTGAATTAATTTTTCCAGGTGATGTACTTCATAGTTCAAATTGGAATGAATTGTTGAGCATATCAATATTTCTCCGCAAATTACTTGCTCCACACATTGTTCCTGGAGAAATTATAAAACAAAAAATAATCTATATATCAGAGTAAACAAACTTTTGTTATGTGCATGTTTGTCGAAAAACAAATAGACAATGAAATATCGCGAATTTTTATTTCAGGCCTCCCTTATAACCCACACTCCCGTTCTAACCTAAACATTTTAATATAGCTTATAATCATGGAAGAATTAATGCTAATTGACATACCGAGTTTTGTTAAGTTTGGTTCTATGACATGTGAAACGAAAAGTTATCGTGAAATTTCGCGAAAAAAATCAATGTACAGACAGAGGTTACAATTTTATATATATATATATATATATATATGTCAGTAACCGCTCTAGTGGTCGCAATTATTGTTTGATCGTTAACAAACTCGATATATAATCGCAAAATGAAAGATCCAGTTCGTTAATGGATGAAATGGGACCAGTAGGAAGGGGGGGGGGTTTAGAAGGGGAGAATTTGGAAAATTCAAATTACCTCCGTTATTATACGTCAGTTCGAAAAATTGTATAAAACCAATCTTAGTGCAAATTAAATGTACTATAAATATTGTTATATACATTTATTCTATATCTTTAATATGAAACAAGATATTGTCATTTTTCAATTTTCAACTCCCACTCATGTCACATTAATATTAAGCTCTTATACCATGAACCACTTCATCCCAAGGTTAAATAACAAATATTGGTTTCAATGAACTTGTACTTAGTGAGATCCATGCAACTATGGTCTGTTGATCCTAGTCCTCTTCTTTTTTTCTTGGACTAATATCACTTGATTGGTTGCAATATACATTATTCTGATTAATTATAAATTGCTGTACTAGATTTAGTAAATACTATTCAACAAAATCAATATTTTTTATTCATATATATCTGAGTAATTGGTTTTTCCGGTGAAGAATATTTCATGCCAATAACCACATAAAAGTAAGAACAGGAAGTTTTCGCGATTATAATACTTCTTTTACCAAAAGTTAAAAAATAATCGTAAAAATATCCCTAACTATTTTCTATTTCACCAGTAGTTAAGCTATAAAAGTATATAACCAAAAACGAATTCAAATGTTAGTTGGGAAAGAGATGCTTTCTGACTAAGTTTTTCAAAGTAAATCTGATTTATACAAATGCAAGTAGAAAACAAGAATGTACAAATAACACGGTTGATATTCGATTAACAAAAAAAATGTACAAAATTAAATTTCTTGAGCTTCAAATGTTTACCAAGATTTGTTTTTCGATCGTGCTATTTTAAGAAAATTTAGTCTTAATTCTTGTATTGAAAAATTATAATTGTATATTGGTAAGGCGATGGTCGGGGTAGGTATGGGTGAGGGGAAGTAGGAGTGTGGGTTTTGTGTGGCTACAGGGAGACATTGTCTTCCAGCATAATTAGCCCTCAATGGTAAAAGAACCCTTGGCCGGCTCTAATCTCCCCCACCAACCCCATTCCAAAGACCGGCTTTTTTTTTCTTGCTTTTACTATTTTTTTTTTAATGTTAGGTCCAAAGAATTGTGTGGGCGTGCCACCTTCAAAGGGCTCCTGCTCACAAACACTTTCCTTCAGCAAAAGGGTGAAGGGGTCGGTGCTCCTCCCTCCCCCGGCTGCCCTTCCAAAAAACGAAGGGAGGTATGTGGGGTCTTGAGGACTGTGAAAAATTTAAAATCAGCCCGGGGGCAAATAGTTAGCGACAAAGGGCCGAGAAATATGTTTTTCATGTGGGTCCCCCCGGGGCGATCAGACCTCCTGAAAATATTTTAATAAATTATCTCAAAGGGAAAGTGTATGAGTGGTTGAGTTTTTCGGAAGTTGCTAATTTCCTAGGGCTACCGTCACGTGTAGGTGGAAAGGGGAGCCTTCAATCCGTTGGATAACCCACCCTTCCTCACCAAACTTTCCCTCTTATCTCTTCTATCAACAATGCTTTTTCTGTCACATATATTTTTTACACTTATGAAAACTGATTGCTACACATAATAATAAGTTTTTATACCACTCATAGTAGAACTGTTAAAGCAATGATTTTAGCCAGATATAAAAATTTATCGTTTTAAAAAAATATCAGAATAAGTTTTAGTTCACAATTTTTATTTTTTAAAAAGAAAGGATAAATGCATTTTTATCAAACAAATCGATCTATCGAAATTATTAGAAACTTTTCAATAAAAAAATGTTCCTTGAAAGAATTAACATGCAATTTTTTTTTCAACCCACAAATCAATTTTTATTTATTAAAAATCTTGTTTTGTAGTAATTTTAGATTATGAATTTCACCAATATTTTTGTTTACGTTTATTTTTTTATATTATTATAAATAATTACCCAATATAAATGTTAAAAAGTGGATGAAAGTTTTGGTTACAATTTATTCAAAAAAAAGTTTTAGGAAAACAGTTATAACAAATGCTTTATTGTAATTTCAAAAAATAAAAAAAAATAAGAAAATGTTTCGGAACAAGCCTAAAACCTAACGATTTTAATGAAATTTTATTTATTTATTCGTTTAAAGTAAAAAATAGTAGTTATTTTCATTCAATGGTTTTAGCTGCACGTTCTTAGGGGAAATCAGATTTTTTGTTGTAATTATGACTCGTTTTGTAAAATAAAAATTACTGAAGTGGCCTTTGACCCTGTTATTTAAATGAGAAAAATATAAATTGATTTAGTATTTATAATTACCAGTTAACTTCGTAACAAACATTTGATGTAAAACTACAGATTCCATTCTCTAATAGTTGGCAGCAGACCTAGAAGAATCGAAGTCAATAGATAATATGTAATTTATCAGTTTTTTGTCTTGGATGAAAAAGAAGTTATATGGTCACATCCATCAGCTTCTATACCCGAAAAAATATATCACCTTCTAGGTACCACCTACCAATCTTATTGAAAATTGAATGGTCTGTAAATGTTGTCTTTTACATATGTTTTGTACCATGAATATTTGGATTTTAATCTTTTCGGCTTTCAGTAACCCCTCACTCCTACTCATGTCGTATAAATAACAAGCTGTTATATGACGAACCATTTCATCCCAAGGATAAATACCAAATATTGAGGCGTACCTGTACCAAAATGTGCCATTTTTTAAGACCAAAGTTATATCTCAAATCCGGTTATTAAGTACAAAAAATCAAAGATTGATAGTTGGTAGGACAATTTACACATTCAATCCAGAAAAACCATGCCCCCTTTGCGAAGATAGCCAAGACACCTTTACGCACTTCATCCCTAAATGCCCCGTTTTAGCAGAGAGAAGAAACCACCTCCTGAAAAGTCGCAACATTCCACAGCAATCCATGGATAATTTGTTTGACCTTATGGACAAGAATAAAATAAACTACATACATGTCTTCATACTTAAAAGTCTTTACGTCAGAGGTAAAAAAAAAATACAAAAAATATAATTATTAAAATAAAAATCATGTTTTAGGTTTTTTTTTCTATAGTAATTATTGTATATAGTTTTTGTTATTTTTAAATGAATTCTCTGTTTATGTTTATATAAAGAAAAGAAAATGTAAATCATGAACATGGCCCTTCCTATGAAATTGTAAAATTTTTAAAAGCAATAAAAATATTCATTCATTCAATATGAAATATGGTTTTCATCGAACTTTTACTTTGTGAGATATATGCAATTACGCTGTGCTGATCCCACCACCCTTATTATTTTCTTGGACTACTAAAATTTGAGTGATTTCGATAAAAATTATTCTGTTTTATTATAAATGACAGTAGTAGATATAGTAAATAGTTTGCAATAAAATTAATATTTTATATATAACTTCTACCCGAAAAAATATTCTCGGGTTATTAGTCTACAGATATTTTTTCTATCAGGAATTTTAACTTTTCGTGATTACAATACTTCTTTTACCAAAACTTAAAAAAAAATAACCGTCATTCAGGGGCTGCTTAAATTAAGCATACATACCACGTACTGGAATGGCACATTTGCGAACTCATTTCCTCACCTATTTTTTATTTAAACCAGTAGTGAACCTATAAAAGTGTATAGCCAAAAATGAATTCAAAATGTTAGTTGGAAAATAGATGCTTTCTGTCATAGTTTTTCAGGAAGTTGAAAACAAGAACGTACAAATAACTCGCATAATGTGAATTAGTAGTTATCAATAAAATTAATGCTTTATATATATCTTCTACCCGAAAAAATATTCTCAGGTAATTAGCCTACATATTCTATCAGGAATTTAAACATAATTATTTCAATACAGTTTATTCAGACCCCACATTCGTAATATAATGTTTTTCACTAAAGATATTATATCACTACAAGTCATCATCATGCCTAGGATAAAATTTGCGCCTATATCACACACCTTTTAGCCCTTTTGATGTACATTTATTCAAAGGTAATTACTTTTATCACGAAAAAAAATATTTAGCCAAAATCTATATTACTTCATTAATTCTGAACGTGTCTAAATGTTTAAACGAGCAATTGTTTAAGCAAACGATTAGCAAAGTACAGTTGGTTTTATTATGGCAATCAATAGACGCTCTAAAAATGAAAACGAGTGTTTCTACATCAATAAAGGCCCATCAAATAATATTTTGGTGGCATTCGTTCAAGAAATACATTTGTACTTCTTCTTTGCTGAGCCTATACTTTTTTCGCGAGAAAGACGAGTGGATTAGTTGGTCACGATCACAAAACTTCGGCTTTACTCTTTGTGAAGTAGTTGGATTCAAGTGTTGCTAAAGTTCCTACTCACTTCGACTTGGTAGGAATCTTACCATCAGTCAACTCTGTATTGTGCTTGATTCCTCTTACGAATCTCTTTTTCCGTGTTCAAAAGTACTACGCTTTTATTCACTATACATTCCCTTAGCGGACATGTTAGTAGATTTACCTTAAGGGATGTCAGTTAGAAGTTGTATTCATGAAGCCATTTTCGAAAAACTTTTTCTCGAAAATGAGGTCCGTTCAAAATTATTTTTATATATATATATATATATATATATATATATATATATATATATATATATTTCTGTACACGTATGTCTGGCGGTCACAATGTTTCTTTGATAGTTTTAAAACGAAATAAAGTTAGTTAGAAGGGGGGGACAGACGGATAAAAACTTGAAATATCTCCGTGAGATATCTGCGTACAATGAGTTCAATCAAAAAATGTATATAACCAATTTTCTATAAATGTTGTTTTATAGATTTTTGTTTTATCTTCAATACTAATCGGGAATTTAGCATTTTAGCGGATTTCCCTTAAGGGGACGCAATTTTCGAAATTGGTCTGTAGATGTCTATCGATCCCACCTAAGAGATGACGAAAACGAGGTCAGTTTAAAATTACACACACACACACACACACACACATATATATATATATATATATATATATATATATATATATATATATATACCTCTGTTCCCGCTCTAGCGGTCGTAATTATTGTTTTATCTTTACCAAACTCAATATGTAAAAATTTCATGCAAAACTAAAGATCATGTTCGTTAACGGCTGAAATCGAAACAGGGGAAGGAGGGGGGTTTAGAAGGGGAGAATTTTGAAAATTCAAAATATCTCCGTTACTCTACGTTGGATCGAAAACATGTATAGAATAATCTTATTGAAAATTAAATGTACTATAAATGTTGTTATATACATTTATTGTTTATCTTGAAAATTAACCGAGATATTTGCTTATTTCATCCTTCTGAAAAGCCCTACTTTTACTAGTTCATAGTACTAGTTTATCATATGACAGTACTCTGTTATACAATAAACTACACTATTCGAAAGTTAAATACCAAATATTGTTTTCAAGACATCCATATTAAACGAGATACGTGCAAATATGCTCTGCTGACCCCCCCCCCCCGTCTCAATTTCTTACACTACTAAAATTTGATTAATTGAAATAAAAATTATTCTGATTCATGATACTAGATACAGTAAATAGTTTTCTATAAAATTTCTATGTTATATTCTGATATATTTCAGTAATTGATTTTTTCCGGTGAAAGGTTGGTAGACCTGTTTGTTTACATTTCAGACGCTCTCGTCGGAATGTTATTATATATATATATATATATATATATATATATATATATATATATATATTGCCTGTTACAGTATATAATGTGTACAGACACACACACATATATATATATCAATTCTGAACGGACCTCATTTTCGTCATCTGCTAGGTAGGATTTATGGACATTCGAGGAAATGTTTCAAAAATCGGGTCATGATTTAAACCTCAATAACTGATTTCCCTTGAGGGGAAATCTTCTAAAAACGTAAGGAATATTGAATATTGGTCGAGAATTTAAGAATATTAAACGTTAATAGAAGGAGAAATAACCATAGGTCAATTGATGAAAAACATATGAACTATCTCCACTGGTTTATTTTCTCTAGATGTCTCGCGTCGCCCTAATAAGCCTACGAACTATTATAAAAATATTCGACCTGAGCATAACAACGGTCACGTCAAGACTAATAAAAATGGAGATGTACCACACTGCTCAGCTAATAATATCGATACAGTAAAATGATGAACAGAGTAAAAATCGTAAAAATACCTCCGAAGTTCCAAGTTTTGAAAAATCGATTACCTCCGAAGTTTCAAGTTTTGAAAAATCGATTCCAGAAAAGCATTGCTATATCTAATCGACTTGCTGTTTATTTGAATATTTGATAATTATGCCATGTAAATTCCTAATCTCAGTTTTCTTGTTCACAACATATTGTTTGTTTTTAGTAATTTGTACATATTCTTTTATTTTGGTTACTTTTTTGTCTTTACCTAAAATTTCTACCTCTTTAAATTTATGCTTAAATGTCAAAGAATAATCGGCTAAAGTAAATTATCGACATGTCCGCAATGGTGTTTCAATCTTTCTGTTAAGGTCTGCGACGACTCCCCTTTATAAAACTTGCCACAGGAAGAACAGTATATTTTATAAACATAGTATATTGTATCCTGTTTATTTTTGTTTATCTTTTGATACTGAAACTTTTACTGTTTAGGCTATTGGTCCAATTGAGATCATATTTCGGCGATATTAAACATTAATCTACGTAATTAATTTGTAATGCACAAAAACATTAAATTTTACTGTTCATAGCTGCACCATTAAGTTATTCAATTGCAAATACTGTGGTTATATTTTTGAATTCAAAATACGTAAGCTATGTATGTGATAAGAATATCAGTAGTCTTCAATAATACATGGGAGAGAAGTTCAAGATCAGGGAATTATTCAGTTAAGCGGCTTCGGACTTTAATATTTACATATAACTGGGCCTTTCTGGGAAACTTGCAAATTCTATATTGTCACTCAAGAAAGGAGGCTTGTTGAAGTTGCTATTGTCCGTGAAGTCCATTCTTCAGGGAGAATCGAATTGTCGGCTCATTGCTATGCAGCCTAGTCAAATACCGTCAAATTGAGCCTCTCCTAACAATATGCGAAAATATCAGAAGCCCTCTCCTTTTCCTGTGGCTTTCCCAATGGCTCTGTGCTCTACACACAGCTCACTACTTGTAACATATCTAACATCTTAATCAATACATACCAAATATAACTCACAACAACTACAACACAAGTAAGAGTGACCATCACAAATGCACACAATCTCTAACGGGACATGGTCAGGCAGGACATAATTTAACAATATTTAAAATTCAAGACAACAGACTACTTGCGACTCACAGACGACACAAACATTCTAACATATACTCTTCACCATTTAATCAAAATATATCAAATTTAATAATGAACATAATTTTAAAATAAGGTAATTGGCCAGAACCACCTCATATTTTATTTAATAAATGTAATAAAGAACTTATAAAGTTTATCAAAAGTATAGATATGGATCTAGCAAAAATACATTAGAATATAAAGTTGATTGTGAGGAAAGAGAATTATAATTCAATATATTTACCTTACATAGACTCGCAAATTAAACATCGGTTGAGTTTAACTTTAGTTGATTTGTTTTTTTTTCTTTCATTTCATTTATTAATTTTATTTATAATTATCTTACTTATTTTAATATTTTAGTATATGTACTTCCGAAGCGAGTACGTATACATGGTAAACCTAGAGTGGCGAGTTCTATTCTCGCCTGGGCAAAGGAAATTATTTAGTGACGAAATTCATTAAATAACATCCTAAGTCCCACCCTGGCTAGAAAAGGGTGGTAACCTGTAGATAACCCGTCCCAATTAGCCTGAGTTGCATAAAGTGGACGTTAATAAATAATAATAATATTTTATTTTATTTTTATTATATTTTTTTATATTATATTTTATTATATGGTTGATTAACGTGTATATATTGTAAAATAAAAAGGTATTTACACATAATCATACATGAATTATGTCATGTGGCAATGGAACATGTATTAAAATAAATAACTCCTGTTAGGGTTACTATGATGAAAAAAAAAAACTTAAGTAAGAGTTCTCAATTCATTGAAAACTAAATGTTCATTCATATGTTAGAGTTTTCTTAGCAACGTGCAACTAGGGTAATGTATAAGTTGTTGAAAAAGATAAAAAAGCTTTTTCTTTTTTGTTAGTAATTTTGTAACGTTAAGGTAGTTGTCTTTTTTTGATGTTGTCTGTTGTCTTTTTGGACATACTCCAGCCATAAGACATTGTAATTTGCAAATACTCAGTTTATCATGCTCTTTATAGCCGCAAACGGAATATACTGCCATCTCCTGTTTGTTTTGTGAACTTGATGGGTAACTAGGTACAGCTCGTCTAGTTTTCAGTTCCAAAGCTTGTCTTGCCATTTCTTGTAGACTCTAGGGAGCTGATAATCATGAGTAGAAGCTTCTTTAGCTGAGGCTAATTCTACAGCACGCTCTGGCGTAAGAGTTTTTGTGTCTTCTTCAAACAACCTTTCCATAATTTTATCTTTACCCTAAACCCATGATAAAACGGTCACGAAGTACCACCTTTAGTTCAGCCCCAAAGTCATAAACAGCCGCTAAACCAGGTATGGGCAACCTTTGACATTCCGGGCCAAACTTTAGTGTATTAATAAGTTCACCGGCCGCTTTTAAAAGTAGTGCATTTTAAAAGTAGTGTTCATAATTTTTAACGATATATATCAGACATGAAATTAAATGAAAATGAAATTATAATACAATTTATTAAAAAAAAAAAAATGAAATGAAAAAAATTGGTACAACAATATAATTAAATCGTAAAATTTGGAATTATTAAAAACAACGAATGTAAATAGTCACGCCGAAATCAATGAGACACTTGAGCTTGAATTTGGGAAACTAATCCATCGATGTTTGGATTAATTCCACTGATACAAAGGCGTAAAGAATTTTCCAAATTATCGTCAGTCAGCCTTGTACGATGTTTTGATTTATTAACTTTCATCATTGAAAAGAACTGTTCGCATTTATAAGTACTGCCAAACACACAAATATCTCATCATCTTCCTCATTTGGAGCAAGTAGTGAAATATTTTTGTTTAACTGGGGTTTTCAAAATGTCTCTCGGGGTTTTCAATCTTACAGCGGGCCGGTTGTTGCCCATGTATGCTCTAAACCAGTAATGTGGGCTAGCCCGTCATTAACTATTTCATTCATTTCTTTATCACATATTAAGTACAATATGGTAGTATATGTTAAATACAATGTATTGATATACCACAGAAGTGTAATTGGTGAGGTAGTTCAGGTAAGGGTCATTTTAGAAGGTTAACATTAAGAGAAGTCCGTTATTGAGAAATTTTCTAAACTTTCCTTCTAATCTGCTTAGACCTTACTTTGTAGATGACTCCGAAAAAGCCCAGTTTCATTTTTATCGTTGACTCGCAACTCTATGACTACCTTCTTCAGGCTATACATCGCTACTATTGTTGGTCCGGATAGGTCGCAGTCCGGGAACGACAATAGTGGCTAAATATAGCCTGAACAAGCTAGCCGTAGAGTTGCGAGACAACGTTACAAATGAAACTGGGTTTTTCGGAGTCATCTACAAAGTAAGGTCTAAGCAGATTAGAAGAATAGGAGGTACTTCGTGACCGTTTTATCATGGGTTTAGGGCAATATGTAAAATTATGGAAAGGTTTTTTGAAAAAGACGCAAGAACTAGAACGTGCCTTAGCTAAAGAAGCGTCCACTCATGATTATCAGCTCCAAAGTGAATCCGACAGTCAACAAGAAATGGCAACACAAGCTTTGGAACTGAAAACTAGACGAGCTGTACCTAGTTACCCGCCAAGTTCACAAAGTGTATATCCCTAGAGCTGCCGAAAATAAGCACAGTGAATCATGAAGAGAAGGCCGCTGGGGCAGAAAGCCGGTCTCACGAAGGACATTCAGTCCAACGAGGAAGTCAAAGGAACCACAGAATATTTTGGCCGTGTAATGGAAATGAGGGGTTGATTTTGTGCATAGGTTAATATATACATTTTAAGAGTGTAACCATACTGAGTAAAAAAAAATCTCTTCTTTGAAACATCTTATATATTTTCCTTTCAAACACCCTCCTTAGCTCCTTATCAAAGGGTTTCTTTATTTCTAAAGTTACAGTTTACAAAAATTTTGTTAATTTTGAATAAATTCCATTACAATATATCATTTATTATTATTTAAATTAGGAAAGGAAATAGTAATAAAAGTTATATTGTATGTAATAGAATGTATTAAAAATTAACATATTTTTAAACAATAATTCTAAAGAAAAAGGGATTCCTTCATAAGGAGCTAAAGTGCTCAAAACGCCTTGGGGAGGAAAATGAAGAGATGTCTTAAAGAATAAATTATATATGTATATATATATATATATATATATATATATATATATATATATATATATATATATATATATATATATAAAATTGTAACCTCTGTCTGTACATTGATTTTTTTCGCAAAATTTCACGATAACATTTCGTTTCACATGTCGTAGACACCATAACTGCATTTTGTTTCTTTCGTGTTTGTTTGTTTATTTGTTTGTTTGTTTGTTTGTTACCTTTTCACGCATAAACGGCTGAACCGAATTTTATGGAACTTGGTATGTATATTACTACTAACCCACTTTAGACTTTAGGCTATATTAATATTCTCTGAGACGAACAGGAGTGGGGGTTATAAGTGAGCGCTGAAATTAAAAATAGCGATATTTCGTTCCCTATTGCATTTCGGCAATTATGCACACAACAAAAGTTGTTAATTTTGTTATTTGGAGTAACTTTTGTTATATGCACTTTTGTCTTATACCTAAGTATAAATGAGTTATACGTTAAAAACTACTGCGGAAGTCAACAATTTTATTTGGCACAAAAAACTCAACCGAACTAAACCAAACTCGGTATGTGAGTTAGCACTAACGCCTTTTTATAATAAGCCATACTAACATTTCTAGGGATGGCAGGAGTGGGGGTTATATGGAATGCCTGAAATTAAAAATAGCGATATTTCGTTTCCTATTGCTTTTTCAGTAAATATGCACGTAACAATAGTTGTTCATATTGTTATTTAGAGTAACTTTTGTTATATGCACTTTTGCCGTATACGGAAGTATAAATGAGTTATACGCTAAAAACTATAGTGGGAGTCCACAATTTTATTTGGCACAAAAGACTCAACCGAACTAAATAAAACACTCGATATGTGTATTAGCACTAACACCTTCCTTATAATAAGCCATACTATTTCTAGATACGGGCAGGAGTGGGGGTTATAAGGGAGGCCTGAAATTAAAAATAGTGATTTTCTATTGGGGTTTCGGCAAATATGCACTTAACAAAAGTTGTTTATTTTGTTATTTAGAGAAATTTGCTCAACCCTTCTTTTCAATATGAACTATGAGGTACCTCACATGGAAAAATTAATTCAAATGTATGTTAATATTTTGTCCTTAATAACTGAAATCTATGCATAATCCACAGGAGACGCGAAATATGACAATTTGGAGGACAGTGAAGACTTACATAAAAAATTAATTTTATTATTAACAAATGCCAATAACGGGTATTAATCCTAAACACTGGGACGGGTAAATGCCAAAATATTGTGCAAAGTAAAGCCTTGCCAAAAAAATACCATCACCATTCAGCCTCAAATCAATTCCCGGGCGAAGCCGGGTATCTGAGCTAGTATATATATATATATATATATAGAATTTCACTGTTGAAATATAATCTTCGAAATAGAGACTTCTATCACATAGCTGAACTGGAACAAGTTGCTTGCCAAGAGACTCAAATTTTTTCATTTGGAAATAACGCCTTTTGTAGGATGTTTGACACTATGCTTGGTTTTGATGCAAATAGCAAGAGAATTAGCGTTAAAAAAGAGAGAGATACAGACTGCAATAGTAAGAATGAAGGGTTGTTTGAAGGGGGAACATTGGTGGGTGGTGTAAGGAGTTGAAGGGGGGGGGGTACCAGCTGGCTAAGGGCAACCCTTCTTTGCCCACCAGCCGAGCCGTCTTTTCCACGTTAGATTTTCACCAGCTCCCTCTATTTATTGCCTTAAGATATGACACCTAAATGAAACTTCGGAGAAGTTAATTACAGTTGAAATCCAGGGAAAAGAGGGCGGGGCGGAGTTGAGGAAGGGTTAGCCCTCTGGGAAAAAAAAAACTGAAAAAAGAAAAGAAAAAAAAAACATTCCCCGAGCGAAAGAACCCTTTCTCAGCCCTTCAATAGGGATTTAATTACAGAATACAATGTTGGGCCGAATGAATTCTACTGTGTAATTGTTATATTAAATTAAACGGATTGATTTTTCTCCAAGTTCTCGCCGGCTGCGACTTGTGCTTCTAGCAGCTGGTCCGTGGGGGCACCAAACCAATCCCAACTTTCTTTTCATTTAAAACAACATTCAATCGCTTCCTCAAAATCTTTTCTTTTAAGAATGAATGTTTTCTTTTCTCCGAGCCCCATTCAAGCAATGTAATTAAGCGAGAAGTGTTCGAAAAGCTTCAGGGAGCAAGAGGGTTTTGTTTCTGACAGCATTTGGAAGGTGGGAAATGTTCAAACTTTACAAAAAAAAAAAAAAGTTATTACATGATTCCAGGAGAAAGCTATAAGCTAAAAATGGGTTTTTACGGAATTCATCATTTAGGTTAACTCGCAAACAACATTAAATGCTCGGTTTCAAATTTACCATCGGTGTTGTTCGTGTTCCGTGTAGAAGCCAATTATTTTTGTACTTTTATTTAGCTAGAAAATACTTCTAAATACTAGAATTAGTAGCAATTCACTTTATTATTATTACTTGGGCACTCGCCTAATGGCTTTAGAATGTCACACTACAAAACTGAAAAAAGAAGTTATTGTTTTTAGTTTTTATTTCTTTTTTTGTTTCTGTACAAAAAACACGTTCCAACATTAGTCCCACTTTATGAAGAGCCAGTGGACCTTGTATGCCGTATAATGGGTAACCAAGGTATATTAGTTTATGTTCTTTTACTGTATATCCCAATAGAACTAACTGTCTTTTTTAATTCGTGTGTGAGTGTATATATATATATATATATATATATATATATATATGTGTGTGTGTGTGTGTTTCATAAATAGATATCCATGAAAATTTGAATTCCTTATAGAAGAGAAGGTCATGCATGGTTCGATTCGGGATGTGCCGGTTAGGGGCGGCTTATCAACCATTACGCGCATACAAACGGTAAATTGTAACATTGATAGAATTCTTGAGAAACATAAACACAATGGATAATATCCAGTTTTTCTCTATGATCGTAAAATTTTGTAATTTCCTTTGGTATAACTAAATTTGCACCCTGAAATAATGACCTATTTCGTGCTCAGATGTTTACAAAAGGCAGAGGATCGTTTTGGGTGGGCTTAAAATCTCTTTACGGATTCCAAGTAAGGACACGACCAAGTGTGAAATTGTATTATCACTCTTGTATTCACCTACTAAATTTCAAACCGAATTTCTGTTCGCGGGTTAAACAATTCTAATATCTGATCTGAAGTGAAGTCAATACCAAGTATGCCATTGTATTTTCAATATTGTGTTCACCTACTTGATTACCTTCCAATTTCTTTTAGCTTGTTCTCTAACACTCTTACTGTTGTCACTACAATGTGTATTGTGTTCACCTATTGGATTATTTACCAGTTACTTTCTCGTGTTCTCTAACACTCTGAACGAATCCGCAGTGTTGTCACTACAAAGTGTGTCATTGTATTGCCAGTATAGTATTCACTTACTGGATTACATACCAGTTGCTTTTTGCGTGTTCTTAACCACTGAATGAATCCGTGGCGTCACTACAAAGTGTGAAATTGTATTTCCAGTATTGTGTTCACCTACGGGATTACATACCAGTTATTTTTTGGGTGTTTTCAAACAATTAACGAATCCGTAGCATCTCTGCAAAGAGTGTCATTGTATTGCCATTATTGTTTTCACCTACTCTATTACATACCAGTTGCTTTTTGCGTGTTCTCAAACGCTGAACGAATCCGTAGCGTCTCTACAAAGTGTGAAATTGTATTTCCAGTATTGTGTTCACCTACTGGATTACATACCTGCTATTTTCCGCGTGTTCTCTAACACTCTGAACGAATTCGTAGTGTTGTCTCTACAAATTATGCAATTGTATGTCCAGTATTTTGTTCACCTAATTGATTACCTTCCAGTTTCTTTTCGCTTGTTCTCTAACACTCTGAACGACTTGATAGCGATTTGTCTACAAAGTGCGCCATTCTATTGCCAGTGTTGCGTTCATCTACTGGATTATAATATACCAGTTTATTTTCCTGTGTTTTTAAACACTCTGAACAAATCCGTAGTAATATCACTACAAGGTGTGGCATTGTATTGCTAGTGTGACGTACACCTACTGGATTAAATACCAGTTACTTTGCCGGTGTTCTCAAACGGTCAGAACAAATCCGTAGTAATATCACTACAAAGTGTGGCATTGTATTGCCAGTGTGACGTACACCTACTGGATTAAATACCAGTTACTTGCCCCGTGTTCTCAAACGCTCTGAACAAATCCGTAGTAATATCACTACATAGTGTGGCATTGTATTGCCAGTGTGACGTACACCTACTGGATTAAATACCAGTTACTTGCCCCGTGTTCTCAAACGCTCTGAACAAATCCGTAGTAATATCACTACAAAGTGTGGCATTGTATTGCCAGTGTGACGTACACCTACTGGATTGAACACCAGTTACTTTGCCGGTGTTCTCAAACGCTCTGGACAAATCCGTAGTAATATCACTACAAAGTGTGGCATTGTATTGCCAGTGATGCGTACACCTACTGGATTAAACACCAGTTACTTTCCCCGAGTTCTCAAACACTCTGAACAAATCCGTAGAAATATCACTGCAAAGTGTGGCATTGTATTACCAGTGTTGTACATCTACTGGATTACATCCGGGTGTTCTCAATATCTCTTTACTGGTACCAAGTGTGGTCAGTACAATGTGCGACATGGTTTGATCACTACGAAGTGTAAACTTGAACGGCCCATGTTGTGTTTACTTAATACATTACATCCGAGTTTCATTTCGCACTCTTGAATTCCTCTTTATGGATCCGGATAATAGTCGACATGGTTAGTTAGGTCACTACTAAACATGACGATGTATTGCCCATGTTTTTTACACCTACACAACATCCCTTCAGGTGTTCTTTACGGATCAGAAGGAGGGGTCACTGCTTAGCGTTGGGCGTTCATTTCAAGAAGCAAGCTGGTCATATTGAAGGGGGAAAGAGATAAAGGGACAGCTATAAATCTAGGAGGTATTCGGCTATAAAGCTGTTTGACCACATGGCTCATGGAGGAGACGTGATAATCCTTTATCTTACCATTCTTCCTCATATTCATGGGGGTGGTCCAGCTGACGGATATTAAGGACTGGAGACGATGCCCTCTCTCCAGACCATTGGGCATTCCTTCCCTGGATAGTCCAATTACTCTTCGATCCCTCATCTCATCTCTTTTTAGCCCATTCCCACTCGCTTGGGACAGATATATTGCCATAGGAGCACGAAAGTGGGCTATTCGCCTCGACAAATGGCTTATAATGCTTTCTATATTAAGTCCGATTGTTTTTTTTTGTAATTTCGGTCATTTTTTGTTCGTTATTATTACATATGTTGTTTCTTTATAACACTACTTAATTTCGTCTGCTAGTATTTCATATAAGTGTGCTTTACAACTGTTTCTCCCAATCTCAGTTAATCTGTGAACTTTGCCTACTCCTGCAGCATTTATATTTCAATAGATTGGAGGAAAATCTCTAATGGCTGTTACTGTTTAGTGATTAATAATAAATCATTCCTAATCCACATAACCCCTGATAAAAAAAAAAATACAAGCCGAGTACTGACGAATACGACATGTATTGAGTATCATTCAAGAGGAATATGTATATATGAAAAGTAGCATGGAGTAAATAAAGAAATAAGTACAAATTAATAATTCTAAACCTTGAGCTAAATTAATTAAAAAAATGTAATTCTTTGCTGATAACCAAGAGTAAAAAAAAACTTAATTTTAAATAAATAATAAACATGTCCTAATCAAATGATTTTATAAAATAATAATTTAAATTCTTTTCAAATAACCTTTACATTAAATGATCACAATTATAAAATGCCTGTCATTTCACCGTAAAAATGAATTACACCGATCACATTAGAAAAACAGGAAGATGCTTCCAAAATATTTCAATAAGATATATTTTGAAAATATTGAAACAATTTTAATATTAAAAATAATATCCATCAAACAAGGCTGCTCTTCAAATAGCATTTGTGAAAGCCAAAAATTATAATCTGTAATCGTTTTCCATCAGTAGTAGGAACAGTATTAGAACGGATTTACTTTTCAAATCCTTGAAGAATGTCATCGTACGTTAATAATAGGCCAATATTTCATGAAAAGTCTTATTCGAATCTTAAATAACAATTATTGTTTTCAACAGACTTTTACTAGATAATTCATGCAAATACGTTACGTGATTTCGTCATAAATTAAGATTTTACGTTTTTGACTGAAAATGTTATGCTATAGTGTACTCAATATTTAATCTTTTCGTTCAACACTCATGATGATATTCGTTAATATCTGAAATGGGGCCTGGAAGAGTGGCGATATAGGGGGAAGGCGGAATTAGAAAATTCAAAATATCTCTGTTGTAAATATATATTTCTATAAATGTTGTTATATAAATATTTTCTCTAATGTTAATATTTACCGAGATATTTGACATTTTAGCAGTTTTCCACTAAGGGAAATCAGCTATTGAGGTTGTATTCACGACGGAATTTTCAAGATTTTTCTTCAAATGTCCATCGATCCTACCTAGTAGATGACGAAAATGAGGTCCGTTTAACACTGGATATCTAAATATATATATATATATATATATATATATATATATATATATATATATATATTATATATATATATATATATATATATATATATATATATTTATATTATATATATTTGTCTGTTACCGATCTAGCGGTCGCAATTTTTGTTTGATCGTTACCAAAATCTATATTTCGTTGTTTTATGTGAACAGAAAGATCAAGTACGTAAACGGCTGAAATCGAACCAGTGGGAGGGGGGGGTTTAGGGGGGAGGATTTTCGAAAATTCGAAATATCTCCGTTACTATACGTCGGATCGAAAAAGATTACAGAATCAATCTTATTGCAAATTAAATTTACTATAAATATTGTTCTGTAAATTTATTCTGTATCTTGAATATTAACTGAGATATTTGCATTTGTATTCTGCGTGTGCTCCACAGCAGTCAATGTTCGGACTTTCCGCCGTGAGCTCTGGCGGCCGTTTTCGTAACCATTCGTCCCTCCTGAATAGGTTTAGAGGTTTCTTACTACTACAGTTGTTATTAGTCAGATTTCTCTATTGTAAAACTTCACGTGGGAAATCTGCTTAGTTTACGCAGCCCCTGCGTGACGGACTTTTTAGTTTTCAGCCTTCAGTAAACCCACACTCCTACTCATCTCCTAATAACAATAAGCTATTATAACAGGAACCTATTTTTTCAAAGCTTAAATACCAAATATTGCTTCTATTGCACCTTTAATATGTGAGAACATGCAAATTCGTAGTGTGATGATGTCATCAATTAAGGTTTTACATTCTTGTCTGGAAAATCTTTATTTGATCTATGCCATAATCGATATTTAACCGTTTTGTTCAACACTAAATATCATAATTGCGATTGACAGAAATCGGACCAGGAAGAGGGAGGGTGGGTTTTGGAGGGAGGGGAATTCTAAAATTCAAAAAAGTCCGTCACGTGAAGTTATACAATAGAGAAATCTCCATACGAGTGCCGAACAGTTACGGCAAAGGGCTGAACTAGCTTTTGGCGGGAAACTCAGTCGTCCGTTATCGGCCCAAATTTAATAAAAATGCAAATATCTCGGTTAATATTCAAGATAGAGAATAAATGTATAGAAAAATATTTATAGTAAATTGAATTTACAATAAGATTGGTTCTATACAATTTTTTGAACCGACGTATGGTAACGGAGATATTTCGAATTTTAGAAATCCCCCCTCTAACCCCCCCCTCCCACTGGTCCGATTTCAGCCATTAACGAACTTGATCTGTCTTTTTGCATAAAACGTTTAAATATCGAGTTTGGTAACGATCAAACAAAAATTGCGACCGCTAGAGCGTTAACAGACAAATATATATACATAATTTTGAAAGGACCTCATTTTTGTCATCTCCTGGGCAGGATCGATGGACATTTGAAGAAACTTTTCGAAAATCGCGTCACGAGTACGACCTCAATAGCTGATTTCCCTCAAGGGAAATCTGCTAATACCAACATTATTATGAGTCGGATCGAAACATGTTATAGAACCAATCCTATTAAACTATTGATGATCTAGAAATGTTGTTCTATACATAATCACATAACTACAATATTCAGTGAATTATTTGTATTTTATGGTACGAAATTCTGATATGTCATAGACTTTTTTTCTTAGAAATTGAGAATATATGGTAAGATGAGATCACTAAATGCCAGCCAGCGTATGGAAAATCTACTTAGTATACGCAGCCCCTGCGTGACTGACATTCATTAATATTTAGACTTATTCATTGTGAAATTGTAATTATCATTAGAATACGTTGTACATTTATTAACCAAATCTGCTTCATGTATATCAACACAGGTGTTAGAGCGTACCCGAAACTGGACTTACATTATCACGATCAAGATCTAAAGCACATGTGGGCAAACACCGGCACGCGAGACTTTTTCAAAAACCCAACGCTGCTTACTCGAAATAAGGAAGATGAGGAGAGATTTGTGCGTTTGGCAGTACTTATAAATGGGAGCTGTTCTTTTCAATGATGAAAGTTAATGATGAGTGATAAATCAAAAATTGTACAAGGCTGACTGACGATAATTTGTACACTTCTTTTCGTCTTTGTATCAATGGAATTAATCCGAACAACGATGAATCAGTTTCCCAAATTCAAGCTCAAGTTTCTCATTGATTTCAGAGTCGCTATTTAACTTTCGTTGTTTGTAATAGTTCGAAATTTTGCTATTTAATTATAATGTTATATCTTTTTTTTTTATTTCATTTTGTTATTTTAATAAATTGTATTATAATTACATTCTCGTATAATTTCATGTCTGATATCTCTCGTTAAAAATTATGAACACTACTTTAAAATGCACAACATTTAAAAGCGGCCCGCGAAAGTATTTGCACACTAATGTTTGGCCTGCAGCATGTCAAAGGTTGCCCATACCTGATCTGAAGGATTGTAGTTGTAACCATTGTGTTCTATCTGAAGCTGCTCTTTTCATATTACTATACTCACCGAAATCCATGAGATGCTTGATGTCCTCAAAATAGGAGACCAGCCTTATAACTTGTTATATAAAACAGCCTTAAATTTGTTTATTCTCTTTGAAGAAATCGGTGCACTTGGTCCGTATTTTAGACAAGGTACCTAATACTACTAGTATATATTATAAACGATGGTTATTCAGTTGGCGATTTGGGCCGAATCGTCGTAACCTTTCACCCGATGCCCAGAGCCCTCCCTCTGATCCAGACATAGCCAATTGATATTTCCCTCGCTTGACCTTCTTCATTTCGACATTTCAGTTCGGACAAACGGCCAGAGCTCCCCACTCAGAAGAAAAGAGCATAGAAAGGCCAAACTATCTAGCAGCTACACCACCTGTAAACATTCCAACAAGGGCAAGCTCTTTAACTTAAGCAATTGGTTTATATGAGCCTTATCCAGTAACTTACGACGTAGGATTGCTCACGGGTCAGCATTTAATTGACAGTAGAGCCTCAAGAGCATACAAAAATTTGCTGCTTAAACTAAGTAGATTTCCAATGTACTGGTAATGGCACACTAATCATTTCACCTCAGCATATATTCACTGAGGAGACGTGGGGGTCTACTGAATTATATTCTATCTGTGTTAGTAATTGATTATTAATATAATTTAACATTTAAAATTTGTGTATAGAAAGTCTGACACGCAGGGGCTGCGTAATCTAAGCAGATTTCCCACGTGCTGGTATAACCCGATAAGATTGGTTCTATAACATTTTATGATCCGATTCAACATAACAAAGGCATTTTGAATTTTCTAGCCCCCCCCTCTCTAAACCACCACTATACCCGTGTCCGATTTCAACCAATAAAAAATATGATCAGTGTTGACTGAAACGGCTAAATGTAGACGTAGATATAGAAAAGGTAAAACCTTAATCCATGGTGCCATCACATAACTTATCTCAGAAAGTAATAGTTCAATGAAAACCATATTTGGTAATAGCCTTGGAAGGAAGCGGTTCATGATATTATAGCTTTTTAGCAGATTTCCCTTGAGGGAAATCAGCTATTGAGGACGTACTCATGACGCGATTTCTTCAAATGTCCATCGATCCTACCTAGGAGATGACGAAAATGAAGTCCCTTCAAAACGATATATATATATATATAAATAAAATATATTTGTCTGTTACCGCTCAAGCGGTCGCAATTATTGTTTAATCGTTACCAAAGTCGATATTTAGTCGTTTTATGTAAAAAGAAAGATCAAGTTCGTTAATGGCTGAAATCGGACCAGGGGGAAAGTGGAACGGGGGTTTAGTTGGGAAGAATTTTGAAAATCGATATATTTCCGTTACAATACGGCGGATCGAAAAAATGCATCAATCTTATAGAAAATTGAGTGTAGTATAAATATTGTTATATACGTTTATTCCCTTTCTGGAATATTAACCACCATGATATTTTTCAGCCTTCAGCAAACCCTCCCTTTTACTCATGATACATAAACTATTCTCTGTTATGTGATGAACCACATCATTGAAAGGTTAAATACCAAATATTGTTTTCAAGAGACATTTATTAAACGAGATACACGCAAATATGGTCTGGTGACCCCTTCTTAACTTTTTGGTCTACATAAATTTAATTGATTGAGATAAAAAATATTCTGATTCGTTATAGATTACAGTACTAGATATAGTAAATAGTTTCCAATCAAATTAATACTTTATATTCAGATATATTACAGTAATTGTTTTTCTTTCCGGTAAGAAGTTGGCAGAACTGTTTGTTTACATTTCAGATGCTTTCCGTCGGGAGGTTTCTTATTATCGTTTGTATTTACTCACTTAATCCTAGAATGGTAGTGTACGTAAAAATTACGTATGATCTGGTTTGAACTGTTATCAAAGGGCCGTTAACGACCCCACCACCCCTACCCCTCAGCTATGTGCCCTCCAGACAGTTCGGACTTGACCTCCGCCAAGTGCAGATAAGTGAACCTTACCACTCATCCAATACTATTTTTTGAAATAAAAACGACACGTAATATTTACGTATCAATACCATTAACCGCAACTTTTTGGCACGTAAATTTACGTATCACTACTAATAACCGGTTTTTATGCCATAACTTAGTTAATGTTATTCTCAATTTATTTTCTTCCAATTTATTTTTTATATTACAATTTATTTTCTCTTAGTGTTTTTATATTTTTGAATATAAAAAAGTCAAAGATGTATAAAAAGAATATAAATAATCTGTTTATAGTTTCGGAAAAATGGAGAAAAAATATTCATTGGATGAAGAAATCAGAAATTTGTTGAAAGAATTCTCCGATGACTCAGATGGGGAAAATGACAATTATGAAATAGATGGTTATGGATAGGAGAGCGATGATGATCCGGAGTATTCTCCAAGTGATGAGGAGGTTGAGCCTCCGGAAATAATTGCAACACAGAGTGGGCTAGATAGCGATGAGAGTGAGAAAATTTTAGAAGACATCAAGGCAATCGAAGAAATAGAACAAACACAGAGGAAAAAAAACCTAAAACCTCTCAGCCACACAATATTGACAGATCAGTCACAATAAATGTAGAAGGTGGGGTTGTGCTTGGTATGAATGGAGCACACAACCTCCGGAACGTGTTTCAAACAAAGCGCCTGAAAGGAATGTCGTGCACATTATTAGATATTAACGTAGATATAAGTTAAAGATTAGTGTATGTTTTAATAAAATAAAAAAACTGTCACAAACATTAACAAATTTTGAATAATTTTACCAATTACCAGTTGCAGACGTAAAATTTACGTATCAATACCAATAAGCGGGAAATAATATCACTACCATTCTAGGGTTAATATTCACGGTGGTTTTGTGTTACCAGGTTTTTAGATTTATATATTGTTAAACTTCACGCGGGAAATCTGCTTAGTTTAAGCAGCCCCTGCGTGACGGGCTTTTTTACATTTGTACCAGTAATTATGTCGTGTCCAACTTGCCATTGGACTTGTAGGGTTCTTGTAACTGGAGAATTAGTAAATTAAATTTGCAATGATGTTATTAGAGTTCTATTCCTGCTCTTGGAAGATCCTGCGTGACGGACTTTTGTAAATTTCTGCTTTGTCTCCTAAAATATAAAGAGGATCTTCTTCAGGAGAAATGGAATGGACTTCGTTATTACAGATTTAGCTTTATGTCCATGAAGTTCATTTACATAATATTTATTAATGTTTGGCAGTTATTATTTAGTATTGGAGCTAAGATGGGTCCTAATGCATTAATTTATTAGAATTTATAAGCGGGAAACAGCCTTATAAACCATATGGAATTATTGGGTATAGGAAAAGTTGGGGCAGAGATGAGGAGGCATTGGAAGGCTGTGTTAAGGTGAGTGTCGGGCCAATCGGTGGGTCGGCAGTAAATAGCGATAAGTGTCCAGCCGCGAGGGCCGTTACTAACTGGAAATTAAGACAATAACAGTAAAGCTATCGTGGATAGTCCTTTTCAAAGGGTCATTTTACTAAATAATAGCAGGAGATTATTGTTATTGTGTAGCAGTAAACCGAAGAGAGCAGTTAGTGTCGTCGAGCTGGAGGTAAGCCGCTGACTTAGGCCGTCCCTGGCCCTCAGCTCTCCTACCTCTCGATTCTACCCTCACCTCTGACACACACTAAGATTCAAAAGCTACTTACAAAAGTACGGGCGTCTCTGAACTCCCGATAAATCTACCAGTAGCTTCGTAAAAACGCCGAGAAAATACAAAATAAATAAAGCCTCACGAATGCACACATTTCATCAAATAGTTGAAATGATCTGGGGCGTAATAAAATAAGTTCGTAACGCAGGGGCTGCGTAAACTTAGCAGATTTCCCACATTGACGTTTGACAATAGAGAAATTTCACGAGAGCCGAACAGTTACGAAAACGGCCGAACTAGCGAACGGCGGGAAACACTCTCGTCCGTTGTCAGACCACATTTAATAAAAATGCATATATCTCTATTAATATTCAAGATAGAGAATAAATGCATATAGCAATATTTATAGTAAATTTATTTTGCAATAAGATTAGTTCTATACAGCTTTTCGATCCGACTTATAGTAACTGAGATATTTCGAATTTTCGAAATCCCCCCACCCTTTAAACCCTCCCTGCCACTGGTCCGATTTCAGCCGTTAACGAACTTGATCTTCCTTTTATTTAAAACGATTAAATACCGAGTTTGGTGACGATTAAACAAAATGTGCTACCGCTAGAGTGTTAACAGACAAATATATATATAGTTTTGAACGGACCTCATTTTCGTCATCTCCTGGGTAGGATAGATGGACCATTGAAGAAATTATTCGAAAATCGCGTCATGAGTACGACCTCATTAGCTGATTTCCCTTGAGGGAAATCTGTTAAAACTCCGTCACGCAAGGGCCTGCGTAAACTAAGCAGATTCCCCTCGTGAATGTTTACAATAGATGAACCTACAAACTGGCACACCACCGTGAATATTAAGTGAATAAATACAAACGGTAATGAGAAATCATTCAGTCAATTTCAAGAGTCTGAATTGCAAACCAACAGGTCACCCAACCCCTCATACCTGAATACATGGATAGAAGTATTCTAGACAGGAAAGAAAAACATTTACTGAAATATATCTGAATGTAACATATTAATTTTATTGAAAACTATTTTCTATAGCTTAGTGTTGTAATTGATAATGAAACAGAATACTTTTTATCCTAATCACTCAAATTTTAGTAATCCAACAACAAAAGAAGGGGGATCAACAGAAGATATTTGCATATCTGTCACAAAGTTGAACTTTTACTACTTTATGTTATGGCATTATCAATGTATATAAAAAAATAAAAATTTTCGTTTTTTATTCGAAAATGTATATATGATACAAACCATACTCGATAATTAACCGTTTCAGTCAACACTAAATATTGTATTAGTTATTGGCGGAAACTGGACCTTGAATAGTGGGACTTTAGAGGAGGGGGTGGGGGTCCGAAAATTCAATATGTCTTGGTTATTATGAGTCGAATCGTAAAAGATTATAGAGTCAATCTTATTGCAAAATAAATTTACTAAAAACATTGTTATATACATTTAGTCTCTATCTTGAATATTAACCGAGATATTTGTATTTTTAAGACGAGCTGTGGTTGCTTCTATTCGTGTCCGGCGAATGCTAGTTCGGCCGATTCCATAACTGTTCGGCACTCGTATGGAAATTTCTCTATTGTATAACTTTACGTGGGAAATCTGCTTAGTTTACGCAGCCCCTGCGTGAAGCAAACGACAACTATAAAAAGTTCCTAGCGACGGAGTTTAAAACAACGTAGAGTCAATCTTGTTGAAATATTGATGTTCTATAATTATTGTTCTGTTGTCATTTCTTCGTAACTCAAGTACTAAACGAGATATTACTACTTTATTGTTTTCTGCTTTCAGTAAAAACCTCCCCCCCCCCCACCTGACTTCTACTCATAGGTTTAATATAAACAAAGAATATATGGTGATATGTGATCACAAGCGTGATATACCATCACATGGGAAATATGCTTAGCTTACCTCTGCGTGACGGACTTTTAAGTTGTGCGAGACACTTGCATACGTATAGAGGTGTGGAGAAACGACTCAAAATGGGTTCAAAAGGAGAGTTTAAACGAATAATTCCATTGAAGTTTGAAAACCGCAAATGTTCACTACTATAATACTTTCTTTACTTTGTACAATAAAGTAAAAATAGGCAAGGACACCAACTGTTTGGTTAATGGGGTTTGAGTGTTGATGATGCAGTATGTCCTGAGTAATGGGGCATAATTTAGCATCCAACTTACCTCAAGATATGCGGAGGCCTCGCTTACTTTGTTATCAATCTGATTGAAGATATTCTTACCTTGGGTAACATTACCTTCTGTAATGCCTGGTATGCTTGCTGTTTGCCAGGAGGTCCACCTCCTTTACAGGACTTGCACTAACTGGACTGCATGCCTTTCAGCTGTGTATTTCTGATGTAACGATATTATGCACGACTCCTTCAATTACTCTTACCGGATCCCTCTGCCTACAGTTTCAAGAGAACTGGAATAGCCGAGAGTAACGCTTGCAATTATATAATACTAGACTTTCTTTCGTCGATGGTGGGACCTGATCCCCAATGGAGTAAAAGGTTCAATCATAGAAGTTGGAAGTAACTCAAATCCCAGCGTAAAAACGTCCGTCACGGAAGGGCTGCGTTGACTGGCGTATTTCCTCTAGTGCTTGTAAGACACAGGATTGATCTTTTCAAGCCAAAAATTTTCTATTTCTAAGCAAAAATACGATGAGTAGAACTGGGGGTTTACCGAGGGCTGAAAACAATTACAAATGCTAAATAACTCGGTAGCTACGAAAAATAGCAGATAACATCAATTGTAGAACATAAATAGCTTAACAAGTCTGATTTCATTAAAGTTTTCGATATGATATATTATAACGGGGAAAATCGCAACTTTAATACAACCTGAATAGCTAAATTAGCTTAAGGGAAATCTCCTTTTTAGCTTTCCCCGTGGCTCTTCATTATATTACGTTTTTAAGTAAACGTAAAAGCTCCCACTCATGTCATATTAACAAAAACCTGCTATATCTAGAACCAGGTTATTCTAAGGTAATATATCAAATATGGTTTTTAAGAGACCTTAACCCTTAATATCCTGATTTTTTTTTCTCCAGGAAAAATGTTTTTTTCATTTTTTTTTTACTTACTTAGGCATCCTTTAACATGTAAAAAATAATTTTAAAAATTGCTGTTATGCCGTTTATGAGATAAGCCCTGTACCCATATGGCTACCCTAGGACATTTGACTACCTGTATTTGGCATAACGTGTGCGTATGGGCAAAAAAGGAAAAAATAAAAAAAAAATAACCATAAAACAGATTTATTATGCTTATTTACAATATATAATTATAAGACATTTGATATATAATATTTGGTATGAGATGCAGCAAAACAATCAATACACAACCCTACTTTGCACTTCCCACACATTGTACTTACTTTGCTAGTACACTCGTTCCCTGCACATCTTTTCCTTTTATTTTCGTCCATCTTAATTATAAAATGGTCTAAGCGGTCAAAACGTATCTCTTGGGTAACCCGACTCGACGAAGTGTGCGGAGAAAAAATTCTGGGCCTCCCTGCCCCCATTGGTGGAGATCCATATTTTGATAAATATTATTGCACTATATTCCGTCGAAATTCAAGTTGAGGTATAGGTGTCCCTGGTGTTTTGAAAAGTGTCCATACATTATGCAAGGACACATCAATTAGCCACAATAGAATAGACCAATACCATTTTTTATTACGTGTGGAAATTCGGTACATGGCCACCTCTTCGTCCATACGATCTGTTCCTCCCATGAACTTATTGTATTCCCGATTAACGTTAGGTTGGGTAACTGCTAAATTCCTTTTATCCTTTTTGGGATATCTTTTTACCTGAGCAAGAAGAATAGAACTGTGACAATTTGATGCGATTGCAATAACTGTCTCCATTTTGTTATACAAACCCCTTCTTTCCTAGAAATGCAAGACATATAGAATCCCTTTTCTTTTTTTAGCATAATTGATATAAGTGGACAGTCACGAGGAATTCTATTTTCTCATTTTACCAGTTGCTCCAAATCCTTGTTTTCTAAAACAATTTATTAAATCGAAGCTTGTAAATAAATTATCAATGAAAAAGTCGTAGTGAAACTTCGGTAATTTGTGAACCATTTCTACAAGAGGAGCTGATGTCTTCTCGAAGCTGACTTCATATTTTTGTCTTTGATCATTTTCATTACCAGATAAGGATTTGCTTATTATTTTGGAAGCTTCCTAAATCACTGAAACAACATAAACATTGCATTTGAAAAAGAAATTGTCAATAAAAAAAATAGGCAATCAAATATCCTAGTGTACCCATTTGGGTACAGGGTCATAATTGACTATTTACAGAATTTAATAATTCGTAAATTTCTATAAATTTGCTGATAAATTGTGCAATAAACTTTAAGTAAAACATTTTTTATTTCAAATAACTAATAAACTAATATTGGAGTATATTATAACAAAATTTACTTACCTTGTTACGAATCGTGAGTAGTCCATTTTTAAAAATAATAAAAAACACACTTGTATAATCCACTTGTTGAAGGCAAGCTCTAGACTGGGTGGAGGGACTGCTGTAGAGAGCATGGAGGGAGAATACAAAAATTGAACATGCACACCGGACAGGATGGAGCCTGCTTATTTCCCCCAAATTTAATGTACCCATATGGGTACGCTAGGTTATTAAGGGTTAATTATGAGAGACACGTGAAAATAAGTTGTGTGGTGACCTTATCAATTAAGATTTTACATTCTTGTCTTTAATATTGTTATTTGATCTATACCTTACTTTATTTTAAACTTTTCTATCAACACGGTTTAGATGGGAAGGGGGATATTCTCAAGTTCAAAATATATTTGATATTATGAGTCGGAACGTAAGATGTTAATGAACCGATCTTGTTGAACTATTGGTGGTCTAGAATAGTTTTTCTATACATTGTTCCCCAACTCAAGTACTAATCCAGCTAGTCATAACTCCCTGTTTACAGCCCTTAGTAGCACCTCCCCCCCCTCTTCTACACATCGTTTATTTTTTTACATAAAATTAGAGAATACGTGGTGAGGAGATGAGGTCACAAGTATGATACACCAGAACGTGTACTGCTTACTGCCTCCGCGTGACTGACTTTTTAACATTCTATTTAGTTCTCTTTTAACAGACCATAATCTCAAGACAGATCTGAGAGAAGAATATGATTTGAAACTGAAATATATTCCTTAAATTCTAGGCACCTAAGAAAACCCACTAGTGAGGCAGCACCTGCGTGACTGAATCTTTCCTAAAGGATGGTCTCTCAAAAATGCAAGCATGTTAGTTATCACTAGAAACCAAGGAAGAAATATGTTTAGGAAAACCATTTTAGAAAATCATATGTGCATCATGATTTAACTTAAGGGAAATCTACTATTGAGGCGGTGGTTTTAGTAGTAGTAAAGTAAATGTATTTTCTAGTAAATTACGTTACAATTATTTTAGAAATACATAATAATTTACATAGTGCTATGTATATACCGTTAGCACACCGTGACGTATGGTACAGTTCATAATAAATACATAAGACATGCTTCCATATAAATATTTAAAGATTATAATAAAAGATTGTAATGATATTACATAATATTTATGAAAAGAACAAAAATAATAACAACAGTAAAAGTGTTTCAGCATTATAAGGTCATAAAACAACAACTGAATCAATAAATTAAATTTAAAAAAGTCCGTCACGCAGGGGCTGCGTAAACTAAGCAGATTTCCCACGTGAAGTTTTACAGTAGAGAAATCTGCCTAATAACAACTGTACTAGTAAGAAACCTCTAAACCTATTCATGAGGAACGAATAGTTAAGGAAACGGCCGCCAGAGCTCTCGGCGGAAAGTCCGAACATAGCCGAATCCTGGCGACAACACACAGAATACAAATGCAAATATCTCGGTTAATATTCAAGATACAGAATAAATGTATAGACCAATATTTATAGTACATTTAATTTGCAATAAGATTGGTTCTATACAATTTTTTGATCCGATGCATAATAACGGAGATATTTCGAATTTTTGAAAATCCCCCCCTCTAAAACCCCCCCTCGAACTGGTCCGATTTCAGCCGTTAACGAACTTGATCTTCCTTTTTACTTAATACGATTAAATAGCGAGTTTGGTGACGATTAAACAATAATTGCGACCGCTAGAGTGTTAACAGACAAATATATATAGTTTTGAACGGACCTCATTTTCGTCATCTCCTGGGTAGGATCGATGGACATGTGAAGAAATTTTTCGAAAATCGCGTCATGAGCACGACCTCAATAGCTGATTTCCCTTAAGGGGAATCTGCTAAAAAGGAGTCTGCGATATCTTCCAGCGCCCTTCATATATCTATACAAGATAATGTGATCTCCTGCTTTCAGGGTGGCTATTATTTGATCCCTGCTGAGAGTAATTTGACCAAATGCTGTTGGGACATTGAGCGAGGAAGTGATAGGTGTCTTCAGGTTCCTGGAGGTTACACAGTCACCAGTTGGCAGTGTCATGTCTAATCCAAGGCTTCTTGTGTACTGAGAGTTCCAAACCCCTCCCCTCCCACTAGTCCGATTTCAGCCACTAACAAACTTGATCTTTTTTTTTTTTTAACATGAAACGTTTAAATAACGAGTTTGGTAAGGATCAAACGAAAATTGCGACCGCTAGAGCGTTAACAGACACAGACACACACACCTATATATATATACAGTTTTGAACAGATGTGATTTTTATTATCTCCTGCGTAGGATCGATGGACATTTGAGAAAAGTTTTCGAGTTACAACCTGTCTAATTCCCACCATTAGACCTGTGTCAAATATATTTAATTTTGAACAGAGCTCATTTTGGAAATCTTCTAGTGAGTGCTGATGAATATTTTTGAAAAATCGCGTCAGTCAATCTGAGTATCCTATATCCATTAAAATATTTCAGCTAAAATGAAAATCCAGTTGTCCGTAATGTTCGTTAACTCTAGACTAATAATTAATCATACATACCATTTTAAGCTAATTAACCCTCCGTCGGGCGCGTGATCTCTCAGATACATGGTTTCTAGAAAAATATTTGCCACACCTCCTAGCAGAGAGTAGTGGTGTAGTGCTTCGAGTTATGTGCTTTATAGGTCTCCCCCTCAAGGTATGTTGTGTCACTGTGTTTAACGGAGTCGGGTGTTTCACCTGTCATTAAATTGTATCTCCTAGATACCACGCGGCCGATCTCGTAAGTTTTTTTGAAATCTGTATTTCATAAATATATACATTAATTAACTTTCTCTTTATTAAATGGAACCATATAAACCAATTTTTCTATTATTTTGCTCATACATGAGCTTTCAGAAGAACTTATTCAAGAAAATATTTTATGACGCAGCGACAACAGTAGACGTTTACCAACCGAACTAGGGACGAAACTTGACGAGTACAGAGACTCATTGGACCATACATTGAACTCAAGTACAGAACAGCATAAAAAAAGTCCCTCCACTACAACGAACTAAAGCAAATGATGTGAACCAAGCAAAACTGAAAATAAATGTAGGTTTACTCATTATTCTTGTGAGATTTGCAAAAGCAAAATTTGTTTACAACATAGTTCCACGCCTTGTCCTAATTGTAATGCAGCTCTGCAAAAGAGATAATAATTAAACTGATATTTTTAAAAGGATTGGTACATTAAAATTTAGATGATTTTTAATAAGTCTTATCTAAAAGTGATTTCGTGCTACTTATTTTTGAATGAAGTTATATTTAGATATTTTGTTTATATTGTTCACAAACTGAAATGAATTATGAATAATTAAGACATGTGCATTTAAACTATTTTTTTTGGTATTTGTATGTTTTAATTATATTTTAAAAATTATCGTCCACGGTTTTAATAACAATGAATCTATAACCATCTTGGTTATATTATCTACCATGATTTTTTTTATTATAGTACGTGTCAATTTTGAAAATTATTTACTTCTTTCAAACATATACTTCCTCAGATATGATTTCTAATTACACACTGAACATTTTAGTGCAAAATATATATTAAAAAGCTGTATTTCCGTAAAAAAAACGGTTAAGGTTGTATCTCTGGGATACACGCTCCCGAAGGCGGAATATTTTTGACGCGCCCGACCGAGGGTTAATAACAGTTGATCTGACCCTGAGGATTTTGTTCGAAGAGGTGTCATGAGAATAAGGATGGAATAAATACAGTCGGTTCATTGCAGTTTTTTTTTTTCATTATTGTGAGTTAAATGAGAATGCGGGCTGAGTGGTTTGAAGGAACGGCACTCGGATCATAATTCCTCTTCTACATTTTAGACAATAATATATTCCGACTCATAATATTTCTTTCTTGTCCTTCCATTAACAATCTTGCTCTAGAAATGTCTACGCACTTTTTTATTTATTTATTTATTTTTGTTTTAAGGGAGCAAGGAAAGGAAGATTAAATAACAGAGGGCATGTAGGTTAGACATTGTTTAAACTTGGTGTATGAGTGCCGGCCTAACAAGTCGTAATCCAAGCCCTTGCATGACCTCACATTTATCATCAGCCTCTTAATGTCCACTAAATGAACGGCATTTTTAAAGAGAATTACTGACTTACATTTATATTACGCTAGCTAATGTTACTCCTTAACACAAAATTTGTTCTCCTCTCCCGGTTAATTTTGACCCAGTCGTCCTCGTCCTGTTACAGAATAAACAGGTCATGTTATTTTGCCCCTTTCATTATTTATGTTTAATACTCTGTAGGGCAGCTTCAAAAACAGTGATATTTATGTGTTTAAAAATATTTTAATTTTTTTCATTTGACTACAAAACTGTAATATTATATATCAAAGTAATCTTATACAACAAAAAAGTCCGTCAAGCAGGGGCTGCGTAATCTAAGCAGATTTTCCTCGTGAAGTTTAGTAATAGATAAATCTATATAATGGTAACACAATAGCACAGTCAATATCAAATGAATAAATACAAACGATAACAAGAAACTTCCCGGCGGGAAGCCTCTGTAATGTAAACATACAGGTCTGCCAACGGCTCACCGGAAAGAAAAACAATAACTGAAACATATCTGGATATAACATTAATTTTATTGAAAACTTCCAGGAATTTAAGATGGGGCGGGGGATCACAAGAACATATTTACATGTATCTTGTATAATAAAGGTCTCTGGAAAACAATATTTTGTATTTAAGCTTCGATTAATGTGGTTTATTATATAACAGAGAATTGTTTATGTAACACGAGAAAAAGTAGGGCTGAAAACTGAAAAATGCAAATATCTCGGTTAATATTCAAGATAGAGAATAAATGCATATAACAATATTTAGGGTACATTTAATTTGCAATAAGAGTCATTCCATACACCTTTTCGATCCGACTTATAGTGACGGAGATATTTCGATTTCCAAAATTCTTCTCCCCTCCACTGGTCCGATTTCAGCCGTTAACGAACTTGATCTTTCTTTTTACTTAAAACGACTAAATATCGAGTTTGGTAACGATCAAACTACAATTTCGACCGCTAGACCACTGTATCCTTTGAATGTTTAGTGTGTGAAATGTTTAGTGTGTGAAATACATGAAAATACGTTTTGCGATGATGTCATCAATTAAATTTTGCGGTCGTGAATCGAAAATATTTTTTTCTTCTATACTATATTCGATATTTAAATTTTCATTCCACACTAAAGATCGTATTAGTTAATGCCTGAAATCGGGGGTGGAATAGGAGAGGGGGGATTTTGAAACTTCAAAATATGGTAGTTATTATAGTCGTATCGCAGAATATTATAGAAACAATCTTGTTAAGCTATTGATGCTCTACAATTGTTGGCCAATACACATTTTCGTATCTCAAGAATCACGCGCGTTATTTCTAGTTTCTTGTTTTCAGCCTTCAATTACCCCCTCCCATTCAACCTTTTTACTCATCGGGTTTTTACGTAGAAATGGAGAATAAGTAGTGAGATTAGATCACAGTATGTTATACCAGTACGTGGGAAATCTGCTTAGTTTAAGCAGGCCATGCGAGATGGACTTTTAGCAGATTTCCCTTAAGGGAAATCAGCTATTGAGGTTGTACTCATGATGCGATTTTCGAAATTTTTCTTCAAATGTCCATCGATCCTATCCAGGAGATGACGAAAATGAGGTCCGTTCAAAACTGTATATATATATATATATATATATATATATATATATATATATATATATATATATATATATATATATATATATATATATTTGTCTGTTATCGCTCTAGTGGTTGCAATTATTGTTTGATCATTACGAAATTTAATACTTAGTCATTTTATCTAAAAAGAAACATCAAGTTCGTTAACGGCTGAAATCGGACCAGGGGGAGGGAGGGTTTAGAGGGGAGGATTTTCGAAATATCTCCATTACTACAGGTCGGATGGAAAACTTGTATAAAAAAAAATCTTATTGTAAATTACATTTACTATAAATATTGTTATATACATTAATTTACTATCTTGAATATTAACCGAGATATTAGCATTTTTCAGTTTTTAGCCACCAGCAAACCGCCACTTCTACTCATGTTACATAAACAATACTCTGCTACATAATAAATCACATTATTCGAAGTTTAAATACCAAAAATTGTATTGAAGAGACCTTTATTATACGAGATACATGCAAATATGTCCTGGCGACCCCCCTCCCCCCGTCTTAAGGTTTTCGACTACTAAAATTTGATTGATAGGGATAATAATTATTCTGACTCATTATTAATTACATTACTCGATATAGTAAATAGTTCTCTATAAAATTAATATGTTATTTTCTGATATATTTCAGTAATAGTTTTTCTTTCTGGTGTGAAGCGGGCAGACCCGTTTGTTTACATTTCTAACCTAACGCTTCCTGTCGGCAGGTTATTGAAATTGGATGAACCATTTCTTATTTCCGTTTGTATTTATTCACGGTGGTGTTGTGTTACCAGTATTTAGATTTATCTATTACTAAACTTCACGAGGGAAATCTGCTTAGTTTACGCTGCCCCTGCGTGACGGAATTTTTTTCTTTTGGAATCAGTGTCGTTTTTAGTTTTTCTGGGGACCAGAGAAGAGTGGACATCTGAATAGAAAATGTGTTATGACTTCTTCTTGAAGAATATTGCATACGGAACACACTTCTTCCAAGCTGATTTTATAGCTATATTCCACTTCTGTAGAAGAATAAGCGTTTTTCCCATGCTAGGCGAAATTGTGATACTCTATTTATAAACGTAAATCGTATTTCAGCTGTAACGTAGAATTATGTACCTTGAGTGGCATTTATACTTCTACAAATAGACGAGTAAGATGAGTTTTGCATAATCATTTTGTGCGATAAGTATGCAAAAACATCCTCCCAAAAATGTTTCGTTCATTTTTTCTGGACCAGAAAAATCTAGGAGAAGCATATGCATTGCACTTGTTGAGGGTGTCAATAATCGTGTAGTAGTGGGAATGGGTGCTGTCCGGTCATCCCGTGGTGACGATTCACAACTGACACCTCCTGACTAATTACCCCCATTATCCATGGAACAAATCCATCATTAATTATTCACCTTCCCTTTTCCTAGGGGCTATTGTTAACTATTTAGGCGGCCTGCCCCCGGGCCATAAGCCCTCTCCCCCCACGTCTCAGCCATATCTCAATAGTTTTAAGCGGCGCATTGTTCGATGTCATCGTCCTCCTATTATACCTAATGGCACCAAGGAATGGGTTTCGTACCGTTTGTTTTCAATAAGAATAATGGAGGCTCGAGGCATAGATCATCCTGTCTCCCTTGCTAATGCTCGATCCGATCACGAATGTCGCATTAATTAGCACCAAATGTGCTGTTCAGATTCAATGGATCTACTCAACCAGTTTTAGTTACTAGTAGATTTTCCTTGAAGGAAATCTGCTATTTTGGTTAGGTCCATGACGCGAATATCAAAATTATTCCTCAGGGAATTCCGAGTGTAACAGGATTACCTAGGATGAAACGATTCCTATACAAAACACACTTGACTGTCGCTGAATCGGTCGCAATTTTAGCAGATTTCCCTTAAGGGAAATCAGCTATTGAAGTCGAACTCATGACGTGATTTTCGAAATTTTTCTTCAAATGACCATCGATTCTACCTAGGAGATGACGGAAATGAGGTCAAAACTGTATATATATATATATATATATATATATATATATATATATATATATATCTGTTACCGCTCTAGAGGTCGCAATTATTGTTTAATCGTTTCCAAACTCGATATTTAGTAGTTTTATGTAACCATGGGGAGGGGGGGGGGGTTTAAAGAGGAGGATTTTCGATAATTCGAAATATCTCTGTTACTATACGTTGGATCGAAAAATTATATTAAACCAATCTTATTGCAAATTAAATGCACTATAATCATTGTTACATGCATTTATTCTCTATCTTGAATATTAACCGAGATATTTGCATTTTTCAGTTTTCAGCCTTCAGCAAACCCCCACTTCTACTCATGTAACATAAACAATACTCTATTATATAAGAAACCACATTATTGGAATACTTTAATACCAAATATGTTATTCAAGAGACCTTTATTATACGAGAAACATGCAAATATGTCCTGGTGTCGCCCCCTAGTCTTAAGGTCTTAGATTACTAAAATTTGATTGATTGAGATAACAATTATTCTGACTCATTATTAACTACAGTACTAGATATAATAAATAGTTCTCAGTAAAATAAATATTTTATATTCTAATATATATCAGTAATTGTCTTTCTTTCCGGCTTTAAGGCTGGCCGATCTGTTTGTTTACATTTCAAACGCTTCCTGTCAGCAGGTTATTGAAATTGACTGAAACATTTCTTAGTTTGTATTTATTCGCGGTGGTGTTGTGTTAGCATTATGTAGACTTATCTAGTACTAAACTTCACAAGGGAAATCTGCTTAGTTTATGCACCCCCTGCGTGACGGACCTTCTCTTTAATCGTTAACAAACTCGGTTTATAAGCGTGGCATGTAAAACTGAAGATCAAGTTCGCTATCAGCTAAAATCGGACGGGGCAGGTAGTGTTTAGAGGAGGTGATTCGAAAATTCAATATATCACCATATCATGAGTTAGATCGAATAATGTTATAGTCCTAATTTTGGTAAACCATTGATGTTCTACGATTTTTGTTCCATAAATTTTCTTGTAACTCAAATATTAGACGAGTTATTCGTACTTTCTTGCTTTCAACATTTAGTAAACCTCCACTCCTACTCAACGGATTTTTACATAGAATTAATGGTGAAATGAGATCTCCAGTGTCACCCAGTGCGTAGGATATCTGCTTAGTTTACGCAGCCCCAGGGTGGCGGACTTTTTTATTTGCAAATATCGTATGTTAAGACAATTTAACAAGCGTTTAACGGATAGTCACAATGTTCCATTTGACAACTGCAAAGTTGATAAAAATATGAAAAAAGAGTTAAACTGAATGAGTTCATTTAAATGCTCGAGGCTAATTCAGAAGGCTGTCATCTTGCTTCTGACATACAAATACTGGCATTTTAAACTTATCAAAATGTAATAGGCTTTACTACGAATATGTAATTTTAAGGGCCGCAAACTATGAAATGCAAATATCTCGGTAAATAATCAAGATGTGAAAATACGTACATTATAAAATTTATAGAACATTAAATTTGCAATAAGATTAGTCCTATACAATTTTTCGATCCGACGCATTATGATGGAGATATAAAGAGTTTTCGAAATTCCTCCACTCTAACCCCCTCCCTCTGGTCGTATTTCAGTCATTAACGAACTTAATATTTCTTTTTACATAAAACGATTAAATATCGAGGTTGTTAACGATTAAATGAAAATTGTGGCTGCTAGAGCGGTAACAGACATATATATATATATATATATATATATATATATATATATATATATAAAATTGTAACCTCTGTCTGTACATTAATTTTTTTCGCGAAATTTCACGATAACTTTTCGTTTCACATGTCATAGACACCATAACTGCATTTTGTTTCTTTGGTGTCTGTTTGTTTGTTTGTTTGTTACCTATTCACGCATAAACGGCTGAACCAAATTTTATGAAACTTGGCATGTGTATTACTACTAAACCAACTTAGACTATAGGCTATATTAATATTCTCTGAGACGAACAGAAGTGGGGGTTATAAGAGAGGCCTGAAATTAAAAATAGCGATATTTCGTTTCCTATTGGTTTTTTGGCAAATATGCATATAACAAAAGTTGTTTATTTTGTTATTTAGAATAACTTTTGTTATATACACTTTTTTCGTATACCGAACTATAAAGGCGTTATACGCTAAAAATTATAGCGGGAGTCAACAATATTATTTGCCAAAAAAGACTCAACCGAACTAAATAAAACTCGGTATGTGTATTAGCAGTGAAGCCTTCAATATAATAAGCCATACCAACACTTCTATGGACGGGCAGGAGGGGGGGTTATAAGGGACGCCTGAAATTAAAAATAGTGATATTCCGTTTCCTATTGGTGTTTCGGCAAATATGCACATAAGAAAAGTTGTTTATTTTGTTATTTAGAGAAACTTTTGTTATATACACTATCGTCGAATACCGAATTATAAAGGCGTTATACGCTAAAAATTATAGCGGGTGTCAAGAATATTATTTGGCACAAAAGACTCCACCGAACTAAATAAAACTCGATATGTGTATTATCTCTGACGCCTTAATTATCATAAGCCATACCAATATTTCTAGGGACGGGCAGGAGTGGGGGCTATAAGGGAGGCCTGAAATTAAAAATAGCAATATTTCTTTTTCTACTGGTTTTTCTGCAAATATGCACATGACAAAAGTTGTTTATTTTGTCATTTAAAGTAACTTTGGTTATGTTCACTTTTGTTGTATAACATAAACGAGATATGCGTTAAAATCTAAAGCGGAAGCCAACAATTTTGTTGACCTCAAACGATTGAACCGAATTTAACAAAACTTGGTATGCGAATTAGCATTAGTTCTTCCATGATTATAAGCTATATTAAAATGTTTAGGTTCAAACGGGAGTGGGGGTTATAAGACAGGCCTGAGATAAAAATTCGCAATTTTCATTTTCTATTTTTTTTTGGCTAACGTGCACATAGCAAAAGTTGTTTACTTTTGTTATTTAAAGTATCTTTTGTTGTATTCACTTTTGCCGTAAATGAAGTTAACACGGCATATACGCTAAATCCATTGCGGGAGTCATTAATTTTATTAGTGCTTATTTAAGTGTTTTTAATAAATGGATATTATGACAAAAGATGTTATGTTTTAGTCTTATATGATAGTTGCAAGTATGATTCGGATTAGTGAGCTTATAAATCTCCGTCGCCTCCTCATTTATTTTCCCTATAACTTTTTTATTTATTTCTAATAGAATATAAACTATAAGAGCATTTCTGGTATTTAATATATACTCGATATGAATGTTTAAAGTATTACTAGGTTGCAGGGGGGCTCTCTTCCCCTCATCTAGCTTTTTGAACATTAATGAAATTATGTTTAGGGATCTATTATTTAGTTCCATCAGGGAGATAAATTATTAAAATAATATTCTGAATCAATATTCTAAGGAAAACAACGATTATAACGCTCCTGCGAGAGCGGAAATGGACGGGAGGTAATTGAGTTTAGTTATTTCCTGTGGAATGCTGCCACGACGGGAAGTGATTTCCACTGAGGCTTACTAATACGAATATAATCTTAAGTATAAAACTATGCTAAAACTATATGTGCTTGGTTTGATTTTTGGCAGGAAATATGTTCATTATAGATGACATTTAATTGTGATAAATGCTACCCATGATTATGGTTTGAATTATTCAAAAACCGTGAGTCAAAAAGTCGTGAGGGATAAATTAGGAACCCATTTTCATATATTCTTCAAAACTAAAATTTCTATTCTATTAACCCTGAAAGTTACACTTTAGGATTGGCTGTTTTGAAAAAACAATACATCGTGGAGGGAAGTGCAATTGTACACATTGAAGTCTTGCTATAAAAATACAATCATTAGTCAGTCAGCAATGATTTCCCGGGCATCGCCGGGTACCTTAGCTAGTATATATATATCTACTAGTTTGGATCAATGGACATTTGAAGAAATTTATCGAAAATCGCTTCATGGGTACAACCTCAATAGCTGATTTGACTGTTTGCTTTTTTAGGGAAATCTGCTAAAAACAACTCTTTTTTGATGGAACGACAAGATTACCGAGATGTCTTTTGATGAAAAGAAGTGACTACACCGTGCACGCTCTCATGTGCTATTATCGTTCTCATAGATCGCGATGTATCAGTATGTTGGGAACAGAGTATCTTCTTCAATAGAAGTAATAATTCCGAACAAATTATACTTATCAACTATGACAAATGCCATCATGGAATTCAATACTATTCATCACTATGTAAAAAAAAAACAACAAATAAACTTTAAGTGCATTCATCCGCGAGATAGAATAATTGGCTGTATAGCGAGCAACTTCTGTGAAACTGAAATAACCGGAATTCAGCAATAAGAAAAGCAATTCCTTTTGTCATTTCCCAATATCTCCCCTAATGTCCTTTGAGCAAAATTAATTTGTGATGGAATTGAAAAGTTGTCTCGGGAAGCCCTGAAAAATGGAAAGAAACCTCTCCAAGAAGAATGAGGAAGCATCAAAGCTTGATATTATCTCGAAACAATAAATAGGTAATTTAGGAATTGGAGTGGGGTTCCAGTAATTGTTTTTCCAAGTCCCCCTTAATGTAGAATTCCCCCCAGAAAGAAAATTGGTCCCGCTTTAACTGGAGATATTTTCAATTCTTCAGTCAGACAAACGTGAAATTAATTTTTTACAATGGGCAACTCAAAAAAAAAATAAAAATGTTAACCAAAGATATCCCTTCCTTTTCCAGTTCCCTTCTCCCAAAGCCTCATTATAACTTGTTGTTTACTATTCAGAAAGCTTTCTAAAACAAACAAGTGTTTTGAATATTAGACAAATTAAAAATAGAAATATAATGGGGTTAGCACAATTACAAATTTTGATAAACATTTTAAAAAGAAATTTAGGATTGGAATGCGGTAGATATTTTATAAGAATAATAAAATATTTTAAAATTTAACATTTTTGATAAATGACGATGACCTTTAAATGCACTAAAATGATGTTTTACATATATATATATATATATATATATATATAAATATATATATATATATATATATATATATTTATTAGCTGCCGGTGGTCGTCCGGGGAAGCTAAAAATTTAAATACATTCAGGTTGCATCACGCCAAGAAAGAAATTCAGTTGACGAGTTCGTGGATTAGCGAGAGTCTTGCGAGTATATACGTCTGTCAGCCCCTCGGGATGACTTTGACTCTCATATATCCCGTTCACAGCCAAGCATACCGCGGGTGGATGCTCTTCAATCTACTGATGGCAACTCATTCCAGGTCCTCCTTGGTTAAGGGAGGTGCTAAGTCGAGTTGGTAACTCTCTCCTTAAAACACTAAACTCGAATAAGTCTAGAGGAGGGGGCGGGCTTAACATTTCTTAGATCTACAATGCCAACCACAAGTATATATGTGCTAATATATTTATATTAGCTATTTGTTCCTTCGTATGGTAATATTCATTAAATTGCAGTGCATCTTCGGAGCACGCTTATATACGCACTTGTACTAGAAGCTAAATGAGAGTAACTTGAAGAGGATTCTTTAGTTTTAAAGTGATGATGAATGAACTTGTTTTATCTTTAGAGAATAAATCAAACTAATAATAAATAAATTATTATTAACATAATGAACAATGTTTATGGTAAATAAAATATTTCTAAATTTATAGGAAATATAGATACTTTTATTTTATAACAATTAAAACTTAATTAATAAAAATTATTAAATTGTAAAGAACTTGGGAGAAATAATTTTCAATTTTTTCGCCCCAACATGGGGTAAACTTTATAGCACCAACAAAAACAAACACTCACAAATGACCTTGAAAAGTTCTCGCATACAGCTATCTCTTTCAAGTTACTTATCTTAATCTTTGAATACCTATACATTAGAAAATAAAATAAAAGAAGTAATGTTGCGTAAGTTGTAAAAATAATCAGTAATAGTTTTGTTTCAGTTTTCTTTTAACTTTTAGTATCCTAGTGAACTAATTAATTATTAACTAGGCAATTCTCCTCTGTATGGAACATTACCTTGAAAGATCATTAATTGTTAAAAAATACATCGTGTTTCTAGATCTGTACAAAATAGCCTATTTTTCTTTTGGAATTTGATTTAGTACTCCGTTAGAATTTAGAGAAAAAATATTCATGAAAAAACAAAGCGCAAAATTTCAGACGGAATCTTAACAGCTTCTTCCTAAATTTTGAATATATAAATTACTTACGTATCCAAAAAGGTTGAATATGGAGTGAGATTTTAAGAAACCTTATCTGGAAATAGCAGAAATAAAAGGATAATAAGCATAATTTTCGATATAAAAAAGTGAATGATAATATTTTTAAGGAATACCGATCTAGTTCTTAAAACACTGTTGAAAAGCATAGGATTCGTCGATAAAACGATTTCATGAACTTCCTATGGAAAATTTTTATAGATTACAGTGTAAAACTACATACAATCAAGTCATTATAAAGATTAAAATTGTGACCAATGGGCATAAAGAAACACGAAACTATAAGAGTCCTTCTCTGTGGAAATGGATCAATGAGGGGACACAAAAAAAAATTTCTTACCGCTGATATTTAAAAAACATTGAAACTTATTTGTATTTAGAAGCGAAAAGTGCTAAAGGAAGTATTAATGTTTTCCACTCTTCGAAAAGTTTCTTCAAATGACCATCAAATCTACCCAGGAGATGACGAAAATTTGGTCCGTTCAAAACTTTATATATCTCATATTATATATTGCATATATATGTATATAAATATATATATATATATATATATATATATATATATATTTATATATATTATATAATTCATATATATCTCTGTTACCACTCTAACCAAACGAGTTCGTTAACGGCTGAAATCGAACCAACGGAAGGGATGTTAAGTGGGAAGAATTCGTATTATCCCCGTTAATATGAGTCAGATCGAAAAATGGTATAAACCAATCTTTATGCAAATGTAATGTCCTGAAAAGTTATTGTACTTACATTTTTTCTCTAACTTTAATATTAACTAAGATATTTGCATTTTCTATTTTTTAGCCCTCAGCAAACTCCCCACTATTAGTCATCGCACGTTAACAGTAAGCCATGAATTTATGAAATGTCTTATTTCAAGCTTGAACACCGAATATTTTCTTTTCAATATGCCTTTATTATGTGACTTACATGCAAATATGTACTGTCCTGACATCATCACTTGAGATTTTACGGTCTTGACTCAAAAAGTTTATTTTTCGTATGCTGTACTCCACATTTTACTGTTTCATTTAAATCTAAAGAGAATATTAAATAATTTCTGGAATAAGGTGTGAAATAGGGGGGGAGGTTAAAAGAGGGGAATACGGAATTCAAATTATTACCGTTATTATGAGTATAAGTATGAGTATAAAAATGTTATAGAATCAATCTTGTTAAACTATTCTTGGTCTACAATTGTTGTTCTATACATTTTCTCATAAATCAAAAATATTTATTAAGCGAGTTATTAGTTATTTAATTTTTTTAGCCTACAATAAACTCCCACTACTACTCATAAAATTGTGACATAGAAATAGAGAAAATATTGCAAGTGTGCATTTCATCAGGTGGGAAATCTGCTTAGTTTACGCATACCCACCACATTTTAGTTCCAATAGGTCCACGGTAGAGTGCGCTATTGAAGTGCGACTCTAGCTCTCCCAGGGTGAGGTTATCTCTTGTTATAGTTGCGTTTGCTGTTTATTTGCGATTGCTGTTTATTGTGCTGTTTAGTGTTTCTTATTCGTTTAAAAATGCCTCTTTGGGATTAGCCAACGAGTGAAGAAGACGCAGTTAAATATTTACAGGAGAGGAATATTTTGGCTATCAGAAGAAAGTGTTCTAAATCGCATTGTATGAAACTTTATGGTGGAAAAACTATTTTTTGGAAGTGTAATGTAAGAGAAAAAGTCCGTCACGCAGGGGCTGCGTAAACTAAGCAGATTTCCCACGTGAAGTTTTACAATAGAGAAATCTGCCTAATAACAACTGTAGTAGTAAGAAACCTCTAAACCTAAAACATTATTTAGGGCGTAATAACCCAGTAGTTTCTAGCCCCAAAAAACAGTTAACCTAACCTCTAAACCTATTCACGAGGGACGAATAGTTATGGAAACGGCCGCCAGAGCTCTCGGCAGAAAGTCCGAACATAGCCTACTGGCGACCACACGCAGAATACAAATGCAAATATCTCGGTTAATGTTCAAGATACAGAATAAATGTATAGAACAATATTTATAGTAAATTGAATTTGCAATAAGATTAATTCTATATAATTTTTCGATCCGACGCATAATAACGAAGATATTTTGAATTTTCAAAAATCCCCCCTCTAAACCCCCCCTCCCACTGGTCCGATTTCAGCCATTAACGATCTTGATCTTCCTTTTTACATAAAACGATTAAATTCCGAGTTTGGTAACGATCAAACAAAAATTGCGACCGCTAGAGCGTTAACAGACAAATATATATATATATATATATATATATATATATATATATATAATTTTGAACGGACCTCATTTTCGTCATCTCCTGGGTAGGATCGATGGACATTTGAAGAAATTTTTCGAAACTCGCATCATGAGTACGACCTCAATAGCTGATTTCCCTTAAGGGAAATCTGCTAAAAGCCGGTGTTCGGATTCGGAACTGGTTCGAAGGAAGCAAAATTCCATTTTTTAATGCATTAAAGTTCATTTACTGCTGGTGCGAAGAATTGTCATTATCAATTTTTGCAAAAAACAACTAAAAATGTCAAATAAAACAGTTATAGATTGGAAGTTACATGAGGGAATTGTGTCTGTTAGATATTTTCCGCCGAAGTGTGAATAAAATGTTTTATTTTTATAAATTGTGTTTTCTTTTATTTAGCATTATAATTCCTTAGAAGGTTATATGGCAAGTATACCCTCCTTTGCGGGCGAGGAATTTTACTACTTAAAACAGTAGCGCACTCTACCGTCGAACTATTGGAACTAGAATGTTGTGGGTATAATACACAAGTACCAGTTATTTCATTTTTTTAGCCTACAATAAACTCCCACTACTACTCATAAAATTTTGATTTAGAAATAGAGAACATATTGCAAGTGTATCATTCATCAGGTGGGAAATCTGCTTAGTTTACGCAGCCCCTGCGTGACGAACTTTTTATAATGACATTGTAGAGGCTGGGCACATCAAGTCAATGGATGAATATCCAAGCCCCCATAAGGCGTTCTTTAGTCGACTGATTAAGAGTTTTATACTTCCAAGAATGACTTGTGGCTTAATGTCGTCAAATGTCTTCGTTACAGTCGACCCGATATAAAAACTCAAATGGTTTTATTAACACACATTCTCACGACTTAGAACATCTGTTTGTCATAACAATAACTTTATTCGTTTATAATTGGTTGATATATTACTTGACACTAATATCTCTTTCAGTTTCTAGAAATGATTTTTTCTTGTTTTATAAAGTGATCAATTATTAGAACGCTGATATCAAATTGCTTACAATTAAAATATTACGAATCGCGTTTACAATCATTAGACAAAGACTCCCTTCATTTAACCAATTTCATTAAAAGAAGAAAAATTTGACATGACAATAATTTGAGATCAGAGTTTAAAGAAGCTAAAGCATCCACATTACTATAACTCTTGACGCGATTTACAAAACGTGTCCTCAAATGTCCATCGGTTAGATGACGAAAATGAGTTCAGATTAATAAATATATAATTGTTTGTGGATTGATTATTTTTTCAAAATATCTGATACTTTTTCGTATCAAATGGAATTGAAACGTTATCAACAATGTTTGATGTTTGGTTTCCAAAAGTTGTTCCAAGGTAAAAGTTGTTCAATTTGTTATTTAGAGTTACTTTTGATATATAAATTTTGTCGTATAACAAAGTATAAACGAGATATACACTAAAAACTAAAGCGGGGGACAACACTTTTATTGGACACTTACCATTGATCTGAATTTAACTAAACTCGGTATGTGAATTAGCATGAACTATTCCATGGTTAAAGTTACATAAAAATTTTTATGTACGAACAGGAGGGAGGGTTATAAGGGAGACCTGAAATGAAAAACAGCTTTATTTCGTTTTCTATTGATTTTTCGGCAAACCTACACACAGGAAATATTTGCAAGTATTTTGTTATTTTAAAGTAAATTTTGTCTTATACATTTTTTTTTGTATAACAATGTGTAAAGCAAATAAATATTGATATACTCAACAATTCGTTCCAATATTTTATTCTTATTAATTCAAGCCTATGTAATTTTTTTAACGCCCGTAACAGGTTACACCAAGAGTAATGTATACTGCACGCCCCACCTCCCCCTTCTCTTCTACGAAGCATTAATTAATGAAAAATGTCAGTTCCTCCTTAAACGTATTAAAATTATTTGAAAAAAAAAACCACTTTTAGTATTGTGAATATAATGTAATCAGACTAGTTAATTTAATTTAATTTAAACAGAAATTGAGTGGTAGGTTGTCTAAATTGAGTCTAGTGAGGTGTGGGGATAGTTCCTTTGTCCTATTAGTTCTGCCACTTCCCTGCCGACTACATATTGGACTATGTTAACATGTCACTTGATGCTTATAGTTTTAGCAATGCAGGATTATTTTCAGGAATTTGAACTTGTTTAATTATCATAAATAAATAATTTAAATGATGAAGGCAGGTGGAGTGAAATTGCTGTTGATTTATACCCAGTTATTTTAGCTACTTATTATGCTCCGTTGATATATTATACTTCATTGAACATACTATGAACCATTGTGAAAGTAATGTTTAATTTCCAAACGTACAAAAGGGTATTTTTAATAATGATTATTATGTACTAGCTGCCATAGTTGTGCTTTGGGCCGGTTTCGGGATACTCAATACAATCCATAGTTATGAATTATATAGTCTATGATGTTTTGAATAAATATACATTATACACAGGAGACGGGTAATATAAAAATATTGGGGATAGTGAATCTATGCATAACAAACACTTTTATTACTAAGATATCCTTGTATATATATATATATATATATATATATACAGGGTGTCCCAACTTCCCTTGCCACCCCCTTTAAAATTGTCAATTGTATTAACAAAAGGCTAAGACTTAGTGTACAGTAATTGTAACCCCTGAAGGATCTTTTCAGTTCATATTCAAACTCGTAACTTTCGCCAGTACTTCTCCAGCTAGCGTAACTTTGGAATTTCCAATGGAATGCCATATTTTATATGACGGGCTCTTCCATCCAAAACGAGTTTATATCGGTGAATTTTTCGATTTGACGCATCCTTTAGCCGTAAAATGCATAAAACTTTATTTCAGAGACGGGACCTTTTAATTGAAAAGTGCTAAATGTTGTAGCCAACAAAATTATCTTCGAGACAAGTCAACGGGAAAAGAAATGGATCCTGAAATTTAAAAAAAAAAAAAAAAACAATAAAAACCGTTTGTATTTATTCAATTAATGTTCACGGTGGTGTTGTGTTACCAGTATTTATTTTTCTATTATTGAACTTCACGAGGGAAATCTGTTAGTTTACGCAGCCCCTACGTGACGGACTTTTTCTGAGTTGGAGAATGTAGCATTCGGTTGGTCTAGAGAGTCGAATCTGTCGGGTCGGGGAAAGGAGAGGATAGAGGATATTGGCTCCCCGAGGAACGAACGCAATTGGTTGCACTAGAATGGGATCTGGGAGAAGTGGATGTCCCTTGCTGGTAGATTGACTTTCCACACTTTGCAAAAGGCGGGTGGGGGCAGAGTTATAGACGGCCGCCCCCAGCAGCCAATAGCTAGTCTAGCCGATTCGATACACTACGCTCCTCATACCATTGCCATTCACTACTCTGCGACCATGCTCCTTTTTTCCTCCTTCTCTCCTTTTTCCTCGACCCAACGACGGGAACAATGACTTTAGGCAGATTTTCCTTAAGGGAAATCAGCTATTGAATTGAACTCATGACGCTTTTTTTCGAAAAATTTCTTCAAATGTCCATCGATCCTTCCCAGGAGATTTATGACCTCCATCCGCTCATGGAAATATTCGACAAGTGACAACAGAAGAGATGAAGTCGTATTAGCAAAACTCCTAATAGGGCACCCAAAATGTACGCATAGTTATTTTATGACAAAAGATCAATCCCCGATATGTTGGGAGTGCAACACAGATTTAACTATCTAACACATATTAATGGAATGCCATGCGTATAAAAATATTCGAAACGAATGCAATATTTCCAAAAATATAGCAGTGACCCTAGGATATTTACCCAAAGAGATAGATAAATTGTTTAATTTTGTGAAAATTACAAATCTGTATAAAAAAATTCAAGTTACAAGTTTTTAGTATCCTCATTTATATTGTTAAATTTAAAATGGCAATTTGGGTGAGGATATAACTACAATACAGATTTACAAAAATTACAGTATTGACAATTTAGATAAACACGGTTTATTCTCCGAGTGCAAGTACTTGGCCAAAACTAAGTTGTAGAACCGAGCGATGATAATCTAGAATTTTTTCGGCCTAAAACCTCACGAAATAAACAAACCTTGCCAGGAGAAAACGAAAATGAGGTCCCTTCAAAATTATATATATATATATATATATATATATATATATATATATATATATATATATATATACACTCCCGGTCAAATGTATCGCAACACTTAAGAATTTCTGGTATTTAAAATAAAATGGAGAATGTCTCTTTTAATTCCATTGGTTTAAGTGGGTAGTTAGTTTTTGTTGAAAATACTTTTTCATTAGCCCAACTTTATTAATAAACCTTGTTTTCTTCTTCTACCTTGTATTTATAATTGACCAAAATCCCTAGAAGCCAAATTCTTCAATTAAATTAAGAATATGCAGGTGTTACAATTCTTTTGACCGGGAGCATATATATGTCTGATACCGCTGTAGTGGTCGTAGTTCTGGTTTAATCGTTACCAAACACTATATATAGAGGCGTTTTAGGTATGTACAAAGATCAAGTTAGTTAACAGCTCAAATCGGAATGGGGAATGAGGTTTAGAGGGGAGGAATTTCGAAAATTCGAAATATCTTCGTTATTATACGCTTTATTTTTTTTTACATAGAAATAAAGAATATATTGTGATCTGAGATCAAAAGTGTGACATACCAGAACGTGGGAATTCTGCTCAATTTACGCAGCGTAACGTACATTTTTGGTAATAACTTGAACTTGAGAGCTGAGATGGGCAACAAATATTTTTAATTGATCTGAATTAGTAGTTAAAGGTTTATGGTAACGAAAAAAAATGTACTGTATTTACGAACTGTACTTTTTATTTATCTGCAAGTAAAGGTATTATATATTTTAGGATGCGGATAGACGAGGTCAATCTTTAATTCTACAAATTCCAGACATCCGTTATAACAAATAATTTCTGTTATCCATAAACTTTTATCATAAAAAAGTTTTCCAGAAACTGTATCCAAATTTTATCTGAATAAAGATTTTTTTTTATTTGTTCATTACCGTCCACTTTTTGCAACTAAGGCTAATTGGGACGGGTTATCTACAGGCTACCACCCTTTCCTAGCCTGGGTGAGACTAAGGATTTTATTTACAGAATTTCATCACAAAATAAATTCCTATTGGCAAGGCGGGAATCGAACTCGCCACTCTAGGTTTACCATGTGAGGTTAAAGCCAACGTTTTAACCCACATGACTAACCTGTGCCCCATAAAGAATCGAGAATAAAGATTTAATCTGGCTAATAAACTTAAATCCGTCGTTTACAAGTGAAGCAATTTTGTTTGCTCTTTTTTCATGCGTAGTGAAAGGAATAGTAATTTGTTAAGACAAAAGTAGTATTGTATATTTAGTTTCTAGGCAAGGATACGCCAGCAGTGATTCAATGTCCTGCAAATGCAAATGCATTGTTGAAGCTTCGGGAAACCAGCAAAAGGACACTTTTTTTCCAATTAAGAAATTACCTTTCATACTAGTGGTTTCGCCACGTTGCAATGATATATCAGAAATTGGATAGTAAAGAAGATAAAACTACGTTATTTCTAGCATTCCATTAGCATAGAATGTAAATTGCAATATTCAACCGCAGTAGCAGGTTGAATATGCGAGAGCTCCATTAAGTTCGGAGTCGAATGCTACTCCAAGAAAGTCAGCAGGTTATCTAGCCGCCAATGATTCGCACTCCACTTGCAATTTTTTTCCCTCTGTTCGTTTATTAACATGGACTCCAGTAACTTTTATGGTTGACCTTAAGATGAACAAATTTAATTTACAAATGTCTTTTACCTTTGAGTCAAGAAAATGCTATGGCAAATAATATTGGACGAACAGGTAAAGACTCCAATATATAATTTTAGGATTCCTAAAGACCCTTTCCTCATTCTCTGTCCTTCTTCAAAATCATATTGTGTAGACATATATTCAAATTTTGTGTGTATGCTTAGTAGATTTCGTTCGTGATTATTACTCGTGCGATTCCGCTGAAAGTTAGTTTGGCCGTTTCCGTAACTGTTGGGCTCTCGTCAAATTTGTTATACGGGTCTTATTTCATTGTTCAGAAGGTGTTTCCTCCAATAAAGAAAATTTTTACTCCAAAAAATAATGATTATTGCATTTTGATTAATATTAAATATAAATATAATAAGAAAACCTAAAAACTTTAAACACAAAAACAATTACGGTAGGTCAAGACACTTTCCAGATTGGAGTGTAACGTGGGAGGTTATAGTGAGCCTTTCCTGATGGCCGAGTTGGAGTAGAAAACATAAGGTTGAAATGAGGCTTCCTTTCTGGCCGGTTTCTCTGTAAAATAAAAAGGTTTATACTTACTATACCGACTCTTGATTTTAAAATTCTTTTCAGTTGATTCTGGCAGTTGTGGTGGCTTGATGGTTTGGAGGTGGAGCTCGGCTGTTGCAGTTCGCAGAGCTATTCAGCTAAAAACAACAAGCGCGTGGCTTCTACTGCACGACACTAGCATCTGACTGTCTAAACTTTGTTTTATAAGAGTTAGGTAAAGTGGAAACCAGGGGCAACGCTATCGCACGACAAAGCTACTACATGCTGTTACCATTATGCAGATTTCACTATTGTAAAACTTTACTTGGGAAATCCGCCTAGTTTACGCAGGCCCCTGCGCGACGGACTTTATTTCTGTGCATTCCTCTTTGTTTACTAGAATTCTGATTTAATTCCCGATATGTTTGACAAGGACTCTTCTGGATTCTCCAACTTTCCGAAGTAATATTAGCAATTGAGATTGAACTCATGACCGGAGATGAAGAAAATCAGGTCCGTTCAAAACAATATATATGTCTGGTAATTCTCTAGTGGTCGCAATTACTATTTCATCGTTACCGAACTTGATATTTATACGTTTTATGTACAACTAAAGATCATGTTCGTTAATGTTGGAAATTACACCAGATTTTAGAGAAAACTAATTTTCACTTGCCCTGAATTTCTGACTGTTAAACCTACCTAAAGAGGTGCTAGTACTTATTGTGCAATAATATTAATTTATAGAAAATATTTTTAGATTAATTAAAAAAAAAAACTAGTACATACTTCATAATTTAAACACATACAAAGTATAAGGAAATATCTTTCTATTCTCAATAATTATTCTTTTTTTTTTTTAACGTCCACTTTTTGCAACTCTTTTTTTCATAAGTCAATAATTATGCACAATAAAAGAAACTGTTATCTCCAATATTATAGCTGATATAAACTATTTTGGGGTCTAAATATACAATGACTAAGAGTCAATACTTACGTCAGACAAATAATTGGTGCAGCATCAATATGTGTGCATGTATTGAAACTAATGAGGAGAGGGAGAAGGAGCTGGCTGAGGGAGTGGCGGCTGTGAATTGTTAACGAGCCTGTTAATAGTCTAATAGCAGTAATAAAATATAATTATCAGCTAGAATGATGCAAACCCAATTACGGGGACACATTTACCCTAGAGCCTTTATCCCGCCTTCCTATTAGGCATTAGGCGTTTAGACCAAAACAGCTATTTTTTTCTTAATTATTATATATGACAAGCCCATCAACTCCCACGGCTGGTTAATTAGGTGTACAGAAATGCACTTTTTCTTCCTTTTTTTTTTTTTTTAAGCGTTCAAATACCATGAACTAATTGATTGTCGCTTGGCATCTTAACGGCTTGTTGGGAAAAAAAGAATCGTTTAAAGGCCTTTCATTTGCAAAAGTTTAATTAGTGAACAAGAAACAAGACGGCTAATTTTGCCGTTTTGCTTGTAGAAATACTAAAAGATCCAATGTAATACATTTTCAGCATAAGTTTTTATACAGAAAACTACTACTACATTTTAGCAGATTTCCCTTAAGGCAAATAGCTATTGAGGTTGAAATCATGACGCGAGTTTTGACCCATTTCCTCAAATGTCCATTGGTCCGGGTAGGATCCTGGGTAGGAGATTACTCAAATGAGGTCCGTTCAAAACTGTATATATAAATGAAAATGATAAATTTGTCTGTCGGTCGCAATTTTCGTTGTATCGTTACCAAACTAGATATTTAATCGTTTTATATAAAAAGAAAGATCAAGTTCGTTAATGGCAGAAATCGTACCAGAGGGAAGGAGGGTTTAGTGGGGTGAGATATCAAAAATATCTCCATTATTATACGTCGTATCGAGAAAGTTCCTCATTATCTTGATTATTAACAGAGAGATTTGCATTTCTTAGTTTTTAGTCTTCAGTAAACCCTCACTTCTACTCTCGTCATATTAAAAATAAGCTGTTATATTATGAAGCCTGACTTTATTTGAAGCCTACATAGTAATTATTGTTCTCGTAGAACGTTTACGTTTTGAGGAAAATGCGACGCGTGGGAAATCTGCTTTGTTACCGAGGTCTCGCCGGAGATGTCGGCTCAATGGGAACCGGCTCTAGAGCACTGAAGATGGGACGGTTCGCGCCGAAAGCACTCTGCATTTAGCAGATTTCCCTTAAGGCAAATCAGTTATTGAAGTCGTACTCATGACGAGATTTTCGAATAATTTCTTCAAATCTACCTAGGAGATGACGAAAATGAGGTCCGTTCAAAATTATATATATATATATATATATATATATATATATATATATATATATATTTGTCTGTTAACGCTCTAGCGGTCGTAATTTTTGGTTGATCGTTACCAAACTCGATATTTAAACGTTTTATGCAAAAAGACAGATCATTTTTGTTAATGGCTGAAATCAGACCAGTGGGAGGGGGGGGGTTAGAGGGGGATTTTCGGAAATTCGAAATATCTCCGTTACCGTACGTCGGATCAAAATATTGTATAGAACTAATCTTATTGCAAATTAAATTTACTATAAATATTGTTCTATACATTTATTCTCTGTATTGAATATTAACCGAAATATTTTCATTTTTCAGTTTTCAGCCTCCAGCAAATCCCCCACTTCTACTCATGCTACTTAAAAAATACCTTGTTATATAATATACCACTTTATTCGAAGCTTGAATACCATAAATTGTTTTGAAGAGACCTTTATTGTACGAGATAAATGCAAATATGTTATGGTGACCCCCCTCCCTTTCTTAAGTTCTTGGACTACTAACATTTTATTGATTGAGATAAAAATTATTCTGATCCAATGCAAATAATAGTACTAGATATAGTAAACAGTTTTCAATAAAATTAATACTTTATATTCTGATATACTTCAGTAATTGTTTTTCTTTCCGGTGGGAAGTTGGCACACCTGTTTGTTTACGTTTCAGGTGCTTCCCGTCTGGAGGTTTCTTATTATCGTTTTATTTATTCACTTAGTATTCGTGGTGGTGTTGTCTTACCAGTATGTATATTTATCTTCACGAGGGAAATCTGCTTAGTTTACACAGCCCCTGCGTGAAGGACTTTTCTTCATCCCCTGGGTAGGATCGATGGACACTTGATGATATTTGTCGAAAATCTCGTTATGAGCACAACCTCAATAGTTAAAAGAAATGGCTCAAGAATAGAATGATTTGAGGTGGAAGTAGGAGAGAGGGTGGTAAAAGGTAGGAGATGGCGGCCCGCACAAAGCCCTCCCCCTCCCATCGACTAACGGTAAATGAATTATAAAACATTTCTTTGTATGGGTATGTGTTTCGCACGTCCCCTGGATTGGGGGCTAGGGGGGGACGTTGCCCCTTCGCTGACAGGCAGGCGATTCGGACATGGCAATGTCCCTTAGCTGTCTCTCTTTCTTCACCTTCCCTCCCATTCCTTCACAACTGCTCCATCAAGATACGCTCTTACATCTATACAGCTAGCCTAGCTCCTTTCCGCTCCCAGCCTCCATCACTCCCCCCCCCCCATCCTTCCAACAAGCAGTTCCGCAAATTCGCCCTTTCTCACCAAATCCAACTGGTATGGCAAAAGCCCGTCACGCAGGGGCTCCTTATACTGGTCCAGATTTGTCATTGTATGACACACTAGTGATCTCAACTCACCAAATATTCTCTATTTCTAAGCAAAAATCCGATGAGCAGAAATAAGGGTTTACTCAGTGCCGGACTGGCCGGGTCGGCAAATTCCAAAGGCCCACGGGACTCAAATGAAAAAAGTCCGTCACGCAAGGGGCTGCGTAAACTAAGCAGTAGTTTAGTAATAGATAAATCTACACAACACCACCCTGAATATTAAGTGAATAAATACAATCGGGAATAAGAAATGTTTCAGTCAATTTCAATAACCTGCCGACGGGAAGCGCTTGAAATGTAAACAAGCAGGTCTGCCAGCCTCACACCGGAAAGAAAAACAATTGCTGAAATATATCAGAATATAACATATTAATTGTATTGAAAACTATTTACTATATCTAGTACTGTAATTAATAATGAGTCAGAATAATTGTTATCTCAATCAATCAAATTTTAGTGGTTAAGACTGGGAGGGGGCGTCACCAGGACATATTTAGATGTTTCTCTTATAATAAAGGTCACTTTAATACAATATTTGGCATTTGAGCTTCGAATAATTTGGTTTATTACATATCAGAGTATTGTTTATGTAACATGAGTAGAAGTGGGGATTTACTGAAGTCTGAAAACTGAAAAATTCAAATATTTCGGTTAATATTCAAGATAGAGAATAAATGAATTTAACAATATTTATAGTGCATTTAATTTTCAATAAGATCGGTTCTGAACAAATTTTTGATCCGACGTATAGTAACGGAGATATTTCGAATTTTCGAAAATCCCCCTCTAAACCCCCTCCCCCCTCCTACGAGTCAGATTTCAGCCATTAACGAACTTGATCTGTCTTTTTACATAAATCGTTTAAATATTGAGTTTGGTAACGATCAAATAAAAATTGCCACCGCTTCAAATTTTATACATTAATTCTATTAGATGCGTTTTTACACATGTATATGTTTACCCTGAAGGAGGAAATTACGACAATCATTAGCAAAAGTGCCATTTTCAACCATTCATTTCCTATTGATCATCCACCAACTATGCTCATCACCATTTTTTGTATGTTCACTTAAAAAATGTTTTTCTATTTCACTTTTGTTATTTGTCATTGTTTTTTGTTATTGTAACTTGTTATTGTAAAATAGATTACTTCTGTGATTTTACGTTGTACAATTTTTGACTTTTGATAGGGCAAATCACCTTTGATGTGATGTCAATCAATAAATAAATAATATTTTTACAAAGCCTTAGGATATCCAGAGGAGCGTGTAGAATATAAACAGTGGCTATAGACCATAGATTAAAATATTAGTGCAAATTTCGAAGAACGATTACTGTAACACGAAAGTGATACAAATTTACTACCTCTCGTGTTTCCTCTCCTTTACATAAGTAGGATACCCACTTATGTGGTCAATAAAGTGGAACTGAGATTAGAGCCATATTGCAAAAGGAGGAAACACTCGAGCTATGGAAGCTACAAGTAGGTTCATTTACATCAGTGTGGTTTTATAATGCATATATATGCCGAATTGAGAGCTCAGACCTATCTTCATTAGCCTTGTTTAATTGTAATCGGATGTAAAATTGATGGGGAAGGATTTGGTAGAATTAGGAAGCGTAGGTCAGTATGTATTACATCCACTGTATAAAATATCGTCCGTATTTCGTACACTACATATCCCCTTTGTCCCCTCATCAGGAATCAACACAAGTCCGTCACGCAGGGGCTGCGGAAACTATGCAGATTTCCCGCGTAAATTTTAACAATAGATATATCTACATACCGGTAACACAACACTACCGAGAATATCAAGTGAATACAAACGATAATAAGAAACCTCCTGACGGAAAGCATCTGAAACGTAAACCAACAGTTCTGCCAACTTCTTACCGGAAAGAAAAACAATTACTGTAATATATCTGAATATAACGTATTAATTTGATTGAAAACTAATTACTATATCTAGTACTGTAATTTATAATGGATCAGAATAATTTTTATCTCAATAAATCAATATATAGGTAGCCCAAAAACTTTAGAAGGGGGGGGGGTACCAGAACATATTTGCGTGTATCTCGTATAATAAAGGTCTCTTGAGAACAATATTTGGTATTTAAGCTTCGGATGATGTGATCCATTACATAACCGACTATTGTTTATGTAACATGAGTTGAAGCGCGGGTTTGCTGTAAGCTGAAAACTGGAAAATGCAAATATCTCGGTTAATATTCAAGATAAGGAATAAATGTATATTACAATATTTATAGTACATTTAATTTGCTACATTAATTCCATACATTTTTTCGATTAGACGTATAGTATATTCTCCAACTCTAACCCCCCCCCCTCCCCGGTCCTATTTCAGCCGTTAACAAACTTGATCTTTCTTTTTACATAAAACGACTAAATATCGAGTTTGGTATCGATTAAACAATAATTGCGACCGCTAGAGCGGTAACAAACAAATATATATATATATATATATATATATATATATACAGTTTTGAACGGACCTCATTTTCGTCATCTCCTGGGTAGGATCGATGGACATCTGTTAAAAAACATGAACAATTAATGAAATATAGCTGAATATAACATATTAATTTTATTTAAAACTATTTACTATAGCTAGTAGAGTAATTTGGAATGAATCAAAATAATTTCTATCTCAATCACTATGATTTTAGTAATCCACGAACAAAAGAAGGTGGAGGGGTCAACAGATCGTATTTGTTTGTATCATGTATAATAAAGCTTTGTTGAAAACAATATTTGGTATTTAACCTTGTAACGAAGTGAACCATGCTATAAGTGCCTATTATTAATATGAGACTAGTGGTGGAGTGGTGGTTTGCTGAAAGAGTAAAACTATAAAATCCATATATCTCGGTTGATACTCATTATGCAAAGAACATGTATAGAACAACATCCATAGTTAATTCAATTTACAAGAAGATTATTGCTATACAAGTTTTTGATCCGACGTATAGTAACAGAGATATTTCAAATTTTCGAATTTCCGGGTCCGATTTCAGTCGTTAACGAACTTGATCTTTTCTTTTGCGGTATATATATATATATATATATATATATATATATATATATATATATATATAGTTTTGAACGGGCCACATGTTCGTCATCTGCTAGGTAGCATCGATGGATATTTGAAAAAGAAAAAAATTCTAAAATTGCATACGGCCACAATAGCTGATTTCCCTTAAGGGAAATCTGCTAATAGTGTACTCCCTTCTTATCATTAATTAGAGTTCTTAAAAAAAAAAAAAAAGTATAGTGCTTAAACTTGGTAGGAGTATCCTTCTCTTCAAGCAGTTAATGGAAACTAATTTTTCCTCTTTAAACTAAACTCTTTAAATTGACGTAGCCCATCATACGAGTATTTAGAGAGTAGTATAAACTTGTTGCTATAGATACCAGTGGCTTAGTCGTTAAAGTCCAAACCAGGAAGTACGGATTAAATCTAGGATGTGCGCGAAAGATACACTCTGATTTGAAAAATAATAAAGCGCTTAAAAATTAGATCGGCATCGGTTGATGGCAAAAAACAGAAAATAAATTACAAGGAGTAAAATGTTTGAAGAATCTGTTCTCTGCATTTAGGACCAGTAAATACTAAAGAAAATCAGACACTAAAAAATTAATTGAAACTAGTGAGTAATAAATAAAATGGAGAGCAAATAAACCCATACTTGAAAGAACAAATTTTTGTAGAAACATGTAGAAGAAATCTGGAATGTATTAGTTAGGAACTTTTAGGTAGATGTAATATTGAAAAAATGGAGATTGCAATTTGATCGAGATATGTTGGTTGAAGTAAACCATTCTCATGTGTATAACAACATTTATAGGTATTTTAATTTTCAATAAGTTTAGTTCTATACATTTATTCGATCCGTCGCATAACAACAGAGGTATTTTGAATTTTCGAAATTCTCTTTTTTAACCCCCCCCCCTCCCACTGGTCCAATTTCAGCAATTAATAATCTCGATCTCTTTTTCATGATATATCGAATTTGGTAACCATTAAAAAAAAATTGAGACTGCTAGAGCGGTAAGAGACTAAATATATACATAGACTGCTCAAAAATGAATAGGGATATTAGTTATTTTTTTCTTATCCTATTAATTTTAATTAAATCGACCTTAATTAAATAACTTTTTTATGGGGGGAAAAAGACAATAATTTCTATTAAATATTAATGATATTTATAATTAAAAAAAAATGCTAGGCCCCATAAATAACACAAATCCTACCAATATCCTTATTCATTTTTGAGCAGTTTAGTTTAGAAAGGACTTAATTTTCTTCATCTCCTAGGTAGAGTCAATGGACATTTGTGGAAATGTTTCAAAAATCGCCTCGTCATGAATACAATTCAATAGCTGATTTCCATTGAGAAAATTTGCTAACAGGAAAAATCTATGGGCATTCTCATTATGTAATATGAATGAGTTGGATAGCACATTTTATTTTATAGCTGTTTACCGTTAAACAATTCAGGAGGGTATTTTTTAGTTTTTCAAATTGTTGCCTTTTTGAATATATTTTATTATTGGTGGTAGAAACTTGGTAAGCATCTAAGTGTCACATAAAGGTATAGTAATTGCTTATTCATTTGTATAGTAATTAATTATTCCCAGTTTGTAATCACCAATTTTCAATCTGTGTATACAGAAAAAAAAGATCTACGAACCTTGCTGTAGGTATCTTAAAGGAAAATACCAAGTTCAAAATTGGAGCATCGCCAGATTGCTGTTTGGGGCAAGAGGAGTAATCCCAAAAAAAACGGCCGACTTACTCCAAGAATATGGACTGAAGACCGAAAAAATATGCCAAATGTCGACATCAGTTTTAAAGAAACGCATCAGAATCATTAACAATCACTTGTACAAAATCAAATAAAGCTCAACATAAGCTGTCCTCTAAAACTAGTCACTCATCAGCTCAAAATTTAATTAAATCAAATTCAATTCCCAACAAAAAAAATGTAAGCATATATATAAAACATTTAAAAGCAAAATTTTTTTATTTTACCTATATACCCTGGTGGGCTGATTAGGAGGTACCCTCAAAATGGGGGCAATACCCTCAAATCCTAAATCCCACCCTGGCTAGAAAAGGGTCACCTGTAGATAACCCGTCCCAATTAGCCTGAGTTGCAAAAAGTGGACATTAATAAATAATAATAATAATAAAAATGGGGGCAGCTTGTTATTTGATTTGATTGAACATTATTAAAACAATTATCATATAAATGTAAATACAGTAATAATAAATCATATCGATGTATAATAAAAGCCTATGCATTAATTAAAAATCGTAAATGAAAAATATGTGGATAAACATGATTAAGTTAATTATCAATACGTATTATTTAATCAATGCTTGAAAAAGCAAGAACCTAGCAGATGGACTACATGATTCCAAGTTTATTTGTTTGTTTACATATTATAGGAAATTTTATCGTTTAAGTAAATTTACAATTTAAGTTGTGAACGTTTCAAATAAACATACTTTATGATTATTACATTATTATAGAAACATTTGTTTCTAAATAAAAATATCCCATTCAGATAACGACCATTTCATAAAATCAAATGAAATATGTGAAAGTATTGTAAAATAGTTATTTATTATACAAGTGACGAAAGTAGATCATTTTACAACTCGAGTGAAACGTTTACCCACACGAGCGAAGCGAGTGTGGTAATTTCAAGAGAGTTGTAAATTCTACTTTCGTCACGAGTGTAATATTAAATTTTTTCTGTAATCGTAATACATGATCAAATCTAACCAGAATATGAACAAATTTAGGATGTTGTGAAGATTATGGTATGTTGTTGGTAGGTATAAGCATGGTTGTGAAAGGTTATAAGCATAGTTATAAAACAACTAGTGATGATTGTGAAGTAGTGCAGTTATAAACAAGTTCAGGTTATAAACAAGGAAGATAATTATTATTATTTTTAAATTTTAAAATATATTGATTATTTCCACCAATAATTCATTCACATTTCAATTTATTTTGTTAAAATAAATTCTTAGAATGTTAAGAAACATTTAAAAGCATTTAATTTCCAACTTCAAATTATTTTTTAATTTATGCTTATTACTAATTAAGAAGGTAATTCACTTTCTTCACTCTATTGCAAAATGTTTCACTTTCTTCACTCATTTCAGTTTAGTAATGTTACCATTATTCAACGATTACAGAAAAAATACATTTATAATAGTCTGAAGCATGTAATGCTACATTACCCTACACTGGTAAATCACAGACAGCAATATTTACAACCATATACAGTTAAAAACAAAGACGAGCTTTCATTGAAATATATACTAAGTATTAACAGTATTGAAAAGTTAAATAACATATTTTCGTTTATTAAGAGTATTATTCGCAGTCTTTGAACATCTAATTGGTTGTTTGTTTTTCAGAACTATTGTATATTTTTGGATACGTATTGTTATACAATACTTATATTATAAGAGTATTCAAAATTGTATGACAAATTATTTGAATCGAATACCTAACAACATCAACATAAAATGACCAGAACCCTGGAAATGCCATGTATTTATGTTAAAAAAAATAAATAAACATATTCATTAAAATAGAAAAATGTGAAACCTTTTTCAGTATCGGAGTTTTTGCTTGCACAAACAGCCATTATAACCAAACATTTCGGACAAAAGCAGACGTAGTCACTGAAATGAAGACAGTCGAGACACAAGATAAATTAATGAATATTATGTTCATATAATATGCTGCATTCGAACACGCGATATGTGTACATTTAGGGACAGCAAAATAATCTGACTTGCCAGTCAAGATTTGTTGTTTAGAATAATCGAGTCCCTAATTGAAGCCGATGATTAATATTTGAAAAGCTATTAGAACGGTAGTGAACGTTTCCTATAGACAGTGACGGCTTTCCGAATTAATTTAACGTTGTTTAAATAATATGGATGGTTATTATTCAGGGGTCTATTAAGATAGATGAGGGAAAGGGAGCTTACAATGGCGAAGAAACAAAAGACCTCTTGGACAATAGGCAAACACTCGCCTGCTCCTCTCTGAGCCAATACTAATACTCCCCCATCTCGCGTCATTTAGCCCAGATTCAGCCTGCCTCGGGAAGGAAGCGATATCCAACATTCGATACGGCAGACATTAGGTTACACCTGCCCAGCCCAAAACTATATAGTCCTTACTTGTTCTTCTCTTTGGCTACTCTAATAGTTATGTTCCTAGGGAAGGAAGCGATATCCTACACTCTATGACATACATTCTTCCAATGTATCCTACGGAGTAATTAGTTGTTCTTTTCCTTGAGGCCACAAATACTTGCCCATCATACGTTACGAAGTTCAAATTTATCCTTTTAGTGGAAGGATGAATTATACTGAAAACCTGCAAGTTCAATACCAGAGACATGAAGTTCGTTTTACGAAATAAGTAAACATAGTTGTTAATTTTTATTCTCTTTGACGACACTGGCATCTACCCTATACAAATTACTTAGCCCAGAATTACCCAGCCTGGGGGAGGCAGCGATACCATATATTCGATACGGCAGACATTAGGTTACACCAGTCCTGCCCAAAACTTATAGTCCTTACTTGTTCTTCTCTTTGGCTACTCTAATAATTATGTTCCTAGGGATGGAAGCGATATTCTACACTATATGACAGAGAAAACAGAGGTTCTATCTAGGCAACCTAAAGAGTACTTACTTATTATTTTCTTTGAGGCCATAAACACTTGCCCATCACACGCTTTGAAGCCTAGGTTTATCCTTTTTGTGGAAGAACGGGATATACTGAGAACCTGCAAGTTCAATACCAGAGCCATGAAGTTCGTTGCATGGAGTAAGTATACATAGTTGTTACTTGTTCTTCTCTTTGACGAAACTTATATTTACCCTTTGGAAGTTACGTAGCCCAGAATACCTTCCAGGGGGCGAGTTCTAGATCCTACAATTGATGCCACAGACATTAGGTTCCACCTGTGTAACTCAAAACTCCATAGTTTTTTTCTTTACCATCTATACTATCTATTCTAATAGTTACAGAATAAACGTTGTCATACGTACCCGTATTTGGATTAACTAGGAAAGGAAACGATAATATACATTTTTCACAGCAGTGTTTCTGGAAGTGAAGAATATACATTCGATACCACAACATTAGGTACAACCAAAAACTGCAAAATCCTTTCTTGTTCTTCTCTATGACTACTGTAGCTATGAGCTACAGAGTTCTAACTTGTCTAATAGCCTACAGAGCCTTCTATTTGGACCCACCATTACTTGCCCATCACACTTTACGTAACTAAGACTTATCTAGGTTGTGGACGGGATACTTCCCATACATTCAAGACGACAAACATTAAGTTTCTCCTACTCTGCAAAAACAACAAAAGTCCTTATTTGTTCTTTTATCTAGCAACACTGATAGTTACCGTTTATAAGTTCAATAGCCCAGAATTACTGATAGGTAGAGTGAGAGAGGAGTTTGGATGAGAGTGAGTGAGAGGGGGGATAGGGTAGAAGAATTACTGAGGAGAGTGATAGAACGAGTGAGTGAGAGGGGGGATAGGGTAGAAGAATTACTGAGGAGAGTGATAGAACGAGTGAGTGAGAGTGGAGCATAGATGAGACTGAGGGAGAGGGGGGATAGGAAAGTGGGATTAATGAGGAGATTGTTAGAAGGGGTGAGTGAGAGAAAGCATGGATGAGAGTGAGGGAGAGGGGTGATAGGAAAGTGGGATTAATGAGGAGAGTGATAGATGGAGTGAGAGAGAGAGAAGCATGGATGAGAGTGAGGGAGAGGGGTGATAGGAAAGTGGGATTAATGAGGAGAGTGATAGAAGGAATGAATGAGAGAGAAGCATGGATGAGAGTGAGGGAGAGGGGTGATAGGAAAGTGGGATTAATGAGGAGAGTGATAGAAGGAATGAATGAGAGAGAAGCATGGATGAGAGTGAGGGAGAGGGGTGATAGGAAAGTGGCATTATTGAGGAGATTGTTAGAAGGGGTGAGTGAGAGAAAGCATGGATGAGAGTGAGGGAGAGGGGTGATAGGAAAGTGGCATTATTGAGGAGATTGTTAGAAGGGGTGAGTGAGAGAAAGCATGGATGAGAGTGAGGGAGAGGGGTGATAGGAAAGTGGGATTAATGAGGAGAGTGATAGAAGGAATGAGTGAGAGAGAAGCATGGGTGAGAGTGAGGGAGAGGGGTGATAGGAAAGTGGGATTAATAAGGAGATTGTTAGAAGGGGTGAGTGAGAGAGAAGCATGGATGAGAGTGAGGGAGAGGGGTGATAGGAAAGTGGCATTATTGAGGAGATTGTTAGAAGGGGTGAGTGAGAGAAAGCATGGATGAGAGTGAGGGAGAGGGGTGATAGGAAAGTGGCATTATTGAGGAGAGTGATAGAAGGAATGAGTGAGAGAGAAGCATGGATGAGAGTGAGGGAGAGGGGTGATAGGAAAGTGGGATTAATGAGGAGAGTGATAGAACGAGTGAGAGAGAGTGAGAGGAGTATGGATGAGAGTAGGTGAGAGAGGCGATATAAAAATAGGATTAATGAGGAGAGTGATAGAAGGAGTGAGAGAGAGAGGAGTATGGATGAGAGGGAGTGAGAGAGGGGATATGAAAATGGGATTAATGAGGAGAGTGATAGAAGGAGTGAGAGGAGTATGGATGAGAGTGAGGGAGAGAGGAGATATGAAAATGGGATTAATGAGGAGAGGGATAGAAAGAGTGAGAGAGAGTGAGAGGAGCATGGATGAGAGGGAGTGAGTGAGGGGATATAGAAATGGGATTAATGAGGAGAGTGATAGAAGGAGTGAGAGAGAGAGAGAGGAGTATGTATGAGAGAGAGTGAGAGCAGGGATATGATAATGGGATTAATGAGGAGAGTGATAGAAGGAGTGAGAGAGAGAGAGAGAGAGATTAGTATGGAGGAGAGTGAGTGAGAGAGGGCATAGGAAAGTGGGAATAATGAGGAGAGTGAAAGAGTGAGCGAGGCCGATCCAGGAGCCAGGGAGGGAGGCCCCTAATACATTCCCTACTCCTCCATATAATTTCCGGGGACGGAGGAATTTCCATAAGGAGAAACTCTCCCGCAACCCTTTCTCCACTCCCTGACATTTGTTCTGCCCAAATTGAAACATGGAAGTGAATCAGAGAGCGAGCGTATTCCCTTAGCCTGAGTAAATTTGTCACCTAATCCTTTTATCCATCATATAGATCATTGGTACGAAAATCTTTCTAGGATAGACCATTGACGAAAGAAAAGTCCGTCACCCAGGTGCTGCGTAAACTAAGCAGAATTCCATTGCATTGAAATATGACACGCTGATGATCTAATTTAACCATCTATTGCCTACTTTTCAGTAATAAGTCTAAGTAAACAGAAATTAAAATGTTAGTTATATTTGAGATATTTATTTACCTAGAAACTTAATGGGCGAATCGGATGAGTAGAAGTTTTTAAAAAAGTGTTTAGCGATAACATTCGAGTCGGTGAAACACTATGATATAGAAATGTCCAATGAATTTAATTAACACGTCACAATAACAAATGCATAAAAGTAACATATGATGTGGAATAGTAATAATCAATACTAAATTATAAGGAATTCTAGAAGTTCAAGTACTTCTTCAAAACATTAATAACAAAATGTATTATTTTATTGTATATAGGAGGTTAATATTATGCCACTAGTTCTTATATATATGTGTATATTCTTTTTGTTTATTATTAGTAAGATTATTAACAATAATTGGGCCAGACTCAGGCTATATATGTATATATTAGCCAATAAAATCTATCTATCTATAAAAAAAAAAAAATCTATATATATATATATATATATATATATATATATTGAGTCGGTGAAAATTAGACCAAATAAAATAAATGCATCTTAATTTCAACAGTGGTTGCACATTTAACCATTCTTCCTGTCTTTCACGCGCAAATAAATAGAGGTTCTAATTGATAATTTATAATCGTGCTCTCTAACTAGCGGTGCCACCTTCTAATCCCACTATATATTCTGTATTTCTCCATATTTAGGAAGCCTTTGTAAACAGAAATTGATATGTTGCTGAAAGTGAGGCTTTAATATGTCAGTTACTTAAAGAATAAATCGCGTGACAAAAGGCTGAAAACATAATAATACAAATAACTCACTTAATATTCGAGTTTGAGAAAATATGTCTAAAACAATAGTTGTAGAAAACTACATTCCAACGACTTTGGTTATATATACAATGTCTTAACCCGAATCATAGTAACATCGATAATTCGAATTTTCAATTATTCCCATCGCCCAATTTCAGCCATTACCTACTATAATCCTTAACTTTCCATGAAACTGTTAAATTCCGCGTGAAACCGGATACGTTGTAGAGTACAACGTAGAATGGTAAATTAAGAGTCCATGCCGGAACTATTTGCAGATTTTCGGAGTTGGTATTCTGCAGATATCTTACTCTGTAAAATATTCAATGAAAAAAAAATAAATAGTATTTAAGACCTGAGTAAAGTGGTTCATGATATAACTTGGTGCTTGTTGTTAACATATCATGAACAGGATTGGAGGTTTACTGAATGCCAAAAACGAAAAAAAATCCAATACCTCCATTAATATTCAAGATCCTTATCTTGGCATTTTCCTTAAAATGTCTATGCAATATCATTTATAAGAAGGTTAGCTCAAGACAAAGAAAAATGGCACTCTCTAATGCCGAACTCCACTTCCCAATAGAGTTGGTCACTCCAGGAAGTTAGACCCTCTCATCGGGGAAGGCCTATAAAGAGTAAAATATAAGTAGTTTTATAAACTTTCAAAGTTTGTAAGTAATATTGTTTATTAGTGTATTTGTATTTTGTACCTTATAATCATGTATATATTAATTTTGTTAACTATTACTTTCCACGTTTCTCTTTATAATAAAGGCTAAATTCATTCATTCATTCATTCAAATTGTCAATATGATTTGTTATACACACTTTTCTGATGTGATGTATAATAACGGAGACATTTAGAATGTTTGACCCCCACTCCCATCCAATGGTCATGGTTTCATCCATTAACGAACTTGTTTTTCTTAATTACTCGATTCCCAGTGGTCATAAATTACTAAGAATTATATTACGGAATTTTATACCCTAATTCTTAAGGCCAATGAGATTTTCCTTGATCTAAAATCTCGAGAAATGAAGGAAGTCCGTAAACGAAGCTGATTTCCCACGTGCTGGTATGACACACTACTAACCTACTGAAGACTGAAAACAAGAAAATACGAATTACTCTCTTAATATATAAGTTACGAATAAATATCTAATATTTTAATAAGACTTGTTCTATACAATTTTTCGTTCCAACTCATAATAAGGAAAAATTTGAAATTCTGAACCTAACCCCTCCCCTAAACCCCCCTATTCCTTGCCCGATTTCCTTCATCAACGAATATGAACTCTAGGGTTGAATTGGATGGTTAAATATTGGGTATGGTATAGATCAAATAAACATAAATAAAAAATTATTGATGTAGTAATGACACTACTTATAGGCAAGTATCTCAGATTGTAAAAGTCCAATTATACAATATTTGATATTTAAGTTTCGAATAAAGTAGATCATGATATAATAGCTTATTGTTAATATGACATGAGCAGGCGTTGAGGTTTACAGATGGGTGAAAAGCAAAATTCAAATGTCACTGTTAATATTCAAGATACAGAATAAAAGTATTTCACTACACTTATAGACGTTTAAATTTGCAATAATGTAGGTGCTAAATGATTTTTGCCAACAATGAACTTTATTTTTCGATAAAAAGGTTAAATATTGAGTTTTGCAACGATCAAACAAAACCTAACGTTAACACACACACACACACACTCAGACAAATATATATATATATATATATATATATATATATATATATATATATATATATATATAAACTTTTAATGGGCCACATTTCCTTGATAAGATCGATGGTCATTTGAAGACATTTTGATGAAGTTATATCTCGCGTCATGAGTACAACCTCAATAGCTTATTCACCTTAAGTAAATGTACTAAATTTCTTCAAATAATTATGTTTGTGTTCATTTTTGTAGCATAGAAAATATATTCTTAATAATTTTAGATTGAGAAAGGGAATAAGATGGTAAGTGGGGGTGCAGCAAGCCGGCTGTAATTACAATTAGTGTCATTCGCTCATCATCATTATGAGTTTTTGCTGAGCTATTATTCCACTTATGACTTTTTTCACCACTTACGACATTCTGAGGTTTTCACCATTCCACAATAACAATCGCCGTCTAAAATGCGCCCACATTAGTCGCCGTACCGTTAACGCTTAAGAGATGAAAGAATAGCGGATGTTACTAATAACTAAGAATTTCATCATTTGCTCCCTCAGAAGGGTTTCTTTCCCCAGATATGACAGTAAGGTAACTGCCTTCAGGCTTGGATTGACTTACGGTGGAGAACCTCCCACCTTTATATATAAATACCGAATTTAAGTCTATAAACATTAGACTAAGGGTGATTTATTCTTTATTGATTTAGATACGGATGAAGAGGAAAAAACAACAACAAACAATTCTCAAAGTTGCTCTCAAGGTAGCGAATCTGATCTATACCTACTTCTAGTTTGTATATTTTAGCGGATTTCCCTCATGGGAAATCAGCTATTGAGGTCGTACTCATGACGCGATTTTTGAAAAATTCCCATAAATTCCCATGGATTTTATCCAGGAGATTTATGTAAAACAATAGATCAAGTTCAATAGCGGCTTAAATCAGACCAGATGCAGGGGGGGGGTTAAAGGCAGTTTAATGGGGGGGGGTCGTACTCATGACGTGATATTCGATTTTTTTTTTCAAATGTCCATCGATCTTGCCCAGGAGATGACGAAAATGAGGTCCGTTCAAAATTATATGTATATATATATATATATGTGTGTGTGTGTGTGTGTGTGTGTGTGTGTGTGTGTGTGTGTGTGTGTGTGAGTGTGTGACTGTGTGTGTGCGTGTGTCTGTGTCTGTTAACGCTCTAGTGGTCGCAATTTTTATTTTATCGTAACCAAACTTGGAATTAAATCATTACAAGTAAAAAGAAAGATCAAGTTCGTTGGCTGAAATCGGACAGGTGGGAGGGGGGGGGGGTTTAGAAGAAAGAAGTTTCGAAAATTCGAAATATCTTCGTTATTATGAGTTTGATCGAAAACGTTTATAGAACCAAGCTTATTGAAAATTAAATGTACTATAAATGTTGTTATATACACTTACTCTCTATCTTGAATATTAATCGAGATATTTGTATTTTTCAGTTTTCAGCCTATAGGAAACCCCCCACTTCATGAGTAGAAGTATCTGCAAATAAACCACATTATTCGAAGTTTAAATACCAGATATTTAATTTAGGTTTTCAAGAGACCTTTATTATACGCGTGCATACAAATATACTCAACCGCAAAAAAAACCGGACACTTAGATTTAGTCTTATAATTTTGTTAAATACTTAATATATATGTATAATAATCTTTTTAATTAAAATAATTGGTTAATCTATAGATTATTTAAACAAAATCTGCCAAATGTGAATAATTTTTATTGATTATTTACAAAAAAATACAAAATAAAAAAAAAGAAAAAGATAAATTAACACATTTAAAAAAAAAAAAAAAATATATTCTTCATTTTTATTACAGTGAATGGTAGACTTCGCTACCCCAAGCGTTTCGGCAATGTAACGTAAGCTCCGGCCTTCCATCTAAGTTTGAAAGACCCATTATTCTGGACCGAAATAAAAATAAAACATTAATTAAAGAAAATGCTTGGTTAATAATTAAAGATGTTTAAATATGCGAAAAACTACTTACAGTTTAGAATAGATCAACTTCACGACAAATAAATCTAATCTGAGTTTTATCTAATTGTTTACTAATCCTGAAGGGATTAGTTCAATGGACTTAGACTCTAAATTCTCTGTAATAACTAGAATACCCACATAAAGAAAATTGCTGAAAATTAGCTTTTAATACGACAAAAATGAAGTGTCCGGTTTTTTTTTGCGGTTGAGTGTATGTTCTGGTGGCCCCTTGGACTACAAAAATTTGATCGATTGAGATAAAAATTATTCTGATTCATTATAAATTACAGTACTAGATATAGGAAATAGTTTTCAATAAAATTAATATGTTATATTCCGATATATTTCAGTAATTGCTTTTCTTTTCAGTGAGAAGCTGGCAGGCCTGTTGGTTTACACTTCAGGCGCTTCCCGTCCGGAAATTATTAAAATTTACTGAATGATTTCTTATTAACGGTTATTATTCACGGTGGTGTTGTGTTAGCAGTATGTAGATTTATCTATTGTTAAACTTCAGGAGGGAAATATGCTTTGCTTACGCAGCCTCCACGTGACGTACTTTTATTTCTATCTCCTAACTTTACTTTGAAAGATTAAAATTAAAATATGATATTATTTTCCCAAAGCTGGCATATTATTTCCCTGTAATATATTTCAAGCTAGAATTTGAATGGAGAACGAAAGTGTAAAGAAGAAGAGCTTCTACACGATCCGCAGGCATAACGATAGAGATGATTTATAGAGGCCTGCCCCGATAAGTCGTAGGACGCTATTAAAGGAGGGACCGTATAAAGTTTCCCATTATAAAGAGTCCTCGAAATTATATATTATATCGAATGGTTTAGGAGATGGGGGTAGGAACACCTGGTGAAGAAGGGCTATTAGAGGACGAAACGTCGCCCATTATTAAAACATACACCAAGTGGAGCAGTTACTCATCTGACCTCCCCGGCGACATGCTAGCCAGGGAATTTAGGAGGTGCCCCGTCCAATCTATTCTCCTCCGCTCCTCTCCCACAGTCTTTGGCTAAAATAAATAAAGCTCGACCACAAAACAAATTTGTCCCCTTATCGATTGATAACACGCAATCCCTTCTTAGTCCAAGACGGCCTCCAAATACAAATCTGGATTGGGTGAAAAATATGCGAGCCACGTGCTCCTTCGGGATAGGGGCCATTTATTATGAAAATGAACCCGAGGTCTGGTGACGTGTAACATCCCAACAGCATCAACATACACCTCTAAACACATAAACTATTTCGAGTAGCTTGAAGAATGATAGTAGATTTCCTTTCTGGCAAATCGGTTATTTAGAATTACTCATGACATACATATAAAAAAGTCAGTCACGCAGGGGCTGCGAAAACTAAGCAGATTTTCCTCGTGAAGTTTAACAATAAATAAATTTACATACTGGTAACTCAACACCACCGTGAATATTAAGTGAATAAACAAATTTGGCAATAAGAAATCTTTCAGTCAATTTTAATAACCCCCAACTGGGAGTGTCTGAAATGTAAACAAACAGGTATACCAAGCTCTCACCAGAAAGATAAACAATTATCGAAATAGAAGATAATAATCTTCTTGAATACTATTTACCATATCTAGTACAGTAATTTATAATGAATCAGAATCCCCCCTCTCTAACCACCCACTGGTGCGATTTCAGCCATGAACAAACTTGAATCATTTTTTTTTTTTTTTTTTTTACATATCTAAATCTAAAGCTTAAATATCGAGTTTGGTAACAAACAAACAACAAATGGCACCGCTAGAGCGTTAACTCACAAATGTATATACCGGTCTATATATATAATTTTGGACGGACCTCATTTTCTTCATCTTCTGGGTAGGATCGATGGACATTTGCGGATATTTCCTGAAAATCTTATCATGAGTACGACCTCAATAGCTGATTTCCCTTAAGGGGAAATCTTACTGCTAACCTGCTAATTACCATAAATTAGCAGGTTTCCCTTTTCACACACACACACGTGTGTGTGTGTGTGTTTGTCTGTTAACGTTCTGAAGGTTGAAATTTTCGATTGATCTTTACAAAACTCACAAAGGTCAAGTTCGACACCGGATCAAGAGTAGTGAGGGTCTAACCCCGGTGTCTAGTGAGGGGAGGGGGAGGATTTCAGAAATTTATTGTGTCAGATCGAAAAATTATATAGAATCAATCTTATTGAAAATTTAATGTTCTATAAATATTTTCTATATCATGAATATTAACCGAGATATATGGATTTTTTAGTTTTCAGGTTTCAGTAAACCCCCACTCCTACTCATATTCACAATAAGGTGTTATATCAAATATGGTTTTCATTGAGCTTTTACATGAGATATTTGCCGATTGATGTTACGGCCTCAATAATTAAGAGTTTTCGTTATTTACTCAGAAACGTTTACTTGAAATATACAATACTCGTTACCTAACCTCGTTTTTTAAATTCAAAATATTTCCGTTATTATATATCGGATGTAAAATGTTGTATAACCAAACTTGTTAAGCTGTTGGTGTTCTACAATTTTTATACAATGCATATTTTAGTAACTCGAGTTTTCTCCCAAATCGCAATGTCTTATAGACAATCATTGACTAGAATGATTGTCTAGTGTCTTTCGTACAATAATCAGAGTATAAATTACCCATTTTAGAATTTTATTTATGTGGATTGAGGTTAAAGAGATTGGATTTTTTTATAATATTTTAGAATAACTAATTTTTTTTAAAACATTTATTTATTTATATAATATTCATTAATTTATGCATTTTTTAATTTAATTTTTCATATTTATTTATTATTTTTTGCATTTTTTATTTTTACTTTTTAATATTTTTTTTTATTCTTTATAGTTTTATGTTTTAATTTATATTTTTTGTTTTATATTTTTATTTTTTATATTTTTTATTTTTATTTTTTATATTTTTATTTTTATTTTTTATATTTTTTATTTTTATTTTTTATTTTTATTTTTTATATCTTTATATTTTTATTTTTTTTTATATTTTTTATTTGTAGTTTTCATATTTTTATATTTTTATTTTTATATTTTTTATTTTTATTTTTTTATTTTTTATATTTTTATTTTTTTTATATTTTTATAATCTTTATTTTTATTTTTTTTATATTTTTTATTTTTATTTTTTATATTTTTATTTTTTATATTTTTTATTTTTATTCTTTATATTTATATATTTTTAGATTTTTTTTTAAAGTTTTTACTTTTTATATACATATACATATATATATATATATATATATATATATATATATATATATTCGTCCCATATATGCTCATACGTATTAATTCTTATACTTATACAATTTTATATTTCAGCTACAAATTTTATTTTTTAAAAATTGTATTGCAATAACTCATATGCACACACACACACACACATACACACACACACACACAACACAAGCTTCATACATATATGAGAACTTCCTAACGTAATAGCTCTTCATTTGAGTTTATTCTAATGATGCGATTTTTCAAAAATCCCTTCAAATTTCAGTCGATCCTACTTAGTATACTACAAATGTGATATCCATAAAAGTGCACTCGCGCATATATATATATAGCACAGAGAAAACTAATTATTAACATACGGCTATGACAAATGATTAATACATAAATTGCTAAACACCCATGCTATTTAGGAGAAACGCTATAGAGAATAGGAACGTTAATGAGTTATATGAGACTCCATCCATAGTTGGAAAAAGTTTATGATACCAGGCCATTAACATTATCATAAATTTAATTTCAGAAATTAACTACTAGAATGAAATCACACCTTGATTTCGCTTTCGACCATATAAATTCAAACTATACACCAGCTTTCACTTAGTCTATTTGTAATCAGCATTAAAACCCCATGAAATGTATCATTTTTATTGCACTAAAATAACTGGAGAGGTATACAGTTCTATATCTGCACCCTTATCACGGCCATATTATTCGCAGCTTAACATGAAACCATATAATTGGTGATAAATTTAAAAGAAAAGGCTAAATTAGCAGAATATCGCCTTGGATACTGGTAGTAAATCCGAAACAACATGTTCCAGGGGAAGGTGGCACTTTACCTTGTCAACCCCATAAAATAATTAAGGGTCTATGGAAGATTAACAAATGTCCTTTTGGTGGTGGACAATATTTTCCACCTAATCTCAACTTATGAATATTAAACTGATGTATGTGGGTTAAGGGAGAGGGAGGCGAGGCTGCAAGATGGGTGGCACCGATACTAGCTGACAAACCCCCTTCCACCAACTGCCCTTAGACCATAGAATTATTTCTAAACCTCACGGAACTCAATTTCTTACGCACCTTCTCACCACTTTTAGCTCAAAGAAAAACATACTACTCACGTTTAACTAATGATGCTATTTAGACTAAATTTCATTAGATCACATATGCCTAAGTTTTGTGAGCAATTATATGTAAATAATAATTTCTTCTATTCACTCACTTACACATGTATTCAGTTATATAATACCCGGCGCATTTCGAGTGTCCACACTCATTTTCAAGGGTTATTTCTCTACATATTTAGCAAAACATAAGTTAATTAAAATTCCCTTATAGTATAAGAATATTCATTTAATCCATATTCGTGTTTTTCTTCACAAACAGGTAGAAGAAATTTTCATGTCATAATGTCTCAAAAACTATAATAAATAACGGACATTCAGTTTATAAATCTTATATATATATATATATATATATATATATATATATATATATATATATATATATATATAACACATTATTACTTATCTCTCGAAATTTCACGATAACTTATCGTTTCACATGTCATAGACACCATAACTGCATTTTCTTTCTTTGGTGTCTGTTTGTTTGTTTGTTGCCATTTCACGCATAAACGGCTGAACCGAATTTTATGAAACTTGGAATGTATATTACTACTAACCCAACTTAGACTTTAGGCTATATTAATTGTCTCTAAGACGAACAGGAGTGGGGTTATAAGGGAGGCCTGAAATTAAAAATAGGGATATTTCGTTTCCTATTGGTTCTTCGGCAAATATGCACATAACAATTTTGTCATTTAGAGTAACCTTTGTTATATACACTTTCGTCGTATTCCGAAGTTTAAATGTGTTATACGCTAAAAACTATAGTGGGAGTCAACAATATTATTTGGCACAGAAGACTCAACCGAACTAAATAAAAATCGGTATGTGTTTTAGTACGGACGCCTACTAACTAACTATCTTAAGTCATGCCAACATTTCTAGGTACGGGCAGGAGTGGGGGTTGTAAGGGAGGCCTGAAATTAAAAATAGCCGTATTTCGTTTAATACTGTTTTTTCTGCAAATATACACATGACAGAAGTTGTTTATTTTATTATTTAAAGTAATATTTGTTATATTCGCTTTTTCCGTATAACAAAGTATAAATGAGATATACATTAAAAACTAAAGCGGGAGCCAACATTTTGTTGGGCACTAACGATTGAACCGAACTCAACAAAACTCGGTATGTGAATTAGCATTAATCCTTCCATGATTATAAGCTATTTTATAATTTTTAGGTCCAAAATGGAGTGGGGGTTATGAGGACGGCCTGAAATGAAAAATTGTGATATTTCGTTTCCTATTAGATTCTCTGCAAATGTGCACTTAACAAAAGTTGTTTATTTTATTATTTAGAGTAACGTTTGTTGCATTCTTTTTTGGTAAAAAGTAAACAAGGGATATACACTAAAACTATAGCGGGAGTTATTAATTTTATTAGTGTTTATTTAAGTGTTTTTAATGAATGCATATTTTGACAAATGATTTTATGTTTTAGTCACATACGATAACTCTAAATATGATTTGGATTAGTGAGGTTATATATCTCCGTCGCCCCCTTCTAATTTATTTATTTTTCCTAGAAAATAACTTTGTTACTTACTTTCAATAGAAATGTAAACTAAATTAGACGTTAATGGTAATGTTATTATGAAAAAGGCAATATCCATTTAAATTGGATATGATTAAATTATTACTTATTTTGCAGGGAGGGCTACGATCTCTTCCCCTAACCTATCTTTTTGAATATAAATGATATTATATTTACGGTAGTACTATTATTTAATTCCATCAGGTAGATAAATTATTAAAATAATACTCTGAATCAATATCATAAGGAAAACAATGCTGATAGCCTTTATGCTTGAGTGGAAAGGGACCGGAGGCTATAACAGCTAATTGAGTTAACTTATTTCCTGTGAAATGCTGGCATTACTGGAAGTGATTTCCACTGAGCTCAACTATTAATATAATCTAATGTACAAAACTATGCTTATCCCTCCGGCATTTGGACTGCAATCTGAACATCTGTCAAAATACTAGGAATATAAATGACTTCAGCGGGCTGGGAGTTCCAGGTATTTGTATATCAACATGTTCTGACATGTTGAGTTGGTTTTCTGAGGGCTAAAAAAATTTTCTACCTTTGTGGGACACATGGAAATAATATAACAATCGTTGTATGCAATATGTGCCAAAGGAATTTTTGCCGAAATCCCAGTATCCATCAAGTAACGTGCAATAATTGTCAGGGAAATGCTTTCCGCGAGGAAGAAGTTTGAGTTTTGTTCTGTAATATAAAAAAAACAGTTCATTTTTTCTAGTTCCTAATTGATAAATTAAATTTTTTTTCTTGCGAATTTTGAACCGAATATTTTTTCTGTATTTGATCATTTATAACCTTGAACTTATTTTTTTATTATATTACTAATGTACTATTACTCTGTATTTATATTACAAAATGTCAGTTCAAACTTTATGCAAATAATTAATAATTTTACTCCATTTTTAGTCTTTAAAATAATATTATAAAACATAAAATTATTGTTCCTATACCACTATTCCTACGTTCCTGAATATCCTATGAAGGTGGTTATTTATAATTCCTATTTATATTACTTATTGCAAGGTTGTTTTTTTATATTCCAAAGCTATTTATAAAAAAAATTGTATTTATCCTTAACTTAGCAATATGATAACATATAATATTCATGCATTAGAATTACTGTAAAACCAAAGCAAAAATGAATAAACAACATAAATAGGTAAGTTATTGCATATTTTCTAATAAAAAATAGAAAAAACAAAATGCGGTCCAAACACCGCAGCGCGAGCGCTAACGTAACTCAAATAGGCGCGCCCGCTGGAGGCTTAAACTATATGTGCTCGAATTGGTTTTATTCAGGCCTCCCGTATAACCCCAACTCTCGTTTGCACCTAAAAAATTTAATATAGCTTATAATCATGGAAGAATTAATGCTAATATACGTATAGAGTTTTGTTAAGTTCGGTTCAATCTTAGTGTCCAATAAAATTGTTGACTCCCACTTTAATTTTTTAATGTATATCTCGTTTACACTTTATTTTACGACAAAAGTGAATATCAGAAAAGTTACTCAAAATAAACAACCTTTATCATATTGTATTAAAGCTATTATATTATGTCACAACTATTATTATATGATATTACGATTATTACCATTTGTATTAAAGCTATCATCTATTATTGGCCTAGACTTTATTGGCATTGACCACAAGCCTCAAAAAACAACACTACCATACAATATATATATATATATATATATATATATATATATATATATATATATACACACACATACATACATACAAATTTTGAAGGGCCCAATTTTATCAGCTATTGCGGTCGAACTCAATACGCGATTTTTGAAATTTTTCTTCAAATGTCCATCGATCCCACCTAGGAGAGGACGAAAATGAGGTTCGTTCAAAACTGTGTGTGTGTGTTTATATATATATATATATATATATATATATATATATATATATATATATTTGTCTGTTACCAATCTAGAGATAGAAATTATTGTTTAATCGTTACCAAACTCCTCGAAATTCAGTCGTCTTATGTAAAAAGAAAGATAAATTTCGTTAACGGCTGAAATTGGACCAGTGGGAGGGGGTTTAGAAGGGAGGATTTTCAAAAATTCTCCTTTACTATACGTTGGATAGAATAATTGTATAGAACCAATCTTACTGCAAAGTAAATGCAGTATAAATGTTGCTATATACACTTATTCTCTATCTTGAATATTAACCGAGGTATTTACATTTTTCAGCCTTCATAAAATAACAACCAATATTCTGTAGTGTAGTTAACCACATTATTCGAAGCTTAAATGCCATAAATTGTTTTCAAGAGATCTTTTTTATTCGAGATAAATGCGAATATGTTATGGTGACGTCCCCCCCCCTTCTTAATTTCTTGGATTACTAAAATTTGGTTGAGATAACAATTATTCTGACTCATCGTTAATTACAGTACTAGATATAGTAAATAGTTCTCAATAAAATTGATATGTTATATTTTGATATATTTCAGTAATAGTTTTTCTTTCCGGCGTGAGGCTGGCCGATCTTCCGGTCGGCAGGATATTGAAATTGACTGAAACATTCCTAGTTCCGTTTTTATTTATTCACGGTGGTGTTAGCAGTATTATCGATAACTAAACTTCACGAGGGAAATCTGTTTAGTTTACACAGCCCCTGCGTGACGGACCTTTTTTTTTTTTCATCTTCAGTATACGGGCATTAGAAATCTTTTGAAAAAGGCATCATGAGTGAAATACAAACTGCTGATTTTCTTAAGGGATATCTGCTAAAAACGAGAGAAATTTAGTGAGCATAAATCATCACTAGGTAGATTGGGGAAAAGGACAATTAAACTGTAACAAATTGTATGAAATAGCGTTGGGGCCGGGGTTGAGGAGTGTGTATGGGTTGACCGGGACCAATAAGGTGTATAAATTGCCCGGTGTTAGGGCGGTACATGGGAGGGGGACTCTATATTATTCTTGCAAGGGTCAGGGGGAATAGGGCCCATATAGTCAGCAGCAGGTAGGGGACACGATTAGCCAGACCATCATCCCATCTATCACACAAATTCCGACAATCTTCCCCTCATTATCTTCATAAGCAATTACGACAGGCTGCAATTAAAAAAATAAAACGGCCACTGCCAGCTATTAGCTTTTTCCATTACTCCTATCATTGCATGCCTCTCGTCGGTAGTAATTGGGAATTACTTCGTGCATGGAAGAAAGGAGCCCGTAGAAATCAAATGTGTACAGCTCTTGTATGCAGCAATATAATAGCTGAAATTGCTCAGTTGAAGAAAGTATTTTCAGAAATATTTAAATATTGTAAGCAAATGAGATGATAATAAGAATGGCTTGATTATTGTCTTGAGGTGGGAAGTTGTCCATTGACAATACCAACAATGGAGGGAATATTGGGTTGTATTATGAAGTTAAACAGTACACTACACGAGAAGATCTCTTGGTCACTTACGCTTCAGACGTCGACTTGGGTAGTTGGAATATGGGTAGATGAAAGTGATTCGACTGAAGGATTAGGGTGTGCTGGAAGGAGAGAATTTCTGATATCGGGATTTGGCGAGGCTATGGACAAAAGGTATGTTAAGGTCGTTATGGAGAGTTAAATTGGATACGTAAAATGGGGAATCTGTAATTTTGCGGAGTATTCTGGATTGGAGAGTTTGGATTTCGGAGGAATTTGAAGGTTTAGTGGAACCCCAACGTTCAAGCCCGTATGTCTGAGTACTGTCGTATAAACGTTTGTTGTGTAGTGATAGTTTAGATCTGTTGTCAAGTAGTATTAGTAGAAGTCTGTACAGTCGATTCACTTCTTGTCTTTTTAATGTGATGTGAGGTTTCCAAGTTAGTCGCTTGTCTAATGTGAGTCCTAATTTGTGATTTTTGAGGAATTAGTGCGCTATTGAGAGTAACTGGAGGACAAATGGAACGTCGGAAGGTAAATGTTACATTGCTTGATTTGCTGCTGTTGACCTTGATCCTCCATTGATTCAGCCAGGATTCTAGTAGAGCTAGGTGTTCTTATAAAGATACGGGTGCCATATTTGGGTCTGAGTTGGAAATCAAGATTACAGTATCATCTGCGTACGTGAGAAGGGAACTTTCGGGATGTGATGGGATGTCGGCAGTATAGGTAAGGAATAAGAAAGGACTTAGGATACCCCCCTGTGGTACACCTGCCAGCTGGGGGAATAAGGATGAGACTGAGGAACCAAATGAAACTTGAAAATATCGGTCGGAAATATATGATTTAAGGATGAGGTAGTATGTGAAAGGGAGTATATTTTTTAGTTTGGACAATAAACCTTGGTGCCACACCTTATCAAAAGATTGGGATATGTCAAGGAAGACTCCACTGCAGTACTTCTTGGAAAAAAAAATATAGAAAAGAGAGAATGAGAAAGATAGATGATTGACCCTTTTAGTCATAGGACGAGTCGGTTGGTGTGAGTGTGTGTGTGTGTGTGTGTGTGTGTGTGTGTGAGAGAGAGAGAGAGAGAGAGAGAGAGAGAGAGAGAAGAAAAAGAAAGATTTGATCGGACTTTATTTTCGTCGTCTCCTGATCGATGGATATTTGAAGACATTTTTCGAAAACCGCGAAATGAGTGCAGCCTTCAAATAATATCGTTTCAACCAAATGCCTTGGGCTTGAGATTAAGATTAATAAATGTTAGCGTTTAGCGTGGACGAAATCCCTCTTATAGCCTGCTATCATATCATTTTTTTTCTTTTTTATTTTAGGTTCGTTTCTAGAGAGCTAGCTTATAATTACGTGGGGTAAGTTATGAAAGTCTTGGTAATTGCAGTGATTGTCAATGGAGTAGGCGGTGGGAGGTTGGAATAAAGGGGGTACGGGGGGGGGGTGGTTTTGTTTTAATCCCCTTATATGATATAGTAGTGCTAAATAAAGTAGCGTGCGATGTCCCATTAAAAACATCGATTAGCCTGAGCTAAGATGGTGCTTTCAGATATTTGGTCTCCGCACCGCTCCACCTGGAAGTATTGTCACTTGTCACGGAATTGAGAGCCGGGTAAATCGCATCCCACTAATTATAAAGTCGGACAATAAATAGGAACAGTTGGAGCAATAGCCCCACTCCCCGATCGTCATTTATTCTACATAGTCCCTCTCTCTCTCTCCCTTTACTTTCTAGTAGTACTTTGTTATTTACTGTTATGGCAGCATAAGGCTCAACTTGCCTCGAACAAATGGAAGATTTAGATAGTACTTTACCAACTCATCTCGACTAATTCTCCAACCACTATGGTTGGGGCTCTACTCCTTACCTTTTAGCAGAATTCCCTCTAGGGAAACATACAGTAAACGCTTGTCGATTCGCTGAAGGTAAAATGGCGGAAGCTCAAAGTTGAAAATCAAGTGAAATATGTTCCGCTGTTTTTTCCTCTACATGTTTCACGCCCTCAATGACGCCTCTCCAGGACCCAATATTTTCTGTATATGTCCAACTATCCTACCTAGGAGATGACGAAAACGAGGCCCATTCAAAATTATATATCTATCTATATATTTGTCTGTTACCGCTTTAGCGGTCGCAATTATTGTTCGATCGTTACCAAACTCGACATTTAGTCGTTTTATGTAAAAAGGAAGATCAAGTTCGTTAATGGCTGAAATCAGACCAGTGGGAGGGCGGTTTAGAAAAGGAGGAGAACTTTGAAAATTACTAAACGTCAGATCGAGGTATAGAATGAATCTTATTGCATATTACATGTTGTTTGAATATTGTAGTACATTTATATATTATTTATTCTCAATCTTGAATATTAACCGAGATATTTGCATTTTTCAGTTTTCATCCTTCAGCAAATCTCCACTTCTACTCATGCTACATACTCTGTTATATAATAAACCACATTATTCGAAGGTTAAATACTAAATATTGTTTTCAAGAGTCCTTTATTACACGAGACACATGCAAATATTTTCTGTTGAAAATTTCAGTGATTGAGATTAAAATTATTCTGATTCATTATAAATTGCAGAACTAGATATAGTATACAGTTTTCAATTAAAGTAATGTTATATTCTTATATATACTTCAGTAATTTCTTTCTTTCCGGTAAGGTTGGCAGACCTGTTGGTTTACATTTCCAACCTGAAGGTTTCTTATTATCGTTTGTATTTAATCACCTAATATTCACGGCGGTGTGTTGTTACCAGTATATAGATTTATCTATTGATAAACTTCACAATGGAAATCTGCTTAGTTTACCTTTAATGGAAACCTGCGTGACGGACTTTTCCTTTGCGACAAAGGTTCGAATTCTCGGAGAAGCGCCACGTTGAAGTGAAGGTAATGCGTTTGCATAATGAACTAAAATATTTCCACTGTTAACCCCAAATGATGTTTTCATCCTTAAAGAAGCTTTGTCATCAGAAATATATCGCCTGGGCAAAGGAAATTATTTAGTGACGAAATTCATTAAATAACGTCCTAAAATCCCACCCTTGCTAGAAAAGGGTGGTAACCTGTAGATAATCCGTCCCGATTAGCCTAAGATGCAAAAAGTGGACGTTAATAAATAAATAGTAATAATAATCAGAAATATAATTTGACAGTTCAAGAGTAGGTTTGTTGTTTTCTAATTTTATACAGAACATATGACATTTTGCATGTATATTATAAGGTGATGGGGAGTTCCATCCATTTTATTCAGCAATATGCCTCAATTTGATTCAACTGCCCAAGCAGGGGTAACCTTGACCTTGTTATTATTGAAGTGTTTAAGTGCACTTTAAGATTGTCAAACCCTTATAAGCCCTCCAAGTGACTAATAATATATTATACGCGTATTTATCGTATCTTGCAGTTGTGCAGCTCATAATATAAAACCGGAAAATTTGTGGATTTTTTATTCATATAATGTGAAATATTAAGAACTAATTGTATACAAAATAACCTTCTAATTGTTCCTGATGACTTAATTGCTATTGAAATTATAGGCATTTAACAATAATTAATTTTTGGTCCAAGGAAGCTCCATACCATTAATTACCCTCTAATGATCATTATGCATTTATTAAAACAAAAAAAAAATACTGAAATAAGAAGTGATAATTGGGTAAAATTATTTTGTCGAAGTATTTGGTTCTCAGCGATTATCCACCCTGGGGTGTATTATTATTCTTTCAAGCTCGAACGAAAATGGATTATTAAAGATGCAATTATATACTCTTTAATTATATATAACAAAAATTGAAAGTTTCTAACAGGATCATGAAAGTTCTAACTTATTGGCTCGGAACGGAAAGTATTACACCCCTCCTCAATAAGGGGCACCCTTCTAAAAATAGAATTTGTATTTCTTCTTGTTGTTTTTATCAGATACGCTATTGAGGTTGTAAAAATGACGACATTTTCGATGTTTCCTCAATTGTCCATTGACCCCTAGCTAGGAGTTGACTAAAGTAGAGTCCGTTGAAAATGATATATATATTTTTTTGTTACCGCTCTAGCGGTCGCAATTTTTGTTTTATCATTACCAAACTGGATATATACGCGTTTTATGTAAAACTAGAAATCAGTTTCCTTAACGGCTGAAATCAGACAGGAGGAAGAGGGTGTTTAAAGTGGGGTGTACTTCGAAAATTCGAAATATCTTCGTTCCTATAAGTCGGATTTAAACATTATATAGAACCAATCTTATTAAAAATATAATTGTCTATACATGCTGTTATATATATATATATATATATATATATATATATGTATGTATGTGTGTATATATATTCTCTATCATAAATATTAACCGATATGTGTGCACTCTATAGTTTTCAGCCTTCAGGAACCCCCACTCCTAGTCATATGATATTAAAAATCTGTTCAAGTTTCAATTCTATTCAAAGTTTAAATACCAAATATTGTTTTGGAGTTAGAGGGGAAAATTATAAAATTCTAAACATCTCCGTTATTATAAGTCGGATCGAAAAACTGTATATAACCAATATTATTGCACATTTAATGGGTTAATGATCCCAAATTCCAGTGCCACCCCCCTTATAATCGCCAATTGTATTAATAAAAGGTTGAGACTTGGTGTAGAATAATTGTACCTCCTGAAGAATCTTTTCAGTCCACATTCATCCTCGTAACCTTCTCCAGTACTTCTCCAGCGACTATAACTTTGGAATTTCCTATGGATTGCCATATTGTTTTATGACGGATTCTTGTAGAAAATCTAGTTTTGAAACGCGTTTATATCTTCTTCTTACATCTTCTGGCTTTTGCCAGAAAAAAATGCACAAATATTTATTTCAGAAACGGGCCGTTTTATTGAAAAATGCAGCGAATAAAAGTTGTAGCCAACAATATTATCTCTGAAACAAGTCTATGGGAAGAAGAATGAATTTTAAAATAAAATAAATAAATCAAAAAGAAATCGAAATAACACAAAAGTATTTTGGATGATTCTTTCCTAGAAGATACCGCAACTTTTTTTTACATGGAGCTATGAAGGTGAAAAAATGTATTCCTTTTGAAAATAATTAGTTTAAAAGTTTAAAGTAAGTTAACTCTAAGAATATTTTTTCGAATTTTTTTTTTTAATATTTCAGAATCCATTCCTCCTTGTTGTAGCCAAAAAAATTATCTTTGAAAAAAGTCTATGGGAAAAGAATTGAATCTGAAAAATGAGAAAGTATTTAAAACGAAGTTACGCAAAAGTGTTCTTGAATGAATCCAAAAAAAAAATTACCTCAAAAAACACCTACGTAACAAAAAAACATTCATAAAATTAATTTATTTTAAACTTATTATTTGTTAAAGGAATACATGTTTCCACCTGCATAGCTCCATATAAAAACAAAAGTCCGTCACGCAGGGGCTGCGTAAACTAAGCAGATTTCCCACGTGAAGTTATACAATAGAGAAATCTCCATACGAGAGCCGAACTAGCTTTTGGCGGGAAACTCACTCGTCCGTCCAAATTTAATAAAAAAAGGTCCGTCACGCAGGGGCTGCGTAAACTAAGCAGATTTCCCACGCGTAGTTATACAATAGAGAAATCTCCATACGAGAGCCGAACTAGCTTTTGGCGGGAAACTCACTCGTCCGCCCACATTTAATAAAAGTCCGTCGCGCAGGGTTGCGTAAAGTAAGCAGATTTCCCACGAAAAGTTATACAATAGAGAAATCTACATACGAGAGCCGAAATAGCTTTTGGCGGGAAACTCACTCGTCCGCCCACATTTAATAAAAGTCCGTCACGCAGGGTTGCGTAAAGTAAGCAGATTTCCCACGAAAAGTTATACAATAGAGAAATCTACATACGAGAGCCGAACTAGCTTTTGGCGGGACACACACTCGTCCGCCCACATTTAATAAAAGTCCGTCGAGCAGGGTTGCGTAATGTAAGCAGATTTCCCACGAGAAGTTATACAATAGAGAAATCTACATACGAGAGCCGAACTAGCTTTTGCGCGGGAAACTAACTCGTCCGCCCACATTGAATTAAAGTCCGTCGCGCAGGGTTGCGTAAAGTAAGCAGATTTCCCACGAAAAGTTATACAATAGAGAAATCTACATACGAGAGCCGAAATAGCTTTTGGCGGGAAACTCACTCGTCCGCCCACATTTAATAAAAGTCCGTCACGCAGGGTTGCGTAAGGTAAGCAGATTTCCCACGTGAAGTTATACAATAGAGAAATCTCCATACGAGAGCCGAACAGTTACGGCAAAGGGCCGAACTAGCTTTTGGCGGGAGACCCAGTCGTCAGTTACGGACCAAATTTAATAAAAATGCGAATATCTCGGTTAATATACAAGATAGAGAATAAATGTATATAACAATATTTATAGTAAATTTTATTTACAATAGGATTTGTTCTATACAATTTTTTGACCTGACGTATGGCAACGGAGATATTTCGAAAATCCACCCTTAGAGGGTTAGAGGGGGGGGGGGAGTTTAGAACTCCCCCTCCCACTGGTCCGATTTCAGCCATTAACGAACTTGATCTGTTTTTTGGCACAAAACGTTTACAGACCGAGTTTGTTATCTATAAAATAAAAAATAGAGAGATAATAGACATATATATATATATATATATATATATATATATATATATATATATATATATTCGTCATCTCCTGGGTAGGATCGATGGACAATGAAGAAATTTTTTGAAAATCTCGTCATGAGTACGACCTTAATAGCCGATTTCCCTTAAGGGAAATCTGCTAAAACGGTGCTGGAAGTTGGGTCAGCTTCTTTCTGCTAAAACTGGGAATTTAAGGATGAAGTGAGTAACGGTATCTTGGCTATCTTCGCAAAGGGGGCATGGTTTTTCTGGATTGAATGTGTAAATTGTCCTGCCAACTATCAATCATTGATTTTTAGTACCTAGTATGCGAATTTAACTTTGGTCTTAAAAAATGGAACATTTTGGCACAGGTACTCCTCGCCTATGCCAAACTAATTCTTCTAAAGTACTGGCTATATGTGCTGTTTAAACGCTTTCAATATCTAACGAAATTAAATAAATGGTTTTCAAGAGCCTCTAAATAAGTCTTTATTTTTCCATTAATATATTCCGCCCTTTCCAATTCCACCAAGTTTCCTCCTATGTGCCCAAGATACCATTCCAGTTCATTCACCCAATTAAATGACATTGAATAATTGATAGATAATTCCTTCAGACGCATGTTACAGTCTTGATAGATCATATGCCGACTTCTCTTGTAGAGCCTTCCATCAATTCAATATCCTCTTGAAAATTATCAGTCGGGTGTGTGTACGGTTAAAATATATTCAAATATAAGCATTAAGAGTGTTTTTAGGAAGACACATAAGCCATTTAAAGAAGCCAATTAAGCTTTCTTAATCACCCCCGAATAACCAGAACTCCATATTTTTTATACATACAAGAGTACACTTTCACTAAGTGCATCGAACAGCATACATTTGGTAGCCCAAGTTTCAGCTTTGCTTTTACTTTATTTTATGGAAATAAGTGAAAATCTGTCGGGACAACGTCTGGTGAATAGGGTGGGTGGAGGAACACACCCCAGCCAGACTCCAATAATTTCTGCCGGGTCTGCAAAGACACGTGAGGATGGGTAAGCAGAAATATTGAAAACGATAAACTAATGGAAAAAAAAAACGGCCTAGTGAGCATGTGTCTGCGGTTTCCCATGGTCGGGGAACTCTAATACGGTTCTGCGAGCCCTGGGCATTGATGACCTTGATGTTGCTTTGTCCAAAACCCAACAAACAAACGGGCGTTATCGTGATGGAAGACTATGCCTTTGCTTTTCTCTTCCATTTTGTGCTAGCATACCTCGACTAATCCTCTTTTAGAATATGTAACCATTATTGACCAAGTAAATATGGTTTATATACACAGAGAGGATTAAATTGTAAAATTGATAAACGCTACTAACTTATTTTACTACCCAATAAATCCCGTTGACTTAGTGGCTATCGTCACTGAGAGAAAGCGATTCTCCTAGTCTCAAGAAAAGTCTTACAGAATGGCTGCGAATGTTTATAAATATTAGCTGGCTTAACTGCTCCTCTCTCACTCTCTCTCTTTGGGAGTAAATTCAAAACCAATTTGATGGGGCACTCGAAGCAGGCTGAGAGAGAGTTTAAACAGGCATTACGGCCGTGAGGGCCAACCCTCCTCCTGCCCTCCCCCCACCAGACCAAACAGCCAGATAATTATTTAGGATAATAAATTTGAATGTGTAATTAAGGTTCAACTATATATTGGACTGTATCTAAGTTAGCACCTTCTGCCGCCTAAAATACGGCCCAAAGGGGAGACACACTTACAGGGCTAGTCATACAAATGTCTTCCCTTAAAACTGATCTTATTTCAAAGGATGAGTCATTTAGGCCCCTTTTCCCTCCCAGCTCCCCGACCATCTTTTATTCCCATCCCTCTTACAAACTTCTCCCTCCTTAAACATTCAGCAAGAGTTTTAATAAATTAAATTACATATAGCTGTGCAGGTACCCCCTTTTGTTCTTTCACCTTTCCTATTGTTTCCTCACAAACCATTGTGCTTAAATTTTACACCTGAAATCACAATTATTTAGCGTTTAACTTCTTTTAGTGCTGTAACTTGAGACAAATGGTCATGGGGATATTACGGCATTATTCTCGGCTCACTTAAATCTCTCTGGTTTTTCATGGTGTTTTAAGTAGGTTTTCCTTAAGGGAAATCAGTTATTGAGATTGTACATAGAAGGCGATTTATGAAAAATTTCTATTTATTCAAATTTTGATGGGCCCTAACTATTGCAAAGATGAGGTCAGCTCATTTTAGCAGATTTCCTTTAAGGGAAATCAGCTATTGATTTCGTACTCATGACGCAATTTTCGACATTTTTCTTCAAATGTCCAGCGATCCTACTTAGTAGATGACGAAAATGAGATCCGTTCCAAACTGTATATATATATTTCTTCAGCACCAGTTATGTCCAAGACTGCCGAATGTATTGACTTTCAATCATTCATTCAGACCTTATTAAATAGACATACAGTATGTAAAAATTATTCACACACTTAGTTTATGGCCCAAAATATTTTTATACGTATTTAGCAGATTTCCCTTACGGTCGTACTCATGACGCAAGTTTCGAAATTTTTCTTCAAATGTCCATCGATCCTACCTAGGAGATGAGGAAAATGAGGTCCGTTCAAAACTCTGTGTGTGTGTGTGTGTGTGTGTGTGTGTGTGTGTGTGTGTGTGTGTGTGTGTGTATATATATATATATATATATAAAATTGGAACCTCTGTCTGTACATTGATTTTTTTCTCGAAATTTCACGATAACTTTTCGTTTCACATGTCATAGACACCATAACTGCATTTTGTTTCTTTGGTGTGTGTTTGTTTCTTAACTTTTCACGCATAAACGGCTGAACCGAATTTTATGAAACATTGTATGTATATTACTATTAGCCCAACTTAGACTTTAGGCTATATTAATATTCGCTGAGACGAACAGGGGTGGGGGTTATAGGGGAGGTCTGAAATTAAAAATAGCGATATTTCGTTTCCTATTGGTTTTTCGGCAAATATACACATAACAAAAGTTATTTATTTTATTATTTAGAGTAACTTTTCTCATACACACTTTCGTCGTATACCGAAGTATAAATTAGTTATACTCTAAAAATGATAGTGGGAGTCAACAATTTTATTTGGCCCCAAAGACTCAACAGAACTAAATAAACTCGGTATGTGTATTAGCACTAACACCTTCATTAGAACAAGCTCTACCAACATTTCTAGGGACGGGCAGGAGTGGGGGTTGTAGGGGAGGCCTGAAATTAAAAATAGCGATATTTCGTTTTCTATTCGTTTTTTGGAAAATGTGCATATAACAAAAGTTGTTTATTGTGTTATTTAAAGTAACTTTTGTTATATTAACTTTTGTTTTATAACAATGTGTAAACGAGATATCCACCGAAAAATAAAGCGGGAGCCAACTATTTTATTGGGCACTAACGGTTGAGCCAAACTTAACAAAACCCGGTATGTGAATTAGCATTAATTCTTCCATGATTATAAGCTATATTAAAATTTTTAGGTTCGAACGGGAGTGGGGGTTATAAGGGAGGCCTGAAAAAAAATCTTCGCGATATTTCATTGTCTATTTGTTTTTCGACAAACGTGCACATGACAGAAGTTGTTTCCTTTGTTATTTTGAGTAACTTATGTTTCATACATTTTTTTGTGAACAATGTATGAAGCAAGTAATTTGCGTAGAAATATTGATATGCTCAACAATTCTTTCCAATATGAACTACCAGGTACCTCACCTGGAACAATTAATTCAAATCTATGAATAATGCACAGGTGACGGGAAATATGACAATATGGAGGAAAGTGAAGTCTTACATAAAAAATTAATTTTCTTATTACCAATTGCACAGCAACGACGGGTATAAAGCCTAAACACTGGGACGGGTAAATGACAAAATATTGTGCAAAGTAAAGCCTTGCCAAAAAAAAATACCACCACTATTCAGCCTCAAATAAATTCCCGGGCGAAGCCGGGTATCTGAGCTAGTATATATATATATATATATATATATATATATATATATATATATATATATATATATATACATATCTGTCACCCTTCATGCTGTCGCAATTCTTGTTTTACCGTTACCAAACTCGATATATAAGCGTCTCATACAAAAGTAAAGATCAAGTTCGTTTACGACTGAAATTGAACAAGTGGGAAGGGGGGGGGGGTTATTTCATTAGTGTGTCATACCAGCATGGGGGAAATGTGCTTAGTTTACGCATCTCCTGCGTGACGGAATTTATTATCATCTCCTGGGTAGGATCGACGGACATTCCAAGACATTGGTCGAAATCGAGAGTACTGCCTCACCAGGTGATTTTCTTCTTCATTTGAAGAACACTGCGTGGATGTCCGTGAGGGGCGGGGTGCTAAAGATTTTAAGGTCCACAATGCCAACAAAAAGAAATATATACAATTTTTTACGGACCTGATTTTTGTAATTTATTGGTTTGGTGGTCATTAGAACAGTTTTTAAAAATAGATTTATATACCGTTCACATTATTTAAGTATGTTAACTGATCATATATATGTAAGTATAACTGGTATTATCGCGAATATACCAGTCCTTGATGGGAGAACTGTAACTTAAACCCGGCCAAATCGTTTATGGAAGTAAGGAATAGAGTAGGAGAACTGGAGATGGTTGTACTGCCATTGTTTGGAACTATGTAGGAAGGAAGGGTATTAGGCTGAAGAGATTAGTATGAACCTTTAGGGGAATCGTTAACATATTTATCTCCCTATAATATTCTCATCCTTGGCCAATATGATCCTCCACCTGGCTTCCTTCCCCTATTATACAGCTACCTATATGACTATGGGAGGCGTTAATTCCTACATTTTCATCCTCTTACAACTTTCCAATGGCACTTCCCACCAATGCTCAGCCAACTTCCACAGCCATCCTAATCCTTCTTATGGCCAATAATGTGACTTGGGTATTAAGGATTTTCTGGTCCTTCTTTTGCCCTGCCTTTTCTACCTCCTTTCTATCCCGTTTAAAGTCAACGATCGCCTCTAGTGTGTCGCATTCTCTGTGGAATAAAAAGTCCGTCAGGCAGGGCCTGAGTAAATTAAGCAGATTTCCCACATGCTGGTATAATAAACTGGTCATCACATCTCATCACCTATTCCTTATTTCTGCCGCAGTTAGAAGCCTAGTCGAAGAAAATTTGAAATATACTCAGTTATGTATAGTGATAATCAGACGATTAAAAGTGGGAGTCTACTGAGACAAAAAAGTCCATCATACAGGAGCAGCGTAAACAAAGCAGATTTCCCTTGTGAAGTTTTACAATAAATAAATTTATATACTAATAATCTTAACATAACCGTGATTATTAAGTGAATTAATACAAACGGCAATTAGAAATCTTACAGTCAATTAAATAAACAGTTAATAACCTCCCAACGGAAAGCGTCTGAATTGTAACAAACAGGTCTGCCAAACACTCAGAGCTGAACAAATAGATAAGAAATATTCTTCACCAGAAAGAAAAACAATTACTGAAATATATCTGAATATTACATATTAGTTTTATTGAAAACCATTAAATTAATATGTAGTACTGTAATTTATAATGAATCAGAATAATTTTTATCGCAATCACTCAAATTTTAGTAATCCAAGAACTTAAGAAGGGGGGGGGGCTCAGAAGAACATATTTACATGTATCTCGTATAATAAAGGTCTCTTGAAACCAATATTTGGCATTTCAGCTTCAGATAAAGTGGTTAATTGTATAACAGAGTCTTGTTTATGTGACATGAGTAGAAGTGGGGATTTGCTGAATGCTGAAAACTAAAAAATGCAAATGTCTCGGTTAATATTCAAGATAGGGAATGAATGAATATAACAATATTTATAAAATATTTAATTTGGAGTAAGAGTAGTTTTACACAATTCTTCGATCCGACGAATAGTAACGGAGATATTTCGAATTTTCAAAACCCCCCCTCCCACAAGCCCGATTTCAGCCATTTATGAACTTGGTCTTTGTTTTTACATATAACGATTAAATATCGAGTTCGGTAACGATCACACGAAAATTGGGAGCACTAAAGCGTAACAGACATATATATGCAGTTTTGAATGGACCTCATTTTCGTCATCTCTTTGGTAGGATCGATGTTTATTTTTTCAGAAATTTCTTATATTTAATTTGCCTTAAGGGAAATCTGCTAAAAATACAAAAACTCACTTAGTATTCGAAATAAAATATAAATGTATTTAACAATAGTTGTATACAATTCATATCCAAACAACATAAGATATATCTACTTTTTCGATCCAACTTATAGTAGCCGAGGAATTTCGAATTACCAATTATACACCCTCTAACCCCCCCCCCGCCAACTTTCCCAAGGCAAATTTCAGCCATTGGAGTTTTCCATGAAAGGGTGAAATATCGAATATGGTGTTGATCAGATAAAAATCGAACATGGAATCTTAAATAATGATGTCTCACCAAAAATATTAGTACACATCTCAGTAAATGTTTTATGAAAATTTATAAAATTAATTTCGTTAACAATCTTAATACCACTCTAAATATAAAACATAAATTTTTAATTTAATGACATGCTTCGTTATTAGTCTTAAATTTATTAAAGGATTGTAAGTTTTATAAACGATAAGATACTTGTTTCCACTTTAAAGAGACAATTTACCTGATCATAAATTATTTTTTGACCGATTTGTTATGATAAACATTTTGTAGTTTTGTTTGATATTTGAACATTTTTGATAGTATTCATCTTGCGTATTAAAAACATCCTTCAGAAAAGTTCTTTAAGTATGTTTAAATAAAGAATATTTTTTACTTATATCTTTCATATCTTTTACAGGGGCTTACTTCTGTGATTGTTGGGTGATTGGAACATATTCTTGTATCTTGTAGACTAATGTGTTAAATATGTCAGTAAATGAAATTCATGTTCTGGGTGCCCTAACATATTGTTAGGTATATAAGTATTGAAGGAAAATTCATTATGTTTGACTTCTTATAAACTTGCCGACAAGAGTCTCTTGATTTTGTGTTTATATAAACCTTATTGCTTTCTTCTGTAATTTAAATATTTAAAAAATGATTTTCTGAGTTACCCCGAAGCTTTCGATCATTAGCCATTTCTGATATTTCACAGTTTGGAATGGTTTTTGAGGTTGGAGTTATTTAATCTCTACTTCGTTGACCCTTAACATTCAAACCAGGAGTTCTTCCGAGAGCAGCGGGCCAACTCACGATTCACAACAAGTGATTTCTTCTGTTCCGATATAAATGGCGACTATGGAGATATATGGAGACGGAGCTAGCCGATAGGAAGAGCGAATAGCTGAGTAATGGGCCGGATTGCAGATTTATCCCAGCAAGAGAGGATCCCTCGGCGAGAGCTTGGAAGGATTAAGGAATTCCCCCTATTGACTAGGATTAAGAGCGGCCCCAACTGAAGGTGCATATATAAAAGTTTTGTGGAGCCGATAATGCGAGACTAATGTCGAGGTATATATCAAACGGTGCCGCTCGGAGTCCGGTATAAATCTCCAGGGATCCCTTCAGTATATCTTGTGCCCCGTGTAAATCCACATCCTATGTGTGGTCCGATCCGTCTGCCCCTAGCACTCAATCATTTTTTATACATAATAAAATTATTCCAAGGTTCGAAATGACAGTTATATTTCATATGCTCCCTTGGCTCGCTTCCTACCCTCTAATTATTTATGGTGAGACCCCCAGAAAAAAGTTTTTTAGAAACATTTTGTATTATACAGAACTTGGAGAGGCCGATTTGTAATATAAATGATCCATTGGGGAGATATATGAAAGGGTCAAGCGAATAAAGTACGCCGGGTCAATTTCGACACGGGATTAGGTTTCACAAATCACCTCGAAGCGAATTGTAAGAAGCTGCAGGTCTCGGCTCTCAGATAGAGCAGGTGTCTGATTCGCAGCTTTATACAAATAATATCCTTATCTTCTTTTATTTATTTTGTTCCCCAGAGGCAATTTATTAAATACGTCAGTCGATAATTCATTTTATTTATTTCTCCACTTTTCTAGACTTCTAGCTTGTTTTCTCCTACCACTTGGGTCTAGATTACTGTATACTGGCTGCTTTCAAGGTCAGTCGGGCACATTACCCGCTCCTTATGGCTGCAAACATCAATCAAAATCCATTCCGAATTAACCCATTCTAGTTCCAAAATATTAACAAGAGATTTCGTTTATTAGATAGCTCTTCATCCAAAAAATACCAACTGGTTTTGTGGACACATTCAGTTTTTGTGAGGTTTCTATTTTTCTTTACTTGTAAGTCTAATTTCTTTTAGAAGAGAATGAACTAGCATTCTAAGAAGAAAAGTCTCAATGACGCCTTCTCCATCCAGGTATTATTTTAATGATCATAGGAAAAGTGTTGGAGAGTATTAGGAACCAGTTAGCATTCCTTAGTTATCAGAGTTTTTAAAATGGTTTTACAAAACATACACAGGGAGAGCTTCCCTCAACAAGTCTGCGAACGTCACACAAAGCTATTCAAGTGATAAAATATACTCCCACGCGAAGGCTTAAAATAAATAAATCTACATACTGGTAACACTACTGTGAGTGTTAAGCGAATAAATTCCAACGTTAATGAGAAACCCATCAGTCAATTTACAAATTAATGATCTCTACAACGGAAAACGGCTGAATTCTAACCAGGCCAGCCAACCTCGTAGAGCTGAATAGATAGACCGGAAAGTAAAACAATGAATGAAATATATCTGAATATAACATATTGTTGCGAAAATTAAAGGATTAGCAGAGAGAGAGTCGCGTATTTGGGAAGTGCGATATAGATCAAAGAAGCCGACAGAGGGTCGAACTCCTACTAGACTCTTCCAGTCCAGACGTCGAAGAGCCCAGACAATTCCCCTTTGATGTATGCCGACGACCTAATAAAGAACCGGCCAGCCTCGAGCGAGTCAGTTTTCTTCACAAGTGCTCATATGTGCGTTCGGTGCTACAGTGCGACTAGTGCAGTGCGGTAAAGTGTTTTTATAAGAAGAACAGTGTTGTGCCGTGACTGTAAGTAACAGTTTAGTGCCGTGTTTAAGACAGTGCCGAAGTAAAGGACAGTGCAGTGCCGTCTTTTGGTGTACTTCAGAGACCGTGAGTGAATTATCGGACTGTGTAATCTGAAGAACAGTGACGCTATCAGTGTATACTGTGAGTAGTAATTAAGAATAATTACCAAGTGTATTGTGCATTGTGAAATAAATTGTGCAGTGATAAAAACTGTGAAACTTGTGAGTATTTAATTTTGCAATCCAAAAGAACTCTTATTAACAACGTTTATTACTGGTTTAGTAATAAAACGTAACAATATTAATTTTATTGAAAACTATTTGCCAAACTTTGTAATGAACCAGAATCATTTTTAACCCAATCACTCATCTCACCACATATATATTTCTATGTGAAACCGATAAGTAGTGGGAGGAGGGTAATTGAAAACAAGAACTTAATATTTGAGTTACTAAAAAATACATGAAACGATAATTGTAGACCATCAATAGTTTAACAAGATTGGTTCTATAGCATTGTACTATCCAACTTACTACATCCAAGATATTTTGAATTTTCAAATTCTACCCTCCCCCGCACTTCTAAATCCCCACTATTCCATGTCCAATTTCAGTCAATAAGGACTATGTTCTTCAGTGTTAACAGAATCGGTTAAATATCGAGTACGGTGTTGACCGAATAAACGTTTATGTGTTAAGAACGACGGTGTGGAATAGGGGAGTTTAGAGGAGAGGGGGATTTTCAAAATATCTCCCTTATAATGAGTCGTATGTCAAAATGTTATAAAAACTAACTTGTTAAGCTATTGATTCCCTACTATTGTTGTTCTATACATTGTTTCGTAACTTGAGTATTAATCGAGTTATTCGTGATTTCTTGCTTTCAGCGTTCATTTAACTCCCCCCCCCTCCTTTTATCATCGGTTTTTTACATATATCTTTCCCCTGCCGGCGGAAAACGTCTCAAATGCAAACAAAGAGGTCTGCCAACGGCTCAACGGAAAGAAAAACAATAACTGAAATATATCCAAAACTACATATTCATTCTATTGAAAACTATGTGGTATACCTAGTGCATTAATTTATAATGAATCAGAATAATTTTTATCTCCATGAATCAAATTTTAGTAGTCCAAAAACATAAGACGGGAGGGGGCCACCAGAACCTATTTGCATGTATGTCGTATAATAAAGGTCTCTTGAAAACAATATTTGGTATTTAAGGTTCGAATGTGGTTTACTACATAACAGAGTATTGTTTATGTGACATGAGTTGAAGTGGGGATTCGCTGAAGGCTGAAAACTGAAAAATGCAAATATATCGGTTAATATTCAAGATAGGGAATAAATGTAAATAACAAAATTTATAGAATATTTAATTAGCAATAAGATTGGGTTTAAACAATTTTTCGATTCGACGTATAGTAACGGAGATATTTCGAATTTTCAAAATTCCCCTCCTCTAAACCCCCTCTACTGGTCCGATGTCAGCCATTAACGATCTTGATCTTCCATTTTACACAAAACGATTAAATATGGAGTTTGGTAAAGATCAAACAAAAATTGCGACCGCTAGAGCTTTAACAGACAAATATATATATATATATATATATATATATATATATATATATATATATATATATATATGTATAATTTTGAACGGACTTCATTTTCGTCATTTCCTGGGTAGGATCGATGGACATTTGAGGAAATATTTCAAAACTCATGTCATGAGTAAGACCTCAATAGCTGAACAGTAAATTAAATAATTAAATTAAACATAGTCTTATTTTCAAGTTTTCGATACAACTATGCACTTGCTCAGTATACTTTTTCAATGGTTTATTATATTTACAAGAAATAAATTTTTTCTCATTAAGCAATTCTCTTTTAGGCGTATTTTAGCAGATTTCCCTTAAGGGAAATCAGCTATTGAGGTCGTACTTATGACGCGAGTTTCGAAAAATGCCTTCAAATGTCCATGGATCCTTCCCAGGAGATTACGAAAATGAAGTCCGTTCAAAATTATATATATATATATATATATATATATATATATATATATATATATATATATTTGTCTGTTAACGCTCTAGCGGTCGGAATTTTTGTTTGATCGTTACCAAACTCGGAATTTAATCGTTTTATGTAAAAAGGAAGATCAAGTTCGTTAATGGCTGAAATCGGACCAGTGGGAGGGGGGTTTAGAGGGGGGATTTTGAAAATTCAATATATCTCCGTTATTATGCATCAAATCGGAAAACTGTATAAAATCAACCTTATTGCAAATTAAATTTACTATAAATATTGTTCTATACATTTATTCTGTATCTTGAATATTAACCGAGATATTTGCATTTGTATTCTGTGCGTTGTCGGCAGGAGTCGGCTATGTTCGGGACATTCCGCCGAGAGCTCTGGCGGTCGTTTCCGTAAACTATTCGTCCCTCGTGAATTGGTTTAGAGATGCATTACTACTACAGTTGTTATTGGGCAGATTTCTCGACTGTAAAACTTCACGTGCGAAATCTGCTTAATTACGCAGCCTCTGCGTGAAGGATTTTATATATATATATATATATATATAATATTTGTGTGTTAGTGTCTATGTGTGTTGTGTGTGTAGTCGTTGGAATGGTAGGTCTCTAGGACTGGAGTATTTGAGGAGGGATGGAACAGTGGCTGGGTAGGTAGCGGGGCAATTAGGTAGCACACCCCCCATCGATGCTATCCATCACTCATACCCGTCTTATTTTCCATAACCATTCCTCAAACCTTACTGTCTCAGCAAAGTGAGAAAACCAACTAGAGTTACGACTGGCTGCTACAGATAGCTTATAAAAAAAAAAAAAATCTGATGTGTCTACATGATTTACTTGTACTCCTCTCATATTAAATAAGGAAGTCCTTCAAGCAAGGGCTGCGTTGACTAAGCAGATTTCCCACGTGCGTCACGTATTTGCATTTATCTCAAAACGAAAAGTTCAGTGAGAACAATATTTGCTAATTAGGCTTCAAATAAAGCGCTTCATAATATAACAGCTTCTTGTTAATACGACATGAGTAGAAGTGGCGGTTTACTAAAGGCCAAAAACAAAAATAAATTTAAATATCTGTGTTAATAATCCAGATAATGAATAAAAATACATATCAACATTTATAGAACATTAACTTAGAAATAAGATTGATTCCATATACTTTTTCGATCAGACGCATGATATGGAAGATATTAACAATTATCGAAATTCTCCATCTCTAACCCCCCAACAGTCCCACCTGTCCAACTTCAGCCGTTAATGAACATGATCTTTACTTTTACATATTACGTTTAGATATCTAGTTTTGTAACGATAAATGATAATTTGCGACCGCTAGAGCGTTGACAGACAAATACATATATAATTTTGAACGTATCTCATTTTCGTCATCTCCTAGGTATAATCGATGGACATTTGAGGAAATATTTCGAAAATCGCGTCATGAGTTCGACATCAATAGTTGATTTCCTTTAAGGGAATTTATTTCCTCTGCTAATAAATATTATGGGTCTGTTTCGGAAAACACCTGCCTAAGTAACCTTATTCGGTAATTATGATAAATTTTCTGAAATAACTTTACGGAAATTTAACATGTTATCTAACTATAAATCCGAATTAATATATTCTTTCATTCATGGTTTGCAATTAATTATAACGAATACTTTTCAATTAAGTTTACATATGCGTGAAGATGATGCTTTCAGGTTGTTACAGAGTAAGAAGATTATACCTACCACCAAATTATGTGATAAGGGCATCTCATGAAACCAAGAATAAGAGAAAAAAGCCCGTCCCGCAGGGGCTGCGTAAACTAAGCAGATTTGCCTCGTGATGTTTAACAATAGATAAATCTACATACTGGTAACACAATAGCACCGTCAACATCAAGTGAATAGATACAAACGATATTAAAAAACCTCCAGAAGAGAAGCACCTCAAAAGTAAACAAAGAGGTGTACCAACTTCTCGCTGGAAAGAGAAACAATTATTGAAATATATCAGAATATAACATCTTAATTTTATTGAAAAACTATTTACTATATCTAGTACTATAATTTATAATGGATCAGAATAATTTCTATCTCAATTAATCAAATTTTAGTAGTCCATGAAGTTAAGAAAGGGGGGGGGGGTCACATTAACATATTTGCATTTATCCCGTATAATAAAGGTCTCTTGAAATCACTATTTGGTATTTAAGCTTCGAAGGATGTGGTTTATTACACAAGCGAGTGTTGTTTATGTATCATGAGTAAAAGTGGGGGATTGCTAAAGGCTGAAAACTCAAAAATGCAAATATCTCTGTTAATATTCAAGATAGAGAATATATGTATATAACAATATTTATAGTAAATGCAATTTAAAATAAGAATGGTTCCATACAATGTTTTAATCTGACGCAAAGTAACGGAGATATTTCCAATTTCCAAAAATCCCCCCTCTGATCTGTCTTTTTACATAAAACGTTTAAATATCGAATTTGGTAACGATCAGACAAAAATTGCTACCGCAAGAGCGTTAACAGATATATATATATATATATATATATATATATATATATATATATATATATATATAATTTTAAACGGGCCTCATCTTCGTCATCTTGTAGGTAGGATCGATGGACATTTGAGGAAATTTTTCAAAAGTTGCGTCATGAGTACGACCTCAATAGATGATTTCCCTTACGGGAAATCTGCTAAAAGCATTCTGTTGGCTAAGTAGGAGGAACCTAATGTCTATGGTATCGTGTATAAATATATATATATATATATATATATATATATATATATATATATATACATAATTTTGAATGGACCTCATTTTCGTCATCTCCTGGGTAGAATCAATGGATGGAGATAATCGCGTCATAAGTACGACCTCAATACCTGATTTCCCTTAAGGGAAATCTGAGAAAAGTCCGTCACGCAGGGGCTGCGTAAACTAAGCAGATTTCCCACGTGAAGTTTTACAATAGGGAAATCTGCCTAATAACAACTGTAGTAGTAAGAAACTTTCTAGCCGCAAAAAACAGTTGACCTAACCTCTAAACCTATTCACGAGGGACGAATAGTTATGGAAACGGCCACCAGAGCTCTCGGCGGAAAGTCGGAACATAGCCTACTGATGACCACACGCAGAATACAAATGCAAATATCTCAGTTAATATTCAAGATAGAGAAAAAAATGTATATAACAATATTTATAGTAAATTTAATTTGCAATAAGATTCCTTACAATGTTTCGATCCGACGCACAATAACGGAGATATTTCGAGTTTTCAAAAATCCTCCCTCTAAACCCCCACTCCCACTAGTCCGATTTCAGCCATTAACGAACTTGATCTTTCTTTTTACATAAAACGATTAAATTCCGAGTTTGGTAAAGATCAAAGAAGAATTGCGACCGCTAGAGCGTTAACAGACAAATATATATATATATATATATATATATATATATATATATATATATAAAATTTTGATCCGAGCTCAATTTCGTCATCTCCTGGGTAGGATCGATGGACATTTGAAGAAATTTTTCGATAATCGCGTCATTAGTACGACCTCAATACCTGATTTCCCTTAAGGGAAATCTGCAAATAAGGGAAATCTGAAAAAAGAACGTCCAAGCGGTTCTGCTATAAGAAGAGGAGTCTTTAGTGCGGAACATGGCTAGAGAGATGTCATCTGCCCTTGAACAAGGTATTTTGTTAATTCATGCCTGGTCTCGGGATTATGCCACCATGAAATTTTGCCTCAAAGAAATTAAAATAAATAAAGAAGTTATAGTTGAATGAAAGCACGAATTGAGAGAAATACGTTCAAATGATATATTAACAATGTCTTTAATGATTGGAGGAGAAGATTTTGGGGTGGAAATGGACGAGTTCTGCTTCTCCAAAGGAAATAAAATGTGGACAGCATATACCCCCAACAAGGGGTGTTGAGAGGCATATGCAGACAAACTAGGGAGTGTTTCCTGATATGCTGTTCCATGTACAACAGCTCAAACGCTGACTTCTTGCATCAAATCTCCAATAAGACCTGGGGCAACAATGTATTCTGGTTGCTGGAATGCCTATAAGGGAATAAAGCAGATCGGAGGAACGAGGTATAAATATTACATTGTTAACCAATCAAATATTTTTGTTGGATTAAACACAGGTGCTCATACTCAGAGTGCGGAATTAATTTGGGATTCAGTCAAACGAAGAAATATGAAATAATGTGGAAGGAGTAGAAGTACGTTAGATTCGTATTTATGGGAATTTATTTGGGGTAGAAGGTACGAGAAAGAATATTTAGTAAGATATTAGAAAACATTGCTGAGTTTTGTCCACAAATTTAATTTAAATTATGTTTTGTATTATCGTTATTCTGCTTATTCTGGATCCAATATTGTTAATATATTCTTCAAATTTTATCGCAAGGGTCTCCAATAAAAATTATTTTTTTCCAGTTGCAAACTTTATTGAAACTGCCCTACATTTTAGGTGTCTTAATTTCCACTTCTTCAGGGGCTATCCATTTCTGAAGTACTCGTTTACCTTGTACATTCGTAGGAGATAGATGATACTTCATTATTATTTATAAATACACATGTTTTTTTTTTTTATGAGTATTTTATTCAATGGCGTATAAAACAGGTATTTAAAAACTACTCTGACGGCATTTTCCGAAGCACACCCAATATTTTAGTTGCATATTATTTAAATTGAATCAATTAGTCTTAGACACAAAAAGTAAACGTTAATAAATAAATAACATTTAAAATTAGTTCATTTGAAACATAATTTATCGACTAAAAATAAACTACTCCCTGGAGAATATGTTTGTATATCTGATCACAAAATTGCATGAAATTACATTTTCGGAACGATTCAGTTTATTAATTGTCCCTTAAGGGAAATCAGCTTTTGAGGTTGTGCTCATGACGCGATTATCGAAACTTTCTTCAAATGTCCATCAATCCTACCTCGTAGATGACGAAAATGAGGTCCGTTGAAAATTGTATATATATATATATATATATATATATATATTATATTATATATATATATATATTTATATATACACATTTGTCTGTTACCACTCTAGCGGTCGCAATTTTTGTCTTATCGTTACCAAACTCGACATATAAGCGTTTTATAAAAAGAAAGATCGAGTTCATTAATGGCTGAAATTTGATCATTGGGGGGAGGGGGTTAGAGGGGAAGAATTTCGAAAATTCTTAATATCTAGAACCCTTCCCAAATATTGAGAGGCAAAACAAAAATGGCCAACTGAACAAGAATGGCGAGGAGACCGCTCGGAAGAGATGCAACTAGTGCCACTAAGAAAGTAAAATCAGAAGGTTCACCAAATACAAGTGTCATTCCTGTGGCCAATATTTGTGTCTTAGCCATTATGCCTATGTGTATCCTGGTAGCTGTTCAGTAAATATAAACTCAGAAGAATGAAAAGTAAGAAAAAAGCCTGCTTTGTCAATATAGAAGACTGATTTTGTATGTATGTATATTATACTTGTTTCCTATCATTTCTATTATTTTAATTAATGTTTTTTCTCATAAAATAAATGTATTTGTAAGTAACAGTAAGTGCAGTATTTGCAAGTTAAGGTTATACTATTACTGGGATGAAATGCGATCTGACAGATACAGCGCGACTACTTATGTAGCAAAGCTGGGCGTGACTACTGGAGTGTTAATTGACTTAACAGACAATATTTTTCATGGTTTTAGTAGTGTCACTTTTTTTGGTAAGGGACCATGGGGGCTTGTGAGCTACGGCACTTTCAGTTAGATAATGTTCTGACTCCTTTAATGTTTTTATAAGTTAAATTAGTAAATAATGCAATTATTGTAACCCTTTACTGTAGTGCAAATGTTTAGAGTTGGGGTAGTGAAAGGCCTAAGTGTATACAATGGCAGTTTCACTATGTTACTGAACTGAATTCGATGGTTTAATCAAATTTAGTTGAACTAAAATAATGATTCGCTTAAATATCTGAAATTGAGGTATAAATATGTCCATATCTCATCTTCAGAAAACATATCTTAGATAGTTCGTTATTAATGAAAAAATGCACTAGTTTTTAAGTACAATTGAATAATGAGATTCTCTCGACATTGATAGAAGACTTAATTTGATTCCATAATTTGACTTGTATTGGATGTGTTTGATAGGGTTAGGAGTATAAGTGAAATCCATCCTTTGTAATGAAGCGAATAATGAGCATTGCATTTTATAGCCCTAAACCTGAGACTTAACGATGGTCTTTTTTCTCTATCAACTGGCTGACTCCTGGTTCAGTGGCCTCCTCACCAACTTATTAAAAGTTGTTTATTTGTTTATTTTTGGCAGTTCTGCGGCTGCCTACTTCGGGCCTTTTATGTCGTTTTTTTTTTCTTTCAGATCCTCACTTAGCAAAAAGCACTCCAAAGAATAAAAGTTGCCAATAACAGGGCAGCCGTTCTTTAGCAATAATGTAGACTGTTATTAGGTAGGTGTTTTTTGACGCCCCATGATGTTGAAGAAACAATCCTTTAATCATTATAAGTCTGTCACGCAGGGACTGCGTTAACTAAGCAGATTTCCCACGTGCGTCATGTATTCCCGTGAAAAAAGCGAATATCTCTGTTAATAATCAACACAGTAAAAAAAACCTGCATATCAACGTTTATAGAACATTACATTAGCAATAAGATCGTTTTTATATAATTTTTCGATATGTTGCATTATAACGTAGATATTAAGAACTTGAGAAATTCCCCCTCTCCGGGATCTTTAGTTTTACATTAAACGTTTAAATATTGAGTTTGGTAACGACCAAATAAAAATTGCGACCGCTAGAGCGTTAACAGACACAAACATCTTAGCAGATTTCCCTTAAGGGAAATCAGCTATTGAGGTCGTACTCATGACACGATTTTTGAATAATTTCTTCAAATTGTCCATCGATCCTACCCAGGAGATGACGAAAATGAGGTCCGTTCAAAATTATATATATTTTAATTTTTATATTATAGTTATCAAACTCGATATTCAATCGTTTTATGTAAAAAGAAAGATCTAGTTCGTTATTCCTGAAATCGGGCCAGTGGGAGGGGGATTTAGTGCAGAGTATTTTCCAAAAATTTAAAATATCTCCGTTATTATACGTCGGATCGAAACATTTATTAGAACCAATGTTATTTCAATTACAAGTTACTATAAATATTGTTATATACATTTATGCTCTATCTTGAATATTAACCGAGATAGGTACATTTTTCAGTTTTCAGCCTTTAGCAAACCCCCACTTCTACACATGTTCGTTATATAATAAACCAGATTATTCGAAGCTTTAAAGAGACCTTTATTATAGGAGATACATGAAAATATATTCTGTTGACTCACCGTGTTAAGTTCTTGGATTACTAAAATTTGATTGATTGAGATACAAATTATTCTGATTCATTATAAATTACAGTACTAGATGTAGTAAATAGTTTTCAATAAAACTAATATATTATATTCTGATATATTACAGTAATGGTTTTTTTTTTTGTGGTGAGAGGTTAGCAGACATGTTTGTTTACCTTTCAGACGCTTTCCGTCGGGAGGGGAAAGAGTTCTTATTACCTCTTGTATTTATTCTCTTAATATTCACGGATGTGGTGTGATACTTGTATACAGATTTGTCTAATGTTAAACTCCGCGAGGAAAATGTGCTTAGTTTATGGAGCCCCTGCGTGACGGACTTTATATAGTTTTGAACGGACCTCATTTTCGTTATATCGTTGATTGATGGAAATTAGAGAAAATATTTCGAAATTCGTGTCATGGGTACGGCTTCAATAGCTGATTTCCAGTAAGAGAAATCTTCAAAAAGAAAATAAATAAATAAACGACACTATTAATGGAAGAGATTTAAGACCTCACTAAATTGATGCCATATGTTGAAAAGTTATTATAAAAGCGCCAGGTTCATCATTCATCCTAAAAAGCAATTATTTTCACTTAGTGATTTTATGCAATACATATGTACTTACATACATACAATACATATTGGTTTGTTTTAATTTAGGTTTCATCAATAAATATATAAAAATTAACGTGTATTTTTGAAAAAAGCAATATTAGCTAAGTAGGGGCCTACCCAAAACCACAAAACATAGCAAAGGTTCTATGAGAAATAGAAGCTTGGGGGGGGGGCTCTAGTTTAGAGGGATGGGGAATTCGAAAATTCAAATTATCACCGCCATTATGAATCGGATCGAAAAATATAGAATAAATTTTTTAAAATAATTGATGATCTATAATTGTTGTTGTAACATTTTTTTTTTTTTTGAACCTAAGAATTAGGCGAGCTATTCTTAATTTTTCTTTCAGCCTTCAGTAACCCCCTACTTCTACTCCTTGGATTTTAGCTATCAGATATTGAGGTTGTAATCATGATGCAATCTTCTATCCTACCTAAGAGATGAAGAAAATGAGGTCTGCATATATATTTGTCTGTTACCGTAACGATATATACATTAATTGTTACCAATCAGGCTGAAATCGGGGGGAGGGGGTGTGTTTAGAAGGGAAGAATTTTGAAAATTCGAAATATTTTCGTTATTATACAGCGGATCGAAAAATGTTATAAAATCAATCTTATTACAAATTTAATATACTATAAATATTGTTATACTCATATTTTCTCTATCATGAATTTTAACCCAGATATTTCCATTATTTAGTTTTCTTCCTTCATTAAATCTCCACTCCTACTCATGTCAAATTAACAATAAGCTGTTATATCGTGAGCCATATTATTCTAAGTGTATATGTCGTTTCAGTCGATACTGAATATCATATTTGTTATTGGCTTAAATGGGAGGGGTTTAGAGGCGGGGATTCAAAAATTCAAAATATCTCCGTTATTATTTGTCGCTTCGTAAATGCTATAGAAACATTCTTGTGAAACTATTAATGTTCTACAATAGTTGTTCTATACATTATTTTTGTAACGCTAGTATTAAGCCAGTTATTCGCATTTTCTTGATTTCAAACAGAATTGGCATTGAGACGAGGTCACTAGTACGTTATAAGTAGGGAATCTGTATAGTTTACGCAACTCTGCTGGAACTTTTTTCCCCCATGCGGATTTCATTGACATAAAAAGATGTGGTTAAGTGGTCAAAATGGAAGCGTGTGGATGGGGGTGAGAGACTGAGCCTAACTAGACTGTTGATTGTAGTCTTAGATTCAGACTGTCCATAAGGGACAGAGGAGAGAGAGAGAGAGAGAGTGAGATGGTCACGTTCCTTCCGAATTACGAGCTGACGGGATATGAGTAAGGAGGATGAGCTAGAAGTGAGCGAGTAGATGGCCCCATCCCCCCCCCCGCGAGAGCGAGGCGCCAGGCGCCTCCCCTGATTGACCGACAACACTCCAAGCAATGAGCCAGAGGAGATAGCTCACCTAACTACTGTGTGTGGGTTTATCTCCTATCATCCACTTACCAAGACCCTTCCACCGTTATTATACATTCCACCGTTCCTTATTTGTTTATTAGCGACAGTAGATCGGGAGCGTGGGAATCGCCGCGTGGGGAATTGGTTGCTGTCATCAGCAGGAGAGCTTGCTACTTAAGCATTCATCTCAGCCATCGAGGATCGCTGCTCGCAAGTCAACTGTTGCCGAATACAAAGTAACCTCTGATAAGTGGTCCTCTTCTCAATCATACTCTCTCCTCTCTCACTCTCAATGCTTATTAGCCCTTCAACAAATGGATTAAATGCCCGTGTGAACACTCGCGACAATTGTATACTCGCTCACGTATCCAAGTAATCAGGACTTCCTAATTATCTTCCACTCGTGCGTCATCTTTATATTTATGATTCCTGATCAATATATCGAAAAATGTTATAGTACCTAGGAAGCATCATCACTCAAGAGAAGGTTAGTAGAGCTGTCAATAAATGCATAGCACCTGCTAAAGGAGCATTTTAACAAATAAGAAAATAAGGAAGGATACAAAAACAAATTTCTCAAAGTCTTTCGTTTGCAGTGTGCGGCTTTACGGGAGCGAAAGTTGGATTCTGTTCCTGAAAAAGTGAGCTACATCCAAAGCTGACCTAAGGCATTAGAAAGTCATATTGGAAAAGCAATTAACACGGATGAAAAAAATGACAAAACCTGGGTGTCACGATAAATGGTAAAACGTTGACCGATTTAAAATTTGGTGAATACATATACCTGCTTGTCGCTAACGTAAAGAATGTATTACTTGATTGAGGAATTTGGCCTGGTATAAGAGAAATCTTGGGTGAAATAATACATTAATTAAAGGAAGGACATGGCGAGCAACAAAAACCAAGCCATCAGGCCAAATAGTTTAGGTAAATCCCTTATATAATGTGGAAGGTAACTCTTACATGATCCTGTTAGTCACATTCTGGAAAAATATGAACAGAAACTTCTACAAAGACAGATCTCACTAGAAAAAAAGAATACTGGTACCTATGATAGCTGTCCGGCTGTGTGTGTGTGTGTGTGTGTGTGTGTGTGTTGTGTGGGAGAGTGTTTGCGTGTGATTGTGAATGCGTGTGTAAGATTTTAGGAATTTTAATCTTATAATTTTATTTATTTTTAATAGTTTTAATTTTAAGGATTAAACATATATATATTTTTTTTGTAATTTATTAGTCGTCATAGGTTTTAATTAGCTGGTTTCTTTATAAGATGTTCTTTAATTTTTGTTTATTTATTTTCCCAATTGCTGATTATTCGTGTTTTTTTGTTGAGTTTTGTTTTTTTTGCGTTCTAAGTTTGTCCTGTTTTAATAATAGTGTTTATTTTTACTGTTTTCCATATTTTATTTATTAATGTATTTGTTCATGAGCAATATCGCCTTGCCGCAAACACTCTACTATAAATAAATAAATACAAATATTGTGAAATTTACAAATAGAAGTACTATGGCAAAACTGACTAATAACAACAATAAAATTACAACATATCTAAAGAAAATATATGTTAGTAAACTTGCAAATATTTTATGTCTTTGGATTAAGAGGTTTTTCATTCGTATCATGTGTGAATACGCATACATTCGTTTCTTTTCATTCAAGGCATGCCTTTTATTTAGTGGAAATATGAAGTGATTGAAACCGGGACGGCTTTGCGAAAGGGAGAGGGAATCGTTAAAATCATACGTATAAGAGAAGAAGATGAGGCTTTAGGAGGCACAAAGGGAGCGAAGTTGAAACAGGGCCTCCAAAGGCTCAGGAATTCGGCGCTATATAGATTGGAAGGATTTCTCACTTAATCCCTCCGAGGTGGCTATGCCTTGAGAATTGGAAAATGATAAATTTAGGGGTAGAGTCTTCAAATACCAATAATAAAGGGTTGGATCAAAGGGACCAGGGTACAGGGGTCCTACCCACAACCCTTTCCCACCACAAAGAGAACTAATTGAATTATTTTTTACCCTCGCCTTTGGCTCCACTTCCCTCCTTTCCTACCTGTCAATCTGAACAGATTTTAATTTAATAATTCCCCTGATCTTTGTCCCTGTAGACTCCGGCTATCGGTAAGGCAAAACCAATTTCGTAATTAAGAGTTCAAAGCGGCGCCCTTTTCACATCTCCATGGTTTATCCCCCATCCAATACTCGGATACAGATCGGGATTCACCCTCTCCCCTCGCTTTATCTCTCGTATGGTCTATAGCTTTTTCAAAAAGGATTTCCTCGAATAAGTAAAGGGAACAAAGGAATGAGCGTCTGTTTGCTTGTCTTTCTTTCTAGTGGTTCCAGTTCTCTAATACTTTTATCTTCATAATATCTTCCAACATTACATTGATCACCCCCCCCCCCTCTAGCTTTCTTTAACTAACAACAAATTTTAAACTCCAATATTCCATATTTTTGTATTCATTTTTTCAATAAACTTTTTTTAAGGTAATGCTCCAAATTAGCAACTGAGATTGCCTTCCATAATTCGATCCATATACAATCACTTAACATATATTTTTTTTTTTATTTATTTGCTTTGTGCCCCACTGCGTTGGTGATTGGCATAATTAGAACAATGTATTTACTCCTTCATGCACTAACCTTTGTTGTACTTTATTTTTATACTATGGAAAATATTTCTTAAATATCTGTTTTTTTCTCTCATATCCGTGCTTTGACTAAATGAATATAATAAAAGTAACCCTTTTAAATCTTTTTTAGTATGCTGTAGACCTATTCTATTTTATACTATATGTTTTTTTAAAAGTTTATGTGTTTTAGATATGTTAGTATTTGTGGAATATATTGGCTGCTGTCAGTTAATAGTTCTGTCATATCGTAAGTTATGTAAAGGTTTTTTCGTTGGATGCAGTCTGTCAGTATGTGTTATCGTAAGGTGTTTGTTGCAGTATTTGCATATAGGGTTATCAGTCCTTGTCATTAAGTGTCTATGTGTCAGGTATGTGTGGCCGATCCTTAGTCTGGCAAGAACTACTTCCTCCCGTCTAGTACTCCTATAGCTTGATGGCCACTTCTTAGTAGTACTTTTGATACTGCGGAGGTGGTACTTTAGTTCCATCCATTCTGATTGCCATTTGTTTAGGATTCGGTGGCGTATATGTCTCACTATGTCTTCGTATAGTAAGTTTGTTTGTGTGTATTGAGTTTGTTGAGTAATTAGTTTAGCCTGGTAGTCTGCTGTCGTACTAAGTCCTTCCGGCACGGGGCCGGCCCTTCCCAGTGGCAGCAGTAAGCCCCCGCTGTGTAGCTGCTGGGTAGGGGAACCGTAGGAACAGTAGGTCCTTAGTCGGCTTTGCTGTTCCGGGCAGGGAACTCAATGTGAACTACGGGCTGGGTGGTGTCCGGAGTGGAGGCTTGCCTTCACTGCCGGTCGCAGACGTAGTGGTCGTGTGTTCAAAGCACGAGGACGTACAGGCCAGGAAAACTGGTACATGTACGGGAGTTCTTCTCTCGTGTGGGAGCTGGGTAGTAGGGGACCGTCCCGTTCCATAGGGCTCGCTTCTTGACCATCGTAGCGAGTCCTCAGTGTTCCACGAGGTTGTTGGATTGGTGTGGAAGGATTAAGGCCTTGCGGCTAGGTGCCTTCCACATTGTAGCCACTCCTCGACGTGGGTGCACAATGTCGTACTAAGTCCAAGGTCTTCGTGTCCTGGCAGCCAATATAGGGTAATTGTATTTTGATATGTTTGTTGTTTATGAATTTCTTCTATTATGTTTAGTGCTATTGGGTGAGTGATGTAAATGTCTCGGAGGGTTAATAATGAGCTTAGTGAATCTGAACAAATTAGTGTGTGTTTGGGCTGTGATGATGTAGCGGTAACAGACATATATATATATATATATATATATATATATATATATATATATATATATATATATATATACAGTTTTGAACGGACCTCAATTTCGTCATCTCCAGGGTAGGATCGATGGACATTTGAAGAAAAATTTTGAAAATCGCGTCATGAGTACAACCTTAATAGCTGATTTCCCCTATAACATTACTCAATCCGACTCATAATAACGGAGGTAATTAGAATTTCCGTTTTCCTTGCCATCAATAAACCCTTATACTCCTCTTGGTTCGTTTTAAGCTCTTAACATACTTGATCTTTACTTTTAGCTTCGAATAAATGAGATTCATGATGTAACAGCTTATTGTTAATGACAAAAGCAGTAGTGGTGGTCTACTGAAGTATAAAATCGAAAAACGACAAATACCACTGTTAATAATCAAGGTAAAGAAAATTTGTATAAACAATATTTACAGAATATTAAATTTGCAACACAATTGATCCTGCATATTTTATCGTTTGGAATTTTTGAAGTTCCCTCATCTAAGCATGCCCTTAACACTAATCCGATTCCATTCATTAACGAACTTGATCTTAAGTTTTACGTTAAATGCTTCAATTTTGTCCTAGGTTTATACAAGTTCATGGGAATTTCATTCACTCAATTACAAATAATAAAAGTTATCCAAATGAATTTGACATAGCTCATATTTTTGACGCCTTATTAATTGATGATTTCTTCCAAGAACAAATGACAAATCTCAATGATAAATCGTCCGTCAGGCAGGGGCTTCGTAAGCTAAGGAGATTTCCCAAGTGTTGGTACAACACTTGTGACTTAATATCACCACGTATTCTCTATTTCTATGTAAAAACCGATGATTAGAAGGGGTTGGGTTACTGAAGATCGAAAACCAGAATGTACGAATAACTCGCTTAATTGTCGAGTTACCAAAAAATGCAGGTAACAACAATTGTAGAAAATTAAATGTTTAAGAAGATTGATTTTATGATCCAACTCATAATAACGAAAGGAATTTTGAATATTCTAATCCCCCACCTCTCTAAACCACCACTATTCCAGGTCCGACTTCAGCCAATAACAAATATGATCTTTAGTCTTGACTGAAGTGCCTAAATATCGTGTATGGTATAGATGAAATAAACATTTCCGAGTTAAGAACGATATAATCTTCATTGAAGGCGTCATCACATGACGTATTTGCATGTGTCTCACAAAGTAATAGTTCGATGAACACCATATTTTGTATTTAAACTTGGAATGAAGTGCTTCATGATGTAACAGCTTATAGCTAATATGAAATAAATAGGAGTGGGGGTCTACTGATGGGCGAAAACTAAAATATGAAACACAGTTAATATTCAATATAGAGAAAATATGTATATAACAACATTTATAGAACAGTACATTTAGAATAAGATTTTTCGATTCGACGCATAACAACGGAATAATCTTTCTTGATCTTTATTTTTACATGAAACGTTTAAATATCGAGTTTGGAAACAATCAGAAAAATATTGCGACTGCTTGAGCGTTATTTTGAAACCTCATTTTCGTTATCTCCTGGGTAGTATGGAAGGACACTTGAAGAAATATTTCAAAAATCATGAGTACAACTTCAAAAGTTGATTTCACCTAAGGGAAATCTGCTGTAATGAACTCAGCGAAGAAATGACTGATAATTCATGGATATAGTATATTAACTGTAATTAATAATGTAGAACACCAAGATCTGGGTGAATTCAGATAATCTATTATATGCTTACTAGGTACTCGTTTATCTCTTATCTTGAGGAAAATCGACCTGTGAACGTCTCATTTATGGTTTTTATTTAGATGTTATGCATTCTCGTGTGATCTATGGTTTTCACTTCTTCCTTATTAATGTTACTTATGAGTTATTTCCTGTTGTAGAATATGCTCTAGAGAATAAAGAGATAAATACTGTAATGCTTATTAGCAAAAAAAAAATCACTGAAATTAGTGACGTCTCATAGAATTTTCATGAAAATAATAAATAAAATACCAAAAGTTTAGTTTTGGTCTATTAAATACATAAACTAAAACTACGTCCCGTGACAGTGGACAAAATTCAGACATTTAAATATATGCACAATACAAGTGTAGTCTACACAAACATACATACATTAGCAAACAACAATAAAACTGAGGGAACATTCAAATAATATTTATTCAGTTGACGTACTACGTAAACGATATTGGCCCCCATACAGGAAATACTTAGAAACAATTTACCTGTGCTGACATGTTAATGAAATTAATAAACAAAAAGCAGCCCAAAATTAACATAAGTAACTAGTTTGGCGACCGTTGTACCAAGTCCCTGAAGCCTAATTAACAGTAAATTCCTAGAATTAGGTAGTATATTTTCGTTTCAAATTAAAATCATCATGCGCAAATAGAACACGTCTCTTAATTCCATCTAGTCACCTATTTCCATTTATCTCAAAACGTAAAAGTTCAATGAGAACAATATTTGGTATTTATGCTTCAAATAAAGTGATTCATAATATAACAGCTTATTGTTAATATGACACGAGTAGGAGGTTAATAATCAAGATAGTGGAAAACATAACTATATTTATAGACATTATATTTGATTCTATACAATTTTTCGGTCCTACGCCAAATAACGCAGAAATTCCCCCAATCTAACTCCCAAATCCCCCCCTCCCTCCGGTCCGAATTCAGCCCTTAAATTTAAAATAAACTTGATCTTTATTTTTACATAAAACGTTTAGATATCTAGTTTGGTAATGATAAAAAAAATTACTATCGCTAGAACGTTAACAGATATATATATATATATATATATATATATATATATATATATATATATATATATATATAATTTTGAACGGACCGCATTTTTGTCATCTGCTAGATAGGATCGATGGATATTTGAGGAAAGTTTTCGAAAATCGCTCATGAGTACGACCTCAATAGCTGACTTCCCTTAAGGTCCCTCAACCCCCTAACCACCCCTAACGCAGGTCTTAGATTTCTTATCTGCATAGTCTACTCAACGTTCAGTCAGTGATGCAGGGCAGTTTTGGCTAAACTATTTATTTATATGGAATGTTAAATCATCTAAACATAAATTGAAAATAAAATATATAGTCCGACTAAATAAATATGTAAGAAGACTGAAAAAGTCCGTCATGCAAGGGCTGCGTAAACTAAGCAGATTTCCCACGCGAAGGTTTACAATAGATAAATATACATATAGGGAACTCTACCACGAATGCTCAGTAAATTTACAATACAAGTTAATAATCTCTACAACGGAAAGCTGCTAAATTGTAAACAAACAGGCCGGCCCGCCTCGAAGCGCTGCATAGATAAACCGGAAAGACAAACAATTAATGAAATATATCTGAATTTAAGATATTAATTTTATTGAAAACTATTTACTAAAGCTAGTGCTGTAATTTGTAATGAATCAGAATCAGTTTTATCTTAATCACTTAAATTTTAGTAATCCAAAAACGAAAGAAGAGGGGTGGTCAACAGAATGTATTTGTATATATCTCACAAAGTAAAGGTTCAATGAAAACAATGTCTGGTATTTAGGCTTCGAATAATGTGGCTTATTATATATCAGATTATTGTTTATGTAACATTAGTAGTTGTATTAGTAGTATAGTATAATATTCAAGATAGAGAATAAATGTACATAACAATATTAATAGGACATTTAATTTGCAATAGTATTTATTCTATACAGTTTTTCGATCCGACTTATAGTAACCGAGATATTTTGAATTTTCAAAATTCTCCCCCTCTAAACCCCCCCCCCTCCCCCTGGTTCAATTTCAGCCGTTAACGAACTTGACCTTTCTTTTTACATAATACGACTAAATGTCGAGTTTGGTAACGATCAAACCAAAATTGCGACCGGTAGAGCGGTAACAGACAAATATATATAACGTACATATCCTTATATATATATACTTTTGAACGGACCTCATTTTCGTCATCTACTAGGTAGGATCGATGGACATTTGATGAAAAATTTCGAAAATTCCTTAAGAGAAATCTGCTAAAACATGTAAATTCGCTTGGGAATGCTCAAATAAAGTTGAAACCTAAACCAAGGGGTGGATTTTCGAAAATTCGAAATTATCTCCGTTAGTTTACATCTGATCGAATACTGGTATAGAACAAATCTTATCGAAAAGTAAGTGCACTATAAATATCGCTATATACTTTTATTCTTTATCTTAAATATTAACTGAGATATTTGCATTATTCAGTTTTCAGCCTTCAGCAAACCCCCACTTCTACTCATATTACATAAACAACACTCTGGTATGTAAAAGTCCGTCACGCAGGGGCTGCGTAAACTAAGCAGTTTTGCCACGTGAAGTTTTACAATAGAGAAATCTGCCTAATAACAGCTGTAGTAGTAAGAAACCTCTAAACCTATTCACGAGGGACGAATAGTTACGAAAACGGCCCCCAGAGCTCACGGCGGAAAGTCCGAACATAGCCACTGCTGCCGAACACATGCAGAATACAAATGCAAATATCTCAGTTAACATTCAAGATACAGAATAAATGTATAGAACAATATTTATAGTAAATTTAATTTGCAGTAAGATTGATTCTGTAACATTTTTCGATCCGACGTATACTAACGGAGATATTTCGAATTTTCGAAAATCCTCCCCTCTAAACCCCCCCTCCCACTGGTCCGATTTCAGCCATTAACGAACTTGATCTTTCTTTTTATATAAAACGACTAAATATCGAGTTTGGTAACGATTAAACAATAATTGCGACCGCTAGAGCGGTAACAGACAAATATATATATATATATATATATATATATATATATATATATATATATATATATATATATATAGATAGAGACAGTTTTGAATGGACCTCATTTTCGTCATCTCCTGGGTAGGATCGATGGACATTTGAAGAAAAAGTTCGAAAATCGCGTCATGAGTACAACCTCAATAGCTGATTTCCCTTAGGGGAAATCTGCTAATAAACCACATTATTTGAAGCTTAAATACCATATATTGTTTGTACATTTATTATACAAGATTGATGCAAGTATGTAGTGGTCCCACCGCCGTCTTAAGTTCTTGGACTACAAAAATTTGATTGATTGAGATAGAAATTATTCTGATTTATTATAAATTACAGTACTAGATATAGTAAACAGTCTTCAATAAATTTAAAACGTTATACTGTGTTATATTTCAGTATTTGTTTTTCTTTCCGGTGAGTAGTTGGCAGAGCTGTTTCTTTACATTTCAGACGCTTCCCGGTGGGAGTTTTGTTATTTTCGTTTGTATTTATTCACGATATTGACGGTGCTATTGTGTTACCAGTATGTAGATTTATCTATTGTTAAACATCACGAGAGAAATCTGCTTAGTTTACGCAGCCCCTTACACTCCGTGACGTACTTTGATCAAGTATATTGCCATATATGCCCCTTTCCATAAAACTGATAAATATAATAATTACTTACATAGAGTAATCAAATACGTAATTAGAAATAAATCACGGCTATCCCCAAATATACACAGTTCTTATTATTGTATACTAAGTAAATTATTTATTTTAATATTGCATTAACTACTAGCTTAATTTTTATTTAACCAAGTTGTTGTAAACATAATCTTTAATTATGCCATATTTAGCATGTTATACATGATAAAAGAAGTAGATGAAAGTCCATTTTTTTTTATACTGCTTTCTATCGTTATTGGTGAACCTTTTCTAATGTAGATTAAAAATCTTTCATGTTTTTTTAGATTCTTACAAATAATTACTTAGCAACCTATATTATGATGCAATTTTAAAGACGTAATTGATACAATATACTTAATTTTATAATTCAAATCAAGGATCTAATAAATAGAATATTAGTAATTTTTTTTTATTGAACTATTTATTTTTAGTTTGTTGTTCATAAGAAACAGAAGGAAAAAATATTTGGTGAAAGGCAAGACACAAGTCCTCTAGAAGAATCAAAATATATTAAGAACGTAAATGTAAGTAAATAAAAGTCGTTTTCTTAGGGAATGAAAAGATATTTAAAATTCCTCTTGAAGCATTTTCAGCTGCGTCACTCTGAAAATTAGTCGAGTAAAGCGCCCTTCAGGTAAGGGAATTAATTAAAAAAACAAATTCCAGGAATACCGATAAACACGAAACTCTCCTAAGAATAATATTATCTCAACATAGCTAATTTGCCATACAATGTTTCGGAAGGGGGAAGATTTACTGGAATAAACCAATTTATTCCGTCTATAAGATTTCATAAAGGGTTTAATATTAAAATTGTATCCTTCTTGCTTCACGGGCTCATTCTAAACAGGTTAGAGCAATTTAAAAAGTATAAACCCAAAATATATATACATACCGATCAATCTTCAATAGCCGGCCACTATATATTAGATGGACTAAATGGAAATCAGCTATTGAGGTTGCCTCATTAAGCGATTTTCGAAAACTTGCTTCAAATTTACATCGATCCTACACAGTCTAAAGTCTGTCAGGCAGGTACTGCGTAAAGTAATCAGATTTTTCAAGTACTGAAATATGATCTCATCTCACTATCTATTCTCTGTTTATCCCCTAGTATGAAGACTATGTAAACAGGGATTAAAATGTTAGCTGGACATGAGATGTTTATTGACTGAGGTACTTAACGTGAAAATCGGTTGAGTAGAAATAGGGGTTTACAAAGGGTGAAACCAAAAAACTACAAATAATTCATCAAATATTTTTGTACATAATAAATATTTTTTCAAGGTCAACCGATTAATCCTAATCAGTTTCGTACCTCTTAAATACTAAAAAAAGGTGCACTGGTCTAAGAGTCCAGTGTTCGTGTAGAATTATAAAGAATAAAGAAAGGGGTATATATATATATATATATATATATATATATATATATATATATATATATTATATTGTTGTTTTCGACCAGGTTATATATATATATATATATATATATATATGGTGTTGTTGTCTTTTGGAGTTTTGGTCAGTGTTGGTGATAAAATTTTAGTTCATTCCAATATTTAGAGAATATTTATTTTCTCTTCTTCAGGACATTAATGTAACCAGAGGTACAACAGTCATGTGCGATAGTTTTTAAGTATCTATAGTCTTGCCCTGAAAAAGAGAAAATAAATATTCGCGAAGTATTGGAATGGACTAAGATTTTTTTCACCAACACTGACCAAAACTCCGAAAAACAACAACACCGTATATATATATATATATATATATATATATATATATATATATATATATATATTATGTCCTAATGTTTTTGTATCGCTATAGTTGTAACAATATCCAATAGCTGCAGTATAATAATTATAATATAGTTCAACAAACAAAAGACAATAAATTATAGTGAGCCAAAAACATAAGGCAGTGACCCTGGACAATGTAACAGACTTAGGTAGGTTTTAATCAGTACTCCTAATGTAACCAGTAGTGCAACAGTTATCTACAATAGCTTTTAAGTATCCTTAGCCTTGGTAAGTAGAATTAACACAAACACTATCTGTTACGCGATAGTCTAATAACAATGTGCAAAATATATATTGTGCAAAGTAGTGCCTGTACTTTTTAGCCCTGAAGAAAATAAAATAAATATTCTCTAAATATTGGCATAAACAAAGATTTTTTCACCAACATTGACCAAAACTCCAAAAAACAACAACAACAACATATACATATATGTATATATATAGGTGATTGAGGGGAGATAAAAGATAGTGGGGTTAGGGGACAAAGGATTCCCCTTTTCTGTGGAGTGTTGGTAATTGAGCTTGTTTTACATCCATGTGGGTGGGATAGAGAAAGATGGATGAGGGGACAATAGGAGTGAGAGAGAGGAGGAGAGGGCAGGACCTCGAGATGGAGACGTAATACCTAACGAGTGGTTGGCTATAATTATCGGTTCTGACCCCCCCCCCCTTCCAGTCCCTGTAATTAATAGAGATGAGCCTCTATTGCCACTTCCTCCGCTCACGTGCTCTCTTACGTCATCAATCAATTAGTACTAATGACGACCTTTTTCCTATTTTTTTTTTGTTCTCTCTTTTTGTCTTTGGATGTGTGCTCGCCCACGCCTGCCTCCCCCCGGCCGCCCTTTCTTTACGACACAAGGCCCGTTTTACACTTCCCAATTCCCTTACTGGCCTCCTTTGTCCGGCTGTAATTCTCGTGAGATTTATATTATGGGCCAATTATACCCACGAAATAGAACCACTTGCTGCAACAAGGCACTAGGGCGTCTTTAGGATGGTGAGTGTAAAAATCTGAAGTGGGCACCAATTGACTTCCTTCTTCTCCAATTATATTAAGAAAGCCTATCACGCAGGGGATGGGTAAACTAAGCAGATTTCCCATCTCCTAGTGTAAGAAACTTGTGATATCAACTCACCGCGTATTCTCTATTTCTACGCAATATAACGAAGATAAATTATGAATTTTCAAATTCCCCATTCTCTAAACCTGCCTATTGAGAGTCCAATATCAGCCATTAACCATTATGACCTTTAGTGTTGAATGAAACTGTTAAGTATTAAGTATGGACCAAAACAAATAAACGTTTTCGAGTTAAGAACGTGAATTTTTAAATGTTCATAGTAGTAAGGGCTGACTAAAGGCTGAAAATAAAAAAAATCCAAATATCTCGGTTAATATTGAAGATAGAGAATAACTCTATACCTATAATAATCTTTATAGTAAATTTAAGTAGCAATAAGATTGATTCTATATCATTTTCGATCCGATTTATAACAGAGGTATTTCGAAAATCCCCTTTTCTGCCAGGGCGGTGTGTGTGTGTGTGGTTATATATATATATATATATATATATATATATATATATATATGTATATAATATTTATACTATAATTGTAAATTTTTACATCTGTTGGATTTATGTATAGTATATTTGTCAGTTACTGCTCTAGTGGTTCCAGTTTTCATTCGAAAAATATAACATAAACGATTTAGGTAAATCCAGAGATCAAGGTGGTTAATGGTTCAAATCGGAACAGTGGGAGGGAGGGGGTTAAGAGGTGTGGACATTTCATATATACCATACTCAAAATTTAACTTTTTCATTCAAAGGTAAAGGTCACATTAGTTAGTCTGCTTAGTTTATCCAGACCCATATGACGGACTTCTACCGTTTTGCAGTTCTGAATTCAACATAATATAGGAATACTATGAACGGGGAGAAGTGTGAATTGGAAATTTCACCTAAAATGTATTTTATTTTTGCATAAATCGATCACGCCCATTTGTTGTAGAAAACTCTTGCCTTGGGAGGCACGTATACAATTTAAGACTTGACTTGGTCGTTTTCGATTGGCCGGAGAACTTCAGTCATAGTAAGCAGAACGTCTTGAATGTCTGATACATACATAGACCATTGAACTATGGATGAATGGACCATTAAAGGGCTGCGTTGACTGATTATCAGAAGCTATCAGCACTATGTATATAATTAAAATTAAAAATGGGGGTTTAAACAGAAGAACAGAAATCAAACAGATATACAAATTGTTTTCTATGTTGTTAGAATCAATTTCTAAACACATTTTTACTGTTTTATATTGCATTACATTTACATTTCCTGTAAATCGATGCTACAATAAATATAAATTTTTACAGCTTGTTAGATACCACCATTATTCCAATTTTCTTTCGAGTGTGCGGAAATGCTACGAAGTATCAGAGAAAGTAAAACCGTAGAGCAATAAAGAAGTTTTTTTTTTTTTTTATTAATTTAATAAAATCTGACGTATAATCATATTTGCTTGTAAATCAATTTGAAGCTAGTGTTCTATTTATTATTATTTATTTGAGATGCCGCTACAATGGCGATTCATCTTTTAACATGTTTGAATATAGTTTTACAAAATTAAATAAATATTAACATTTTTACACAGCTAACATTTACTAATGTACAAAATAAATAGAATGGACAAAACTAAATATAAAGTGTTCGTATATTTACAACATGAGGAAAAAATAGAAAATAAAAAGAAAAAAAAAGATAAATAAAAATAAAAGAAAAACTGTAAATAGTTAAACTGGAAGGAGTTCTAGAGGGTAAGTAAAATAGTGTAATAAATGGATGGGAAAATATTAAAAGAAAAAACAATATTTCCAGAAATGTGTACTTGTTAATTCAGTACTTGTGGCAATAAATTGAGTTTTAATATTGCCCCTATAGACCTCAGTTAATACGTTATTTTACCTCTCTTTGAAACTTTTTAAAAGTAATATTTTCTGATTTAAAATCTTTTTTAACTTACATACATTTTTGTTCACTTTTTAAGCAGAATTGAGACCATTGAGGGTTTCTGAGCCACGAAATTAATTTATAATGGACAAGAATGTATTTCTCTGAAAAAAAATTCCAAATACAACACATTACTGAAATGAACTGGTAATGAATTGTTGTGTTTGTTTTCTTACAGTTAGCAGCGTGGATATAATTGTGGATGGAGGGGGAAAAAAAAGATTGACAATGACATGCCAAGATCCATATTGGGTTCTTGTTTTTAAAAAAGAAATGATACCTTAAACAGTATCACGTAATGAATGATTTGAATTGGCGTGACCCCTTGAGCTGTTCTCGCTTCGAATGAGTCAGGAAGAAAGGCAGTTGGTACTCCATTAAAAGTAGGGCAAGAGAACTGTCAGCCCTAGACAGGACATCCATCTCACAATTTCGCAGTTGTTAGTTAGACCCAGTAGATTCAATTCATGAGTCACTCATTTCCTAGACAATGGACACTGCCTTATAATCCAATCCACGCCTTGCTCCTCTTAGCTACACATCCTCATATACAAAAGGCTCCTGTAGGCCCAGTATCATTTCAGCTTTTATGTTGGCCCACAATCTGCTATGTAATACAGTCCGCACATTCCTTATTAGGGTCAGTTGTCTTCGACACGGACCTTTATAGTTTCTCACTCTTATCAACCTCTTGCCAGTCCGCCTCCCACAGCCTTTGAGCAGATTTAGAGAAATCTGCTATTGAGGCTGTACTCAAGATGGGATTTTCGAAATCCTTCTTCAAATGTCTAACAATCCTATCCCAGGAAACAACGAAAATGAGGTTCGTTCAAAATTATATATAACTTTTTTTTTTTTTCTGATCACTATCAAACTGGATATGTAAACGTATTATGAAAAATGAAGATCGAGTTCGTTAATGGCTAAGACCGGAACAGAGGAGGGGGGGGGGCTGTTTAGAAGAGGAGAATTTATAAATTTCGATATATCTCCGTTGAAACGGATAGAAAAACTGTATTGAATTAATCTCATTGAAAATGTAATGTTCGGTAAATGTTGTTATATACATGTTTTCTCTATATTGAATATTGACAGAGATAATTTCATATTTTAGTTTCAGGCCATAAGTAAACTCCTACTCCTACTGATATCATATTTACAATCTTGACATATGCTCAAGATTAAATACAAAATATGGTATTCATTGAACTATTACTTAATGAAAACAAGCAAATACGTCTTGTGATGAGGTCATCAGTACGGATTTTTTGTTCTTTACTCGAAAATGTTTTTTAGATCTATACCATACTCGATATTTACCCGTTTCAGTCAACACTAAAGATCATATTTATTATTGGCGGAAATTGGACATGGAATAGTGGTGGTTAGGAGAGGGGGGGGGGTATGAAAATTCAAAATATCTTCGTTATCTTCGTGATTAGGGATCATGAAATGTTATACAGCCAATATTGTAAAACTTTCATTTTCTACAACTGGTTCCTATGCATTTTTTGGTCAATTATTAAGCGATTTATTGATTCTTTCATGTTTTGTGCTTTCAGTAACCCGCAACCTCTAGCCATCGGTGTTTTACATGTAAATAGAAAATACGTGGTAAATAGAGATTTCCCTTAAGGGAAATCAGCTATTGAGGTCGTACTCATGACGCGATTTTAGAAAAATTTCTTCAAGTCTCCATTGATCCTACCCAGGAGATGACGAAAATGAGGTCCGTTCAAAATTATATATATATATATATATATATATATATATATATATATATATATATATATATATACATATATACATAACGCTCTAGCGGTCGCAATTTTTGTTTGATCGTTACCAAACTCAATATTTTATCGTTTGATGTAAAATGAAAGATCAAGTTCGTTAATGGCTGAAATCGGAGCAGTGGGAGGGGGGGGTTTAGAGGGGGAATTTCAAAAATTTAAAATATCTCCGTCGTTATGCGTCGGATCAAAACATTGTATAGAACCAATCTTATTGTTAATTAAATTTACTATAAATAATGTCAGGTACATTTATTCCCTATCTTGAATATTAACCGAGATATTTGCATTTTTATTAAGTCTGTGCTGAGTTGAGATAGGCTGAAGTCGGTTCTATTAGGGACTTTCCGCCGAAAGCTAGTTCGGCCATTTCCTTAACTCTTCGGCTTTCGTGAAATTGGTTTAGAGACTCGTTACTACTACTGTTATTAGTAGGTAGATTTCTCTATTGTATAATTTCACGTGGGAAATCTGCTTGGTTTACGCAGCCCCTGCGTGACGGACTTTTTCTTGTTTTGTGCCATCATTAGACACCTTCTATTCATCAGTTTGGTGAGTTATACCAGTACGTGGGAAAGTTGCGTAGTTTATGCAGCATAAATTATTAAATTAAAGTAACAACCAGAAAGTTTTTGGATACATATATTTCTTCTTGTTCTTATTTTTCCTCTTCTGACAACGGAGTGTATTAATTTAGCATTGGAGTAGGCTGGTGAGGGGCTAGAGTAAGGCAGAGGTGGGAAGTGGAGGTAATGGTGCACTATGAGTAGGAAATATGTAGAGAGGTCGGACATCCATCTGCTCAGCCGGCTCCTCCTATACATACCGAATTAGGTCCATCATTAGCTCTGCGTTCAATCCACCCCTATCTGCTTCACTGTCATTGCGGGAAATAGCCTCACTCCTCCCTCTCTCTCATTACCATCCAATCCCTTCCTCTTCAATCTATGACAGCCAGCTAACCTCTTAAATAAAAAAAAGTACGTAACGTAGGATAAGCAGGTTTACCACTTACGCCACTTATTTGCATTTATCTCAAAACGTAAAAGTTCAATGAGAACAATATTTGGTATTTAGGCTTCACATAAAGTACTTTAGTTTACTGATGGGATCGACCAGTTCAAAATGATATATATATATATATATACACATATATATATATATATATATATATATATAGATTATTATTATTATTATGGGGGAGGTTTATACTCAGTGAAAACTGGAGTAAAATCCATATCGGGGGAAAATCCAACCGATATGGAGTTTGTGAGTGTGACATGTTATGGGGAATTTAAAACTTTTCGCACGATTCTAGCAGTATCAAGAAGTACCCCTTGCTGTGCTTCTTTTATAATTGCTGTTGGCAGATTTAAGTTCTTGGTGCCTGCAATCGTTGTTTTTGGCACTAATCCATTTGAACTTACTATATTATTATTATTATTATTTATTAACGTCCACTTTTTGCAACTTAGGCTAATCGGGACGGGTTATCTACAAGTTACCACCCTTTTCTAGCCAGGGTGGGATTTTATTTATATATATATATATATATATGTGTGTGTGTGTGTGTGTGTGTGTGTGTGTGTGTGTGTGTATAAATATATTAGATTCACATAGTCTCTAGGTGTATGTCCGAATGTGGTGAATGTCGACATACATCATAGGCTGATTGTCGACATACACCGGTGAGGGCCCGAATGTACAAGAATGTAATGAAATATTCGATCTTACACCGATGTATTTAGTGCTTGTTGACATTCACCGGTGAGGGCCCGAATGTACAAGAATGTAATGAAATATTCGACCTTACACCGATGTATTTAGTGCTTGTTGACATTCACCGGTGAGGGCACGAATGTACAAGAATGTAATGAAATATTCGACCTTACACCGATGTATTTAGTGCTTGTTGACATTCACTGGTGAGGGCACGAATGTACAAGAATGTAATGAAATATTCGACCTTACACCGATGTATTTAGTGCTTGTTGACATTCACCGGTGAGGGCCCGAATGTACAAGAATGTAATGAAATATTCGACCTTACACCGATGTATTTAGTGCTTGTTGACATTCACCGGTGAGGGCTCGAATGTACAAGAATGTAATGAAATATTCGATCTTACACCGATGTATTTAGTGCTTGTTGACATTCACCGGTGAGGGCTCGAATGTACAAGAATGTAATGAAATATTCGACCTTACACCGATGTATTTAGTGCTTGTTGACATTCACCGGTGAGGGCCCGAATGTACAAGAATGTAATGAAATATTCGACCTTACACCGATGTATTTAGTGCTTGTTGACATTCACCGGTGAGGGCTCGAATGTACAAGAATGTAATGAAATATTCGATCTTACACCGATGTATTTAGTGCTTGTTGACATTCACCGGTGAGGGCTCGAATGTACAAGAATGTAATGAAATATTCGATCTTACACCGATGTATTTAGTGCTTGTTGACATTCAACGGTGAGGGTCCGAATGTACAAGAATGTAATGAAATATTCGACCTTACACCGATGTATGTAGTGCTTGTTGACATTCACCGGTGAGGGCCCGAATGTACAAGAATGTAATGAAATATTCGACCTTACACCGATGTATTTAGTGCTTGTTGACATTCACCGGTGAGGGCCCGAATGTACAAGAATGTAATGAAATATTCGACCTTACACCGATGTATTTAGTGCTTGTTGACATTCACCGGTGAGGGTCCGAATGTACAAGAATGTAATGAAATATTCGACCTTACACCGATGTATTTAGTGCTTGTTGACATTCACCGGTGAATGTCAACATTGTCTGATTTCCGTCTTTCACTGTAACTACTAACCCAATTTAGACATTAGGCTATTTAATATTCTCTGAGACGAACAGGAGTGGGGGTTATATGGGAGGCCTGAAATTAAAAATAGCGGTATTACGTTTTCTATTGGGTTTCCTGCAAAAATGCACGTGACACAAGTTGATTATTTTGTTATTTAAAGTAACTTTTGTTGTATTCATTTTTGTCGTATAGCAAAGTATAAACGAGATTTAAACTAAAAACTAGAGCTGGAGCCAACAATTTTGTTGGGCACTAACGATTGAACTGAACTTAACAAATCACGGAATGTGAATTAGCACTTATTCTTCCATGATTATAAGATATATTAAAATTTTTAGGACCAAATGGGAGTGGGGGTTATGAGGGAGTCTTGAAATGAAAAATTGAGATATTTCGATTCCCATTGGTTTATCAACGATTGTCTATAAAAATACCATCATTAGTCAGTCAACTATGATTTCCCGGATATATTAGCTAGATTGTATACAGAAAATACATATATTATAGATGATATTTAATAATAATAAATGCTATCCATGATTATGATTTGAATTATTCACGGTCTGTCAAACAGTGGAGAGGGAATGATCAGAGACTTATATATATATATATATATATATATATATATATATATATATATATATTAATTTATTCTTCAAATCTAAAATTTTTTCAAAGCAATCAATTTTAGTCTGATCATTACCAAACTCGATATTTAAACGTTTTATGTAAAACTAAAGATGAAGTTCGTTAATGGCTGAAATCCGACCTGTGGGAGGAATTTCGAAAATTCGAAAGGTCTCCGTTATTAAAGTCGGACCGAAAAATTGTGTGGAACCAATCATATTACAAATGTTGTTTTGTACGTTTTCTTCACTTTCTTGATTATTAACCTAAATATTTCCATTTTTTAGTTTTCGGTCTTCAGTAATGCCCAAATCCAAATAATTAATTAACAATATGTTGTTATATTATGGAACCACTTTATTCGAAGCCTAAATACCGAATATCGTTCCCCATTGAACTTTTATGTTTTGCGATTAAGCAAATACTTGACGAACGAGGGAAATCAGCTTAGTTAACGCAGCCCCTGCGTGACGGAATTTTTAGAAATTGTTAATACTTTTTATTTCCACCAAGAATATTTTCAAGACTTTCATTAATCGCATCAAGATTAAGAGAGGGAGTTTACAAAAAGCCGGAAAATAAAAATCCATATATCTCGGTTAATATTCATGATAAAGAATATATGAATCGCTTTTATTATTGCAAAGGAAAAAAATATTGTATAGGACAAATCTTATTGAAAACGTGATGTTCAATAAATGTTGTTATGTGGATTTTTTCATTTTGATTATTGACGATGACATTTACATTTTTTTGTTTTTCAGCCTTCCGTAAATCCCCCACTCCTAGTCATGTCATATTAACCATAAGATGTTATATTATGAAGCACCATATTTGAAGCCTAAATACCAAATAATGTTTTCATTGAACACTTACGATTTGAGATAAATGCAAATACGTGACGCACTTGGGAACTGTGCTTAAGAAACGCAGCACCTGCCTATAGACTTTTGAGAATAATTAGAGTATCTTCTGATATATTCATGTGTCATTTCTGACGGACCGTATCTCAGCATGAACAATGTGTCACTTTTTTTTTCATTAGAAGGGGAGCCGGCGATAGAATTATTCGGTAAAATCGGTTTTATAATGACGATTTATTGGTAGTAAATTATATTCCGCCCCCGGCCGGTCACCTACTCGTTGGAATTGGATCGGAATCAAGTTTCAACTATTCTCTTACATCACCTATAAAGCACATCACTTGTCCACCCACTCCCTCGTATATTACTTACTTTTCTCATTAAACTCCTCTCTTTCCTTCTTCAATTGATGGATCTCTGACATCAGCCAGTGTAATTCTGACAGAAATACCCCAGTCCAAGCAAACCTGTATTCTCAGCGTCTGAATTTACTGCATTCTGTCACTCAATATTTAAAGCAAAATTAGCTAATAGCGATGCACGTCAACAGATATTACGTACGCCAAGGATTTCCATAATTAACTTTATCGACCATAGAGAAACGATCTAAAATTGGTTTAGCGGAAGTCAAGAAAACAAACTCATTAATGAAAATCTTTGATGACCGAAGTTGGATCTGTTTAAGCAGACTTCCCTTAAGGGAAATCCGCTATTGAGGTTGTACCAATGACGCGATGTTCGAATAATGTCCTCATATGTCTGTCGATCCTACACAGGAGATGACGAAAATAAGGGCAGTTCAAAACTATATATATATATATATATATATATATAGATATATATATATAAAACAATAGGAACACTGTTTCCAAGTGTTCCTGATGTAACCAGAAGTGCAATACATAATGCACTATAGTTTTTAAGTACTTCTAGTCTTCCCCTGAAAAAGAGAAAATAAATATTATCAAAATATTGGCATAAACTAAAAAAAAAAAAGTTGTTCACCATCATTGCCCAAAACTCCAAGAAACAATAACAACGCCATATATAAATATAACCTGGTCGAAAACATCCACACAATGTCTGGTAGCGCTCTAGCGGTCGTAATTTTTGTTTTATCGTTACCAGTAGGACAGGGGGGTTGAAAGGGAATTTTGAAAATTCTTAATATCTCGGTTACTATGCGTCTGATTGAAAAAATGTATACATTCAATATTATTGTAAATGTAATGTTCTATAAATGTTGTTCGGTGTTTCACTATCTTGATTATTAACCGAATCATTTGCATTTTTTTTAGTTTTCGGCACTCAGTAAACCCCCAGTCCTACTCACGCCATATTAACAATTAGCAGTTATATAATGAAGCACATTATTTGAAATACCAAATATTGTTCTCACTGAACTTGTACATTTCGGCACTTAAACGTTTTATGTTTAACTAAAGATCAAGTTCGTTAATGGTTGAAATAATGAGGGGGAATTCTCAATATCTCCGTTATTATGCGTCGGATTGAAAAATTGTCTAAAACCAATCATATTGAAAATGTAATTTTCTATAAATGTTGTTAAGTAAGTTTTTTCATTCTCTTGATTATTATCCGAGATATTTGAATTCTTTAGTTTCCGGCCTTTAGTAAACCCCCACTCCTAATCATGTCATATTAAAAATAAGCTGATATATTATGAAACACTTTATTTGAAGTCTGAATCCAAATATTGTGCTAATTGCATTTACGTTTTATGATAGATTCAATTACGTGACGCATGTGGGAAATCTGCTTCATTGACACAGCGTCTGTTTGACTAACGTTTTTTTGCGGTTGCTTTTCACGTTGGATATCACAAGCTACAAATCTTCTGACATTTAGATTATAATTTGTGGTCTTTTTCAAGTCTGAACTCTCAACAACTGTATAGTAACTTTTTTACAACGATATCCGGCCTGTACATTGTTTATACGCACTCACACACACACACACACACACACACACATATATATATATATATATATATATATATATATATATATATATATATATTTATATATAAAATTGTAACCTCTGTCTGAACATTGATTTTTTTCGCGAAATTTCACGATAACTTTTTGTTTCAAAGCCATAGACGCCATAACTGTATTTTGTTTCTTTCGTGTGTGTTTGTTTGTTACCTTTTCACACATAAACGGCTGAACCTAATTTTATGAAACTTGGTATGTATATTACTGGTAGCCCAACTTAGACTTTAGGCTTTATTAATATTCTCTAAGACAAACGGGAGTGGGGGTTATAAGGGAGGCCTGAAATTAAAAATAACGATATTTCTTTTCCTATTGGGTTTTCGGCAAATATACACATAACAAAAGTTATTTAAAGTAACTTTTCTTATATACACTTTCGTCGTATACCGAAGAATAAATGAGTTATACGCTAAACATTATAGCAGGCGTCAATAATTTTATTTGGCACAAAAGAATCAACCGAACTAAATAAAACTCGGTATGTGTATTAGCACTAACGCCTTCATTATAACAAGCCATACCAACGTTTCTAGGGACGGGCAGGAGTGGGGGTTGTAAGGGAGACCTGAAATTAAAAATAGCGATGTTTCGTTTCCTATTGGTTTTTGGCAAATATGCACATAACAAAAGTTATTTATTTTATTATTTAGAGTAACATTTGTTATATTCACTTTTGTATTATAACAAAGTATAAACGAGATATACACCAAAAAACTAAAACGGGAGCTAACTATTTTATTGAGCTCTAACGGTTGAATCAAATTTAACAAAATTCGGTATGTGAATTAGCATTAATTTTTCCAATATTATAAGCCATATTAAATTTTTTAGGTTCAAACAGGAGTGGGGGTTATAAGGGAGGCCTGAAATAAAAATTTGCGATATTTCATTTTCTATTTGTTTTTCGGTTATTGATGTACGGGTATCTAAAACAGATGCCACCATTAAGCTTTGGGCCGCATCAAGGGAAAGGAACTTTAATTCATACATGATTTGGAAGACAGAATACTTTCTACGAGTATGAAATATACTGTTCATTACGTTACAAAAACCTACATGCACAGGAGACGGGAAATATAATAATATTAGAAGAGTGAAGTCTTAAAAAACAAATAGTTTTATTATAAACAAATGCACAGTAACGACGGGTATAAACCCTAAAAACAGTGACGGGGAAATGTCAAAATATTGTGGAAAGTAAATCCTTGCCAAAAAAATACCATCTTTATTCAGCCTAAAATGAATTCCCGTGCGAAGCCGGGTACCTTAGCTAGTATTGTAGACCATTCTGGACATCGGATACTAATACAGCGAACCCCACTTTTCTTGACGATATATTCTTGGGTGTGTTGCAAATGCCTTAGTGACAGCTGATGAGCTAGATGAAATACTACTTCTTCGGAACTCAGAAAAATAGAATAAGACAATAAGAATTTCAATTAAGAAAATTTTTCTATAGGACGCCATTCGAATTTCCTTATTTTGAAGAGAAATATAACATTTTTTTAAATGTTTTCATAGTTTCATTGCAAGGGTCACCAATAAATAACATTTTCCCTGCGCAAAGTTTATTTATTACTCCCCTACATGTTTTGTTCAAAAAATAATAACACTAATTTAAAAAAAAAATAGTAAAATTAATTAACTCTATGAAAATTCTTTGCTAGATACTCTATTAATAAGCGCTTACTTACATGATATATTTATTAAATCTAATTACAGATTGCTACTTACATTTCTGAAGTTTCTATTTCCCCTTACGTTCGTTGCGACTCTCCTTACTGGGGAGGACCCTTTCCATGAAACTATGAAGAACATATAAAAATATTGAGTAAAGAACAAGACGAACAGTTTTTATGTTTTTTATCAGAAACGTTTCAAAATCAGCGTAATGTTTTTTGATGCTACGAGTAGACATTTTAAGAACTTTTAAGGAACGATATTCATAATATGACTATGGCGGAATTGGGGGAATATCATAAATAATCCCATTGTTCTATGCATTAGTCTAATTATATATGTATATATCATTAGGTAGAGCAGGTGTGTAGGACTAAGAGAGTTTAATGGTAAGGGGCTGAGGACGGGTTCTAGATGGAAGATGAAGGCAGAGAGAAGTTGGATGGATAGCCGTCGCGAGGTGGTGGGGTAAGTTGGAGGACTAGGGGGTAAGGGCTTGATGTCTTGAAGGGTGAGCAAGGACCTAGATGACAAATCCCCGGGCTCTGATGGATACGGCCACCTATTTAATGGTAGGCTCATTACCAATCCGCCGACACCGGCAGTTGGCCCTAAGCGATGTGTACACACCCTATGGTTATTAATGCTATATTTTAGTTGGACTTGGATTAATAGCTCTAGGTTGGGGGACACATTTGACCAAGACGACGACGAAGGGGCCTCAAGGAGGCCGGGCAGGGGCCACCCCCGCCCCCAGCTCCCTCATTAATAACGGAGGTTTAAGGAGGTCGGATATATGCAATGCCTTGGACACCCACCTGCCCCCCTGCCCAAGCTCATTTATTAAACAGCTTACAGCCTCCTCCTCATTAGTGCTTCTCCTCTAATCTCTTCTCGTCAGTCCGCTACACCATCCCCCATCCCACCTCTTCCTTACCTTTGGACAAGCCCGCTAAACTTCACCACCTACTTTGCTCTATTTGTATTCATCAACAGCCTTTGATCAAACACGCTTCACACTCGCCTTTATAATTGCTCTTCCCCAAGTAAAACAAATTCTCCCGACAAGCTATGTACGTTTCTTGTATGCAATTTGTTGTTAATGTATTTCATTAAATAACGGCCAAGTGGTATTGTAAAAGTTTTGCTAAACAAGGCGTTCATCTGAAACACCCTGGCTAAATGTTCCAGCTTCTCCTCGTCATCGAGAATGCTGATTTTCGTTAGATTTTTGGCTACCTCCATCAGGCAATTCGTCGCTGGTTTGATTTGGTCACAGTCCGACGATAAAAAATGACTTTTGTTCCATACCGTTATCAAGTTTCCTGATGAATGTTCTGAAGAGCATACGGAGCCCATTATTCTCATTGATGAGGAGACGCTGAAGTAGATGGCCACAGTGGGTCAGTAGAATATTGGACAAGTATTAAGTAAAAATATTCATTGAAGAATGTAGGCATATTAATGTTGTTATAAAATCTGAACACTCAGACTGGCAAATGCTTTTCCTCTAATCTTTTCTCGTCAGTCTCACCTCCTCCGTACTCTTGGGAAAGCCCGCTAAACCTTGCCACCTACTTTGCTCTATTTGTATTCATCAACAGCCTTTGATCAAACTCGCCTTTACAATTGCTCTTCACCTAGTACAAATTTTCACAAGCTATGTACGTCTCTTGTATCTAATGTGTAGTTAATGTTTTTCAGTACCACATCGACAAGACAGGTATTTGTCTTGTGGTGTGGTATATTAGACATTTTTACTGCACAAACTTCATCTGAAACGCTCCGGCTATTTGAACCAGCGTCTCCTCGTGACTGAGAATACTGATTTTCCTTTGTCCTTCCGCTACCTTCTTCTGGCTACTCGCCGCTGCTACTTGTTATGTTTGGTCACGGTCGAGAGTCAACAACTATTTTTAGTCCTTGCATTGTGACAAAACTATAGCCGCGAATAGTACGATGGCTGCCACGGAACTAACGCATTCTCACTGACGATGAGACTAAATTTAAACATCGTCCACTCTTAGAATGCAGATTCGATAACAAAATTAGTATGGTTCCATTCTTCAGCAACGAAAAACAAGTTGCTACAGAGAATATGGCGCTGAGGATTTACGCTCAATGTTGTCAAAGTCCAATATCCTTCAGTTCCTTTACAGCAATTTATTCCAGGGTCTCCTCGTCTCTTCGGCACTCTAGTTCAGGTTACTTAACGGTATGGTTTAGTCCCAGTCCAAGGACTAAAAATGACTTTTGTCTCTCGACCGCGATCAAACCAAACAATCAATAGTGTCTACGAGTAGCCTGAAGAAAATTGCTGAGAAGCTAACGATACTTTATCACTAGTGAGAAGACGCTAGAGTTGATGGCCAGAACAGATCAGTAGAATATCGGACTAAGATAAAGGCCAAGCCTACTTGTAATAACCCCTCTCCCTGGTTTCGCAGTTCAAGCGGTATACTATGAAAAGCCCGTCACGCAGTGGCTGCGTTTACTAAGCAGATTTCACGTCACGTATTTGCATTTATCTCAAAACGAAAAAGTTCAATTAACACAATATTTAGTATTTAGGCTTCAAATAAAATGCTTCATAATAAAGCAGCTTATTATTAATGTGACATTAACAATAAGTAAGAGTCGCGTACTACTGAAGGCCGAAAACTAAAAAAATGCAAATATATCGGTTAATAATTAACAAAGTGAAAAAACGCACTTAACAACATTTATAGAACATTACATTTTCAATAAGATTGGTTTTATACAATTTTTCGATCCGACGCATAATAACGGAGATATTAAGGATCTCGAAATTCCCCTCTAAACCACCCTCCTACTGGTTGGATTTTAGCCGTTAACGAACTTGATCTTTATTTCTTCATAAAACGTTTAAACAACGAGTTTGGTAACGATCAAACAAAAATTGCGAAACGTTAAAAAAAGATATATATTACTTATATAAACATAGAAATGTAGAAAAATAGTTAAGATTTCCTGGGATACAACTGTATAATTGACATTATGTCAGTAGGAAGAAACAAATCACTGATAACCCTTTACGAATTACGAGTTAAATATTTTCAAACTATAAATTCAATCATTAGACTGATCAAACGCTTATAAATATAGAGTGGGAAAATACTTCTAGCACGTACTATTTACATTAAAACAACTTATTTCAATAAATAATTAATTAAGTGATAAAAATTTCACTTAAACTGCATTAAACTTGATTACATCATCAACCGATCAAATGCCTTCAAGTGAAATGCTAAATTCTTCTTCATAGGTAGAAACACCCTTTGAATACTAAACCCGCAATACCTTCAAATGCAGGTGAAACGACCTGCTCTATTGTTAGGAAGACTGAAATAATTCCATAATCCAAAATTGAATATGAATTTTATTATATTGAATACACTGAAAATATATTAATTGATCCGAAATTGAAAACTGAATTTAATTATATAGTATACTTAAGGAATATATTAATTGATTCAAAATTGCAAACTGAATTTTACTATATTGAATACACTAAAAATATATTAATTGACCCAAAATTGAAAACTGAAATTAATTATATAGTATACTTTAAAAAAATATTAATTGATCCAAAATTTCAAATTGAATTTTATTATTTTGTATGCAATAGATATATATTAATTGATCCAAAATTGAAAACTGAAATTAAGTATATAGTATACTTTAAATATATATTAATTGATCAAAAATTCTTAACTGAATTTTATTATATCTTTATTATATATTATTATATTACTAAAATATATTAATCGATCGAAAATTGCAAAGTGAATTTTATAATATTGTTTATAATAAAAGATATTAGTTTATCCAAAATTGTAAATTGAATTTTATTATATTGAAAATACTAAAAATATATTAATTCGTACAAAAATGCTAACTGAAATTAATTATATAGTATACTTTAAAAATATATTATTTGATCTAAAATTCTTAACTGAATTTCATTATATTGTATACACTAAAATATATTAATCGATCAAAAATTGCAAAGTGAATTTTATAATTTAGTATAAATTAAAAGATATTAATGGATCCAAAATTGCAAATTGAATTATACTATATGGTATGCAATAGAAATATATTAATTGTTCCAAAATTGCAAAGTGAATTTTATAATATAGTATTTATTAAAAGATATTAATTGATCCAAAATTGCAAATTGAATTATACTATATGGTATGCAATAGAAATATATTAATTGTTCCAAAATTGCAAAGTGAATTTTATAATATAGTATAAATTAAAAGATATTAATTTATCCAAAATCGCAAATTGAATTTTATTATATTGTTGAACTAGAAATATATTAATCGATTCAAAAATGCTAGATGAATTTGATTATATTTTATACACTAAAAATATATTAATCGATTGAAAATTGCAAAGTGAACTTTATAGTAAATATTATAAGATATTAATTGATCCAAAATTGCAAATTGAATTATACTATATGGTATGCAATAGAAATATATTAATTGTTCCAAAATTGCAAAGTGAATTTTATAATATAGTATTTATTAAAAGATATTAATTGATCCAAAATTGCAAATTGAATTATACTATATGGTATGCAATAGAAATATATTAATTGATCCAAAATTGCAGATTTAATTTTATTATAGTATAAATTAAAAGATATTAATTTATCCCAAAATCACAAATTGAATTTTGATTTATTATATTGTTGAAACTAGAAATATATTAATCGATTCAAAAATGAACTTTATAGTAAATATTATTATATAATTTTCAATAAATTGAATTATTATATAGTATACCCTAAAAATATCTTAATTTTCTTTCCAGGGAAGAGTATATTTATGTATCTGTTCAGCTGAGTGATGTTGGCTCACCTGTTTGTTTAGAATTCAGACGCATTCCGTTGGAAGTTTATTAAAATTAACTCAAGTTTTCTTAATTCCTTACCTTTTGTATTTATTCACTTAATGTTCACGGTGGAGCCAAATGATACCAGTATTTAGATTTATCTATTGTAAAAATTCAGGTGGGAAATCTGCTTTGTTTACGAAGCACTTGCGTGACGGACTTTTTAAGCTTGAAATGCTCTATACATCCAATACTGAAGCGCAAACGGTGATCCAAAGGTCTGTAATCGAGCATTGAAGTTCATCAATGGAAAACAGTAGTGACAGTTTAGTTAGTCTTGTTCCATTGTTGTGGAAAGGGGTGGAGAGAGAGAGAGAGAGAGAGAGAGAGAGAGAGAGTGAGAGAGGGTGTGAGTGAGAGAGAGTGAGGAGAGCTCGGCTCGGGGGAAATCTAGGGCCCTTTAGTTCATGGAACGGGCGATCATTCATCTCCATGCATATTAACCAAGATTCACACCATTGAATCTGAAGTGATGCATGATCCTTTGAGTCGAATCAATCGTCCCAGTGTCAGCTTACCCAGTCATATGGCTCCTATGGCATTAAGATGATAAAATGGCCGAGTAATTGTTTGCCGAGGCGACTCCAGACAAACGGTCTCTGTCAATAGTCCTGATGAATTGCTAAAGAGACGTTCGTCCTTCGCATAGCCCATATATCCCACTACATGCCGAATGAGTTATTCATAATTACTCCTTACTTTTATCTGTGGGTTGCAGCCTTAGCTTTTTAGCATTTCAGTAAATGAGGAGTTAAGTGGTTTTCATGATACGTTTCTAAAAAAATGTCTTCTGATTCGACCTAGTTGATAATGAAAAAAATTCCGTCCCGCAGGGGCTGCCTAAACTGAGCAGATTTCCCACGTGCTGGAATACGACACTAATGGTCTAATCTCACCACATATTCCCTATTTCTATGTAGAAAATTGAGCAGAACAGGGGGGGGGGCTGAATTTCACAAAAGAACATACGAATAACTCGCTTGATACTTGAGTTAAGTAAAATTGAATATAAAAACAATTGTTGACCATAAATTTCTATCTTCATTCTAAGCTAAAATATTGTTTTCAAATGACCTTTATTATGCGAGGTACATGCTAATTTGTTGTGATAACGTCATCTATCAAGAATTTACGTTCTTGGCTCGAAAATGTTTATTTGTTCAACACCATTCCTAGGAAGGGGTTGTTCGAAAATTCAAAATATCTGCGTTATTTTACGTGGGAATAGAGAATATGTGGTCAGATGAGATCACAAAGTGTGTTACACTAGCACGCCTGTACTAAACCGGTATCTGCTTAGTTTACGCAGCCCCTGCGTGACGGACTTTACCTTCTTTTTTTTTTTATTAGCAGATTTCCGTTAAGGGAAAGCAACTATTGAGGTTTTACTCATGGCGTAATTTTCCTAAAGTTTCTTCAAATGTCCATCGATCCTACCCAGGAAATCACGAAATTGAGGTCTGTTCAAAATTGTATGTATATATATATATATATATATATATATATATATATATATATATATATATATATATATATCTGTAAACGCTCGAGCTGTCGCAATTTATGTTTGATTATTACCAAACTCCATATTTGCTCGTTTTATGTAAAAAGAAAGATCAAGTTCGTTAATGGCTGAAATCGGACTAGTGGGAGGGGTTTTAGAGGAGGGAATATCAAAAATTCAAAATATCTCCGTTACTATAAGTCGGATCAAAAAACTGTATAAAACCGTTCTTATTTAAAATTAAATGATCTTTAAATATTGTTCTATACATATTTTCTATATCATGAATACTAACCGAGATATTTGGATTTTATAGTTCTCAGCCTTCAGCAAACCTCTAATTCTACTCACGTTAAACTAACAGTACTCGGTTATGTAATCAACCGCATTATTCGAACCTTAAATACCAAGATATCTTTATTAAACGACATACATGCAAATATGTTCTGGTGTCCCCCCCCCCGTCTTAAGTTTTTGGACTACTTAAATTTGTTTGATTGAAATTAAATATTGTGATTCATTATAAATTACAGTACTAGATATAGTAAATAGTTTTCAATAAAATTAATATGTTATATTCTGATATATTTAAGTAATTATTTTTCTTTCCGGTGAGTGCCGGGTTGGCCGAACTGTTTGTTTACATTTCAGATGCTTCCCGCCAGGAAGGTTTTTTTATTAACGTTTGTATTTATTCACTTAATTTTCACCGTGGTGCTGTGTTACCAGTACGTAGATTTGTGCATTATTAAACTTCACGAGGGAAATGTGCTTAGTTTACGCAGACCCTGCGTGACGGATTTTTATGTAAAATGTAGATCAATTACGTTAACGGCTAAAATCGCGCGAGTGGGGGGGGGCGGTTTAGAGGGAAGGAATTTCGAAAACTCGAAATATGTCCGTTCAATATGTAGGATCGAAAAATGATATAGAACCAATTTTATTGCAAATTAAATGTTTAATTAACCTATTATTTCATTAATTGCAAAGGAAAGGGATGAAGGATTCTGAGTGTATGAAGAAATAAGGAAGGTGTAACAGGGGGGAGGGGAGTGGGGAGTGATACATGGGAATTGTTGAGTAGGTTCTATTGACCGAGGACCAATAAAGCACTGTAAACTGAGGCAGGGCGAGTGGGAGAGGTGGGCTCCCGATACTGGTTTGCCTTCCACTAAAGGATTATTGGATTGTTTCCCAAACCACCTTTACCAATCCAACTGTCCAGCCAATTTAGCCTGTCCTTTTCTCATGCCGTCCCCCTCTTCAAACATTCCCTCCAGATTATAGAGCCTCTACTTCCTCCGCTTACAAACAAACAGGCCATTATTGCCAGCTTTTAGGGCAAATAGGATGACAGAAGGACAATACCTCAGGTCCCTTTCTTCCTCCATTGTTGGCTTAGCATGTTGGTGACTGGTATTATCCCCTTATTATATGTCCTACTCTGATTAGTATAATAATATTAATTTAATTGTTAAATACTAGTTCGATCAATTTAATAGTTCGACGCAAGAACCTTTACTTAGCTCAACAATCATTCAACATTGTACGCAATGTTTTTCGCAAGACGATATTTTTTATCCTTTTTACCACACCTGAACCAAGTGTAAATATCAACAGAAGAAACATACAGAAGAAGGGCATACTAACGAAGCTCAATCTAAAAAACGCAGGGGCAGTGTAAACTAATCAGATTTCCCTCCTGAAGTTTAACAATAGATTAATTTACGTACTGGTAACACAACACCACCAGGATATATTAAGGGAATAAATACAAACGGTAATAAAAAATCTTTTAGTCAATTTTAATAATTTCCGGACGGGGAGCGGCTGAAATGTAATCAAACAGAACTGTCAACCTCTCACCGGAAAGAAAGACAATTACTGAAATATATCAGAATATAACATATTAATTTTATTGAAAACTATTTACTATATCTATTACTGTAATTTATAAGGAATCAGAATAATTTTAAGCTCAATCAATCAGAATTTAAGAAGAGATCTAAGAACTTAAGACAGGGGGAGGGGGGTCACCAGAACATATTTGCATGTATCTCGTATAATAAAGGTCTCTTGAAAACAATATTTGGTATTTAAGATTAAAATAAAGTGGTTACGTATTTAACAGAGTTTAACTATACTCTGTTAAATACTTAAAAAATAAAAATCTGTTAAAAAAAAAAATATCTCGGTTAATATGCATGCTAGAGAATAAATGTACGGGTATGTAACAATATTTATAGGTAATTTAATTTTCAATAATAATGATTCTATACATTTTTTCGATCCGACGTATAGGAACGGAGATATTTCGAAATTCTCCTCATTTAAACCCCCGCCTCCCCCTGGTCCGACTTCAGCCGTTAACGAACTTAATCTTTCTTTTTACATAAAACGATAGTATAGACATATGTATGTATGTATGTATATATATATATATATATATATATAAAAATTTGAACGGACTTCATTTTCGTCATCTCGTAGGTAGAATTGATGTACATTTGAAGAAAAATTTTGAAAATCGCGTCATGAGTACGACCTCAATAGCTGATTAACATTCATTTTTAACTTGATATAATGAAATATAGCGATACGCAACAATATTTACCATTAATGTTATTCAGCAGGAAAAATGAAAAACAAATACAATTTTTTTAATAATATTATTTATTCAAGAAAAAAAAATTATTCATTCACTTAATAAACAATTCATAAGCCTGATTTACATCTATGTTTTCGGATTTTTAACTCCAATAGGGCTCATAAATGTTCGATTGGGTTAAAATCCGGTAGTTTTAACGGTGTTTGGAGCATCATCTTTATTGTTTCACCTGTTTAGTTCAGTATTAAAAGATAGTTTAACGGAAAAGGGTCGCAATCCTTTTGAATTGAGTTCTCATCTCAAAGACGATATTGTAAAACTCTTTCAGGGGTGGGGGGGGGTTGAATAACCGATATATCGGACAAAATTTGGGATTATTTCACGCGACCATGCAATATATAATTTGAAAATTAAGGTCAGGTTCAGCGGACAATAAAAAAACATATGGACAGAAGACATTCGCTCTCATTGCGTAAAACCGTGTAAAAAAACGGCTAAAAATTCTCAACGAACTGTTCGTGAGCTTCAACAACCCATCACAACATCTTATGGGATCTGATACTCCAAACTATGAGGAATGGGTTACATCAAGCAGGGTATAAGGGTAGAGCGGCAAGAAAAAAATTATGTAAGTAGGTCGCTTTTATTTTGGAAAAATGTGTTGTTTTCCGATGAAAAAAGCAAATTCAATATATTTGGATTAGATGGAAGGAACTTTGTTTGGGTACAAAAGGGGAGAATATTTGAGTCTAAAAATCGAAAAGCACAGAATAGTTGCTATATAGTGCTTGCTGAATGCTCCAAACCACCACAATCACCGGATATTAACACAATAGAACATTTATGGGACATATTGGAGTGAAAAATCCGAAATCATAGATGTACTTCATGCTTATGCATTGTTTATTAAGTATATGAATAATTTTTTTGCCTTGGAAAATTAAAATAAAATTATTACGAAAACTGTTTGCTAAAGAATAAAATTAATGGGGAATCTTGTTTCATATCGCTATCTGTTAACTTGATATAAGGTTAAAAATATGTATAAAAAACATTTTTGGCCAATTAAGTAAGTGCGTGAATAATTGTTATACTCTGTGTGTCTATTTAATAATGTTATGGGGCTCAGGTTAGCCATGCGAGTTAAAGCGTTGACCTTTATCTCACATGGTAAACCTAGAGTGGCGAGTTCGATTCTCGCCTGGGCAAAGGAAATTATTTAGTAACGAAATTCATTAAATAACGTCCTAAAATCCCACCCTGGCTAGAAACGGGTGGTAATCTGTAGATAGATACCCGTCCCGATTAGCCTAAGTTGCAAAAAGTGGACGTTAATAAATAAATAATATTTAATAATGTTCAAATGCAGTGAGAGACAATACTTTCGGCCGTCTTGGACATAACTAGTACTAAAGAAATCGCCAAACACCATATAAACTACCGGATTTCAACCCCAACAGATCCGGATATACTTTATGATTATGAATTGCTTAGTCTTGTTTCATATCGCTATCTGCACTTATATCAAGTTAAAATACAGTCCGTCATGCAGGGGTGCGTAAACTAAGCAGCTTTCTCTCGTGAAGTTAGACAAACCTACATACTGCTAACACAACACCACCGTGAATATGAAGTGAATAAATACAAACGGAAATAAAAAATCAATCCCTCTCTTTTCGGCGGGAAGCGTCAGAAATGTAAACATGCAGGTCACCCAACGGCTCACCGGAAAGAAAAATAATAACTGAAACATATCAATGTATAACATATTATTTTTTTTGAAAACTATTTACTATATCTAGTAGTGTAATTTATAATGAATCAGAATAATTTTTATCTCAATTAATCAAATTTTAGATGTCCAAGAATTTAAGACGGGAGGGGGGGGGGTTACAAGAACATATGTGCATGTATCTCGTATAAAAAATGCATGCATCTCTAGAAAAAAATATTTTGTATTTAAGCTTCGAATAATGTGGTTTATTACATAACAGAGCATGATTTATGTAACACGAGTAGAAGTGGGGTTTTGCCGAAGGCTGAAAACCGAAAAATGCAATTGTCTCGGTTAATATTCAAGATAGAGAATAAATTTATATAACATTATTTGTAGTACATTTAATTTGCAATAAGATTGAATTTATACAAATTTTCCATCCGACGTATAGTAACAAAGATATCATGATTTTTCGAAATGTCTCCCCTCTAACCCCTCCTCACTGATCCGATTTAAGCCGTTAACGAACTTGATCTTTCTTTTTACATCAAACGACTAAGTATCGAGTTTGGTAACGATTAAACAATAATTGCGACCGCTAGAGCGGTAATAGTATATATAATAATAATATTAGTATATAAACAGCTTTATATTAGTATATGACAGCGTTAAATATATATTTATATATATATATATATATATATATATATATATATATATACACAGTTTTGAACGACCTCATTTTCGTCATCTCCTAGGTAGGATCGATGGACATTTGAAGAAAAATTTTGAAACTTACGTCATGAGTACGACCTCAATAACTGATTTCCCGTGAAAGAAATCTGCTAAATACGTATAAAAAATATTTTTGGCCCATAAACTAAGTGTGTTAATAATTTTTACATACTGTATATCTATTGAATAATGTCTGAATGACTGAATTGAAAGTCAATACTTTCGGCAGTCTTGGACATAACTGGTGATAAAGTGAATTGAAAGTCAATACTTTTGGCAGTCTTGGACATAACTGGTGATAAAGTGAAGTGAAAGTCAATACTTTCGGCAGTCTTGTACATAACTGGTGATTAAAGTGAATTGAACGTAAATCCTGTCGGCAGTCTTGGACATAACTGGAGATAAAGTGAATTGAAAGTCAATACTTTCGGCAGTCTTGGACATAACTGGTGATAAAGTGAATTGAAAGTCAATACTTTCGGCAGTCTTGGACATAACTGGTGATAAAGTGAATTGAAAGTCAATACTTTCGGCAGTCTTGGACATAACTGGTGATAAAGTGAATTGAAAGTCAATACTTTCGGCAGTCTTGGACATAACTGGTGATAAAGTGAATTGAAAGTCAATACTTTCGGCAGTCTTGGACATAACTGGTGATAAAGTGAATTGAAAGTCAATACTTTCGGCAGTCTTGGACATAACTGGTGATAAAGTGAATTGAAAGTCAATACTTTCGGCAGTCTTGGACATAACTGGTGCTAAAGAAATCGGCCGGTACTAGTCTGGGAAGAGAGAGAAAGAGGAGGGGGAGGGGGAGAGATGAAAAGGTAAAGTGTTGAGGGAAATGTTTGCAAGTCATGGAGTGGTTTGAGACGGCGGCGGTCAGTACATGAATGGTAGACTCCTAGTCACTAGTCATTCACAATCACTCCCTTCATTCATGCCCCCTAGGCCACATTCACATTTGCCCACTAATACACCCTCGACATGAAGCAAGGCCCATAAACACCTCACAATACAGTCATTCCCCCGCTCACGAATCCGCCGAGTCACCAAACATATGGCTCTCTGTTTGCCCACATTAGGGCCGCAATTAGCCTGATTTCTTCCACATCTATGATTCTAGATGAAAATGCTCCCAGACTTCGGAAATGACAGGTTCTTCATGCATTTAGCAAAAATTCTTCAATTTCCGTTAGATATAATATGAGTCCGTAATACAGGGGCTGCGTAAACTAAGCAGATTTCCCACGTGAACATTTAAAATAGATAAATATACATAATGGCAACACTTTACACAACCGTGAATTTTAAGTGAATAAATAAATAAATAAGAAATCTTCCAGTCATTTTAATACCCTCCCAATGGAAAGCGTTTGAATTGTATACAAACAGGTCAGGCAACCTCTCACATCTGAATAGTTAGATAGAAATATTCCGGAAAGAAAAATAATTCATGAAATATATTTGAATATAACATATTAAATTTATTGAGTACTATTAAGGAGTGGCCATCGAGCCATAGGAGTACTAGACGGGAGGAAGTAGTTCTTGCCAGACTCAGGATCGGCCACACATACCTGACACATAGACACTTAATGACAAGGGCTGATAACCCTATATGCAAATACTGCAACAAACTCCTTACGATAAAACACATACTGACAGACTGCATCCAACGAAAAAACCTTCACATACCCTACGATATGACAGAACTTTTAACTGACAGCAGCCAATATATTCCATAAATACTAACATATCTAAAACAAATAAACTTTTACAAAAACATATAGTACAAAATAGAGTAGGTCTACAGCCTACTTAAACAGATTTAAAAGGGTTAACTTTTATTATATTCTTTAAACAAAGCACGGATATGAGAAACAATCAGATATTAAAGAAATATTTTCCATAATATACACATGAAGTACAACAAAGGATAGATCATGAAGGAGTAAATACATTGTTCTAATTATGCCAATCACCAACGCAGTGGGGCACAAAGCAAATAAATAAATTTAAAAAAATATTGAAAACTATTTACTACATCTTATACTATAATTTTTATCTGAATCACTCAATTTTAGTTATCCAAGTACTAATCCCTAAGGAGGGGGCGATCAACAGAACGTATTTGCATGTACATAACTCGTACAATAAAGGTCTCTTGAAAATAATATTTGGTATTTAAGCTTAGAATAATATGGTTTATTATATAGCAGAGTATTGTTTACGTAACAAGAGGAGAAGTGTGGGTTTGCTGAAGGCTGAAAACTAAAAGATGCAAATATCTCTGTTAATATTCAAGATAGAGAATAAATGTATATAACAATATTTATGGTGCATTTAATTTTCAATAAAATTTGTTTTATACAAGTCTCTAATTTGATAATAACGGAGATATTTTGATTTTTCGAAATTCCTCCCTCTAAACCCCACTCCCACTGGTCGGATTTCGACCGTTGACGAACTTGATCTTTAGTTTTACATAACACGTTTAAATATCGAGTTTGGTATCGATCAAATAAAAATTGCGACCGCTAGAGCGTTAACAGACAAACACACACACACACACACACACACACACACACATATATATATATATATATATATATATATATATATATATATATATATATATATATAGTTTTTAACGGACATCATTTTCTTCATCTCGTGGGTTAGATCGATGGACATTTGAGGAAGTTTTTCAAAAATCGTATCATGGGTACCAATGGCTGATTTCCCTTAAGTAAAATCTGCTGATAACGGAGCGAAAAAGCACTTTGTTCGCTTTTATTGTGCTTGATCAGTGTCAGTCATGTAAGTCCATTCCAGAAAGTAATTATCTCACTAATTACTAAGTAAATGAGATATGCAGGAAAAATACTACTCATACTTCAAAGTGCTATAAAACTTGAAATCCATTTGACGTTTTATATGTCTGGAAAATGCATTTCCGGCAATTTCCTTTCCTCGAATGATAATACCTTCAAATACATTTCTGACGTTTCACCACAAATGTCTCATGCACAATGAACATTAGTAAAGTCGTATTAAACAGATTTCCGATTACCGTGCAACTTCTAAGAAATAAATACACTCATTTTCCGTAATTTGTGGTTACATTTCACAACTATTATTCTCCCATTCGATGGCATATCTCTGAAATGACTAAATGATTATATCTAGACCCCTAAAAGATCAATTCTTTTGCAAGAGTTTGTGATTTTCAAAATCTTTCTCAACTTCTGAGCCAAGTACCTGGGCTCCTGTACAAAGTTATAATTTTAGATATATACGTTGTTAGTTTACTAACATTTGGAGAAAATTTTGCTTTGCCTAGATATACAAGCATGTTATTTTTTAAACGGGCGAAATCAACAAAAAGTCCGTCACGCAGGAGCTGCGTAAACTAAACAGATTTCCCAAGCAGAAAACACTACTACAGCAGACTCCTGATTGTATAAAGTTCTGCTAACTAGCAGAATTTTATACAATAGAGAAATCTCCGTACCAGTGCCGAACAGTTACGGAAACTAGCTTTTGGCGGAAACGAATAGAAGCAACCATAGCTCGTCGGTTACCCTTAATAAAAATGCAAATAACTCGGTTACTATTCAAGATAGAGAATAAATGTATATAACAATATTTATAGTAAATGTAATTTGCAATGAGATTGGTTCCATACAATTTTTCGATTTGACATATAGGAGCGGAGATATTTCAAATAATCGAAAATTCCCCCTGTAACCCCCCCCCCTTTCTCTGGTCCGATTTCAACCATTAAAGCCTGATCTGTCTTTTTACATAAAACGTTAAAACGTTTAAATATCGAGATTGGTAGCGATCAACCAAAAATTGCGGCCGCTAGAGCTATACAGACACACACACACACACACACACACACACATATATATATATATATATATAGTGTATATTTATAATTTTGAACGGGCCTCATTTTCGTCATCTCCTGGGTAGGATCAATGAACATTTGAAGAAAGTTTTCGAATATCGCGTCATGTGTACGACCTCGCAACGTATTTCGGTGTTTCTAATATAATAAAGGCCCGTTGCATACAGTATTCGGTTAAGAATAAGACGTTTCGTGATATATCGGCTTATTGTTTACGCGCGATAACTTAAAATAGGGGATTTCTCCTAGCTGAAAATTAAAAATAGATAGAGAAAATTTTTATTAATCGAAGTTTGTAGTAAATAAAAATTGGCACAAGACTGGTATACAATCATTTTATCCTACTCAATATATGGGAGATATTTTGTATTTTCTCCCCCCCCCCTTACCCCCCTTTCCAGATTTCAACCGTTAATGAACTTGACCTTTATTTTTAAATGTGACGTTTATGTAATGAGTTTGGTAGCGATTAAACAAAAATTGCCACTAGTGAGGTTACTGACAAGTGTATACATTTTGAACAAACCTCATTTTCGTAGTGCGTTAGGTAGATGAGCATTTTGAGGAAATTCTTTGAAAATCGCTTCATGAGTACAACCTTAATTGCTGATTTTCCTTGAGAGAAAAATTATAAAAACGGCGAGCCTTAGAACAGCGAAAGTTGATATTTAGGATTGCTGTAAAGACTAGGAGTGCAAATCCCCATTAGGTGGTTGGTGGTTATGGAGGTGTGGTAATGCAAAAGATTGATTTCTCCTTACTTGTTAGAGATAAAAAGTTATGTATAGTTTTTCTTGCTTGAAATTCTCTATGAATTATTTTCTTCGGCAATTTTAGATCCGATATTGAAAGGACTTAACGTCCTCTTCAGGTTTAATGAGAGCGGTAAATGTGTTTGAAATATTTAGTATATTAAAAATAAACCAGGATGACTGGAGGAAATACTTGATGCAGGCAGTTTAATATTAAGGAAAGAAGAATAGGTTTAGGAATTGAGTGGGCCTGTGACGGTACCTGGAATATGAGAGAGTGGAAGAGTGAGAGAGACGGAGAGTGAGTGAGCGGGGGAAGATGACGTGACAGGGAGGACGTGGAATTAGGGAGAGCGGAGGATTTTGGTTTTTTCATTGATGGGCAGGTCTCCTTGGGAGGGGCATTAAAGAGCAATAAGGGGGGCAGAGAGATGAGCCCATTCAGCTAGAGGCAATTGCAGCATTGTCTGTGACGGTGACTCAGCCTTAGCGAGAGTCAATGGGCAGGCGGTGACTGAACCCCCCCAGCTGACCACCTCAATGGCCCCCACCGAATATCTACAGGCTAACCAGTCCTGTCGGCTTCCTTTCATTTGGAAAAGGAAGATGCAATAAATGAGCAGGGGGTTTTCATCCGGTTTCCCAGCGGCTCTACGTCTAATGCCTCCACCATTCACTGATGGCTCCTGTCATCTCCAGCTACTCATCCCGCCTCCGTAGCACATGCCCAAATCAACGGAATCGGCCAAATACCCTCACAGCCATTATCTCACTCAGCCAGTAATGCAGGCTCTGTCATTATTAGGAGTTATTTTACCGAGTAGCCGCTTTCTGGGTTCAATGTGCTATATTCCACCCCCATTAATTCACTATACATGGACAATGGATAACCTCGATTTAGCTTTAACTATCTCAGCTTATTTATATTAACCCTCCGTCGGGTACACATCTGAACGAAACAAAATTGGCCCACCCGGCCTGAGTGGCCTCCCACATATTATAACCCCCCCCCAGCCCTCCCACCAAATCAAGTTTAATTTATAACGCTGATAGGCTTTCGCTAGGATCTAAATAAAGCAAATATACCATTTAGAACTTAAAATAATGCCTTTATTAAATAGAATGAAGATTAAACTAAAACAAGTAAAATCAGAGAGACCAGAGACTAAAGCTGAGAGTCCTAGAGTTAGAGTAGCACTTATTTCTCAAGATATCGACGAACTTCCGAACGGAATAGGATCATTTTTAGTAAAATGAACTATTGCAATAGATATATCTTGAGTAAAACTCACCTTCAAAATTAAGACGCAATGGGGCGCAGTCACAAGCCACCTGGGTCCAGGTGAGCCGGATGAAGGACGACAATAGACTAAAGTAGGGGATTCTAAGCATGAACACGAATCACGAAGCTATTGGGAATGGGGCCATGCTGGGGATAAAGGAAGAGGTGGGCCATCAAAAAGTGTGTTTTACTTGCCTCTCAGGCCGGCTGCGCCCGACTGAAGGTTAAAACAAATTTTAAATATCGAGTGATGGGTTGATTTCCCCAGTCTGAATGCAAGGGGATAAATTAATCGAGACTAGCATATGTACAACTGAGCAGGAAGCCCTGAAACTTGCGATTATCTATACCGGAAATCATAATTTGCATTGACTCTCTTAGTTCTTAACATTCATTATAAAACATATATGGTTCACATCCTCTCATCTCGTACATATTTCAGAAAATCCAGTTACATAGTTATTCTTTTAACTATGTAACTGGTTACCCGAACATACAAACATTCGACAAAGCATATAAGTAGACGAACTCGCCAAATCAGCTACACAAAAAAGAACTAACGACAACACACATTGTACAGAACAAAATATTCGAGCCCTAGCAAATCATATGATACTCAATTCATGGCAGAAATCTCGGTTTGCCACAACTAACAACAAAATTCGAAAACTGAAACACATACATCGAGAATGGTCTTCCTCAAAAAGGCTATTTAGAAGAGAAGTAGTTTTAACGAGGCTAAGAATTCATGACTGACTCACACTTACTTACTGGAGAAGACGAACCCTACTGCCAACACTGTAACTGTAGACTTACTATATAACATATACTAACTGACTCCAATCTAAGGACTCCCATAAATCTATCATAGACTTTGACTGAACTACTACATGACCGTAGCCAGTATATAGACCACGTATTACACTACTTGTAACATAGCAACTTTTTCAAAAATTATTACTTAGGACAATACTGAAAATATTAGCAGAAATGAGCATACCTCCTCAAATATGATAAACTGATGATACAAATTATACTGATAAGTCGCTCAATCACCCCAGCCGCGAAAGGCGATTACTGTAAGAATAAATAATAATTAATTATTATTATTTATTAACGTCCACCTTTTGCAACTAAGGCTAATTGGGACGGGTTAGCTACAGGATACCACCCTTTTCTAGCCAGGGTGGGACTATGGATTTTATTAAATGAATTCCATCACTAAATAAATTTCTCTGCCCAGGCGGGAATCGAACTCGCCACTCTAGGTTTACCATGTGAGATTAAAGTCAACGCTTTAACTCACATAACTAACCTGAGCCCCAAAGAATAATAATTGAGAATAAATTAATGAAATGAATTACTTAGCTTGCTGGGGGCGAGGTTGGACCAAACAATTCCTCGAAGTACCCTCCCGGAGTCTCCCATCCTCTGATCTTTGAATTCGAACATACTCTTCCTCGCTCAAGTTAGCCATATGTAACCCAAGAGCGATGCGTATGATTCCTGCCTGGGAATTAGGAATTCATTTAGTGGCTCATTATATAAAATCCTCCGTCCCACCCTGGTCAGTAAGGACGGTAACCTTCAGATAACACATCCCAATTAGCTATATTAGCACAGATTGAATGTTAATAATTAACATTTCTGAGATCAATTGTCAAATTTATGAACCGCGATCATCTCATATCGATCCTGGTGTAGGAGATCACTGGCGCATGTATCAATCAAGATAAGGGCATTCCCTTTGGAAGTTGACTCTAATATGTGAAAATAAATATTACTTGTAGAGCATGGGTTTTGTATGAAAACAAAATCCTGAAAATAAAACCTTCGTCAACAAGCACCATCAGACTAAAATTGTCGTTTGAAAAAATTAAAATGGAGGAAACACCCACAACATTGTCTAAGAGCAGCACCAGAAACTGTTCCAAGATCCATGAAGTCCATTAGCCACCCCTTAATATTGTGCATTAGACCGAGATATTTGAAAATAAATTGTAAATTTTAAAAACACATTTGTCCTAGTTCAGACATTTATTTCCCTTTCCATAGTTTTTACAAATTCTAAAATATACTCATGAAATATTATTATTTGACACATATTTTTAAAAAAGAAGAAGTTAGAAAAATTAGATTTGTTGGAATACGTAAAAAGATTTTTTTTTTTTTTTTTTTTTTTTTTTTTTTGAAAATACTAGATCTGGCCAAAAACATTAGAACTGGTAAACTATTTGGATCTCTGTTTTCTGAAAACCAAAAGGGATATCCAAAAACAGAGTTTCTTAGTTTTTTAAGACCTTTCTAATGAAGTCACAAAACTGATATGTCAGGAGGACACCACTTTTAGTGATGTTTCATGTTTGCTCTTGCAGGACAAGTTTTTCGAGATCTAACGGAAGAGGTTTAGATCACTCGTCTAGGCCAGTGAGTTTATTTCTCTGACTTTTTTCGCTGTAATACTCCCTTTGCGAGATATTTCAAGTGTGGTCATTTCATTTAGGACAACCTCTATAATGCTATCGTCAAATCTATCGTCGGATGAATCTGTATCGACTGTGGACCTGCGCAGATCATCTTCAGCACGTCTCCTCAGACAACCAGCACCTGGATTCCTCTCTAGAAAACCACCTTTAAATGATAATAAATAAAATTGCAGAAGAAGGCAATCCTCAGCCAACAATCCTTATCCTACTACTTCACAGCCCGTTTTGAATGTGTATATGCGTGTGTACATGAGGTACTTGTTTTTATTTTGCATGCTTAGTATTATTTTTCACCTTCTTCAACGCATGATTTTTTTTTCGGTCTCTCTTCTTTAGTCAGGTCGTGGAAAAAAAAAGAAGGAAAATATCGGTTGAAGCTGAAGGAGGTTTTTCTTTCTAAAAGGTATTCCTGGAAATACTCACACACACCTGAAATTGAAGCTTTGCCATCCAGCACCGTCAAACCGTTTAAGATTTGATCTTTTAATTAACAGCCGTACTAAAAGTGTCGGGTGAAAAAAAAAAAACGTAAAGGGGAAGAAATACAAAGTTGTGCTGGGTTCCATTCCGTATCTGTAATTATTTTATGTAGACTAATAAAATGCAGTAATGGGCAAGGATAAGAGGTAGAGGAGTGACTAAGGATGGAAGCGTGGAAGGGGATAAAATGAATCACTTAGGAGGCTAGCTGGGAGCGAGGTTGGAGCATGGAATTTCTCGACTATACCCTACCGGCAGCTACCCAACCTCTGATCTATGGAGTCTTAACACTGGGCACCCAGGGACATACTCTCTCTCGCTCGCTCACGCGTACGCACGCCCGCTCTGTCTCTCTCTCTTTCGTTCTCCAGCTCTTTCCTTTACTGATTAAATATGTTATTTATGCCTCGGTGATTTATTAGTGAATCCTTAAACCGAAAAACCGTATAAGGTTGGGGAGGAGAGGGCCGAGCGTGTTTTTACCAAAGGCGGATCTGCTAATCGCTGCTATATATCAGCGAGCGATCGGCTATCCCCCCCCCGTATCTTATGGCTTCGCCTTGCTGTTCAGCTGGCGACTCCACTTACCTCTGCCAGTCAGTGACATATCCCCATATACTCCACTATTAGTAGATAACCATGTACATACACTTACCCAGAGAGGCTATATACTTTCGCATTTGAGGTAGCCAGCAAACCTGCCAACAATATAAGCAGCGAATAAAAAAAAACCCGTCACGCAGGGGATGCGTAAAATAAGCAGATTTCCCACACCACGGTTTGAAACAGATAAATATACATACTGGTAAGACTATCGTCAATATTAAGTGAATACATACAAACGGCAGTGGCGGCTCGCGTATAGGCACTATGGATCTGCAGCACCCCCAATTTCCACCAGATATTATCTATAAAATTTAATATATTGAGCCTTTTTTCTTTAATTCTTTCTTTATACTTGTATAATATATAATCCTTAAGCTTAATGCTGTAACAATCCCCCAGTTTATGAAAAAAGATACAAAAATCTTTGTATGGAACTGTGCGCTTCACAGTTCCAGCGGCGAGGTGTTTGACTGTTGGGCGCATGCGCACACAGGAAGCTCCATGCGAGGCTGCGAGGGAGAGAGAGCACTGTCGTTCTCGCAGTGCCGACCCTGGCGTGCTAAGGATAAACATTTTTTGGAGCAGCACCCCCACTAATTTTAGCTACGAGCCGCCACTGACAAACGGTAATGAGAAGTCTTTAAGTCACTTTAAATAACCTTCCAGCGAAAAGCGTCTGAATTGTAAAAAAAAACAGGTTTGTCATCCGCTCAGAACCGGAAAGAAAAACAATTACTGAAATATATCGGAATATAACATATTAATTTTATTGAAAAATATTTAATATATCTAGTACTGTGATTTATAATGAGTCAGAATAGTTTTTATCTAAATCACTCGAATTTTTGGACTACTATCCAAGAACAAACGAAAAAGGGGGGAGGAAGAGATCAACAAAACGTATTTGCATATACTCGTATCTCACGAAGTAAAAGTTCAATGAAAAAAAAATAGTTTGTATTTAACCTTGGAATGAAGTGATTCATGATATTACAGCTTATTATGAACGGCATGAGTCGAAGTGGGTCGAAGATTTGCTAAAGGCTAAAAAATGCAAATATCTCGGTTAATATTGAAGATATGGAATAGATGTATATACCAATATTAACAGTACATTTAATTTGCAATGAGATTAGTTCTATGCAATGTTTTGATACGACGTATAGCAACGTAGATATTTCGAATTTACGAAAATCACACACCCCCTCTATTCCCTCATTATAATTATCTCCGTTATTATGAGGCAGATTATAAAATATTATAGAACGAATCTTTTTATAGGTACTACTGATGTTCTACAATTGTTGGATTCTTTCTTAACACAAGTATTAAGCCAGTTATTCCTACTTTTTTGTTATTGCCTTCAGTAACCCACCTATTTCTTCTTACTCATCAGTTCGGTGTGTTATGCCAACTCGTGGGAAAACTGCTCAGTCTGCGCAGCTCCTGCTTGACGGACGTTCATATAGAAGACCTCATTAGTGTATAAATTTGAATCCAAATATAACCACAACATCTCTGCAACAAATAAGACAGTTATGGTAGGCCATCCTCCCATTCCAAGTAGTATGGACACATACTCAGAGTAATTTATCCAGAGTGCTCCTCATGATTCCTAAACCATTGACTTATAATTTGATGGAAGGTCGCTAAGGGCACTCAACTAATATATTTAAATTGAAGTGCAGTAGGTCTTCGAGTCAAATGTGTCTTTTAGCAGATTTCCCTTAAGGGAAATCAGCTATTGAGGTTGTACTCATGACGGAATTTTCGAAATATTTCTTGAAATGTCCATCGATCCTACCTAGTAGATGACGAAAATGAGGTCCATTCAAAATTGTGTGTGTGTATATATATATATATATATATATATATATATATATATATATATATATATATATATATTTGTCTGTTACCGCTCTAGTGGTCGCAATTTTTGTTTGATGGTTACCAAACTCGACATTTAGTCGTTTTATGTAAAATGAAAGATCAAGTCCGTTAACGGCTGAAATCGGACCATAGGGAGGGGAGGGGATTTAGAGGGGAGGAATTTCGAAAATTCAAAATATCTTCGTTCTTATGAGTTGGATCGAAAAATGTTATAGAACCTATTTTGTTAAACTCTTAATGCTCTACAATTGTCGTTTCATACATTTTCTATTAACTCAAATACTAAGCAACATATTCGAACCTTCTTGTTTTCAGGCTTCAGTAAATCCCCACTACTATTCATCGAATTTGGACTTGGAAATATAAAATATATGGTGAGCAGAGAATAATAACGTGTCGTAACATCCCGTGGGAATTCTGTTAGTTCACGTAGCTCCTCCGTGGCAGACTATTTGTAATAATAGTACGTATCATTTCGAATTTGATGATAATCAAGTTTTTCTAGAAAAACAATAAAAAAAAAAAAACCAACAACTGGTAGTTTATGACTTCCTTAGGGTTTTTTCAACGTGCTTCGCGGCACCTTTTTAACGGATTGAGTGATTAGTGTAGCCGACACCTAACCATCCTTGATTGTCATTCAATAAATAACTGCTAACCAACAAATTTTATTGTATTTATATCTAAATTAACTCGATTTGCAGTTTTACTCCCTTGTTCGAGTTGTACGAAGTATTGAAGAACCGAAGATTTTCAGTTTTTAACATAATTATCCGATTTGACCCTCCGTGTACCCATTTCAGCAGATTTCTGATAAGGAAAATCGCACTCAGTACGCGATTTTTGAAAAATTCCTTCAAATGTCCATCGATCCTACAAAGGAGATGATTTACACACACACACACACACACACACACACATATATATATATATATATTTGTCTGTTAACACTTTAGCGGTCGCAATTTTTGTTCGATCGTTACAAAACTTGATATTTAAACGTTTTATGTAAAACTGAAGATCCAGTTCATTAATGGCTGAAGTCCGAACAAGGGGAGGGGAATTTTGAAAATTCTTAATATTTCCGTTATTATGCGTCAGATCAAAATATTGTATAGAACCATTCTTAATGCAAATATAATATTCTATAAATGTGTATATGATGTATTTTCACTCTCTTGATTATTATCCGAGATATTTGCATTTTTTAGTTTCCTGCCTTCTGTAAACCCCTACTCGTACTAATGTCATACACTTCATTTGAAGCCTAAATACCGCTCATTGCTCTTATTGAACTTTTATGTTTTGAAACAAATGCAATCCGTAAAAGATTATGCAACCAATGTTGTTAAACTATTGATGCTTCTTCTTCTATTCATTTTTTTTAAAATACTCAATTACTATGAGAGTAATTTATATTTTCTCTATTTCAGTTAGAATAGAGATGAGATCACTAGTGTGTCTTACCAAAACGTGGGAAATCTGCTCAGTTAACGCAGCCCCTGCGTGACGGACTTCTGTCTAATTTTGTCATAACATCTGTTCTTATCGCAGTCATAAAAAACCTTGAGTTTTTGAATGTTGAAGAATCATATTAGTTGAAACACCACTGAGGACAAAACGTCCTTCAACTTACCTGGTGAAATCGATATCACCTTTATAAGTTTATAATGGCACCATGTAAAATAAAGAACTCCGCATGTTATCTCAACATGTAACCTTTAATAACTGAACTCATAATCACAATCAAACATGTGTTCAAATAACATTCACATTTTTGCACTTTGTTACCGCAAGCAGTGATGGCCAGCATGAGGAAGGCAACTGAAAAGTTGCTGGGAATTAGCATCCTAATAAGCGTGAATAATGCTGGAGCGGAAAGCCGGAGCAAGTCAGAAGAAACGTGTGCCCAACGAGGAAGTCTACGAAGCCATATTTGATTATTTCATTGAATAGGAGTACAAGGAAAGCATACATCAGGGTTTTATTTATTCATTACGGAAGTATATTTATATTTCTTTCTTCCTTATAATAATTATTATTCCTTAAATTTACATTGTAACCTGCTAATTTTAAATACGCTGAACTCATTTCCTTACGGGAAAATCCTGTAAAATAAATAATGTATATATTTCAGTCTCTCTGATTTTTATTTTATGTAAAAAGAAATATCAAGTTCGTTACTGACAGAAATCGGAATAGTGGGAAGAGGAGTTTAGAGGGGATTTTCGAAAATTCGAAATATCTCTGTTACTCTACGTCGGATCGAATAATTGCATGGAACCAATCTTATAGCACATTACATGTACTATAAATATAGTTACATACGTTTATTCTCAATCTTGATTATTATCCGAGATATTAGCATTTCTTAGTTATCGGCATTCAGTAAACACCTCCCCTCCTACACATGTCATATTAATAATAAGCTGGTATATTATGAAGCACTTTATTTGAAGTCTAAATACCAAATATTGTTCTCATTGAACTTTTAAGTTTTCGATAAATTCAAATACGTGAGGAACGTGGGAAATCTGCTTAGCTAACACAGCCCCTGCGTTACGGCCTTTTTTGGTATCCTGTGAAATAATGCGAAATGTTTAATATTCTAATTTGACAGTTCCAAACACATCAGCTTCGTTAAGGGGATTTTGTGACAGCCTAGGAAAATGGTAATAAGGTACGGGGGAAAAAAAAATATGCGAATCCGTGAAGTAAATTTTTTTGCACTTGTGAATTACAATCTTATTGTCAGTGGGATATTGTAGCCAAAATATGATCTACCGTAATATTTATTAGTGTCCCATTAATTCAGAGCAGACTGGCTGTCGGTGGTCGGGATGAATGAGGACACGAATCAAAAACAGCTGGCCCATTGTCATCGGCCCAATTAAAGCTACCTTCAAATTCGAACACAATATAGCTATTAATCAGGGCGGCCAGTTCTTGTCTCGAGGCCCGACACCTTCCCCCGTCCCTCACAGCCTTTCAACGCTCCGCCTTAGACCCCCTCCACAAAATAATATGTTTGCTCTCATGTTTATGATCTTGTATGACTTAGTTACGACGCACCGAGTGCCACAACGAAACGGCCATATCACTCTTTGATGAGAGCTGTATTGTGCGTCATGAAATGTGTCCATTAGTCAAGAAGACATCTTGCTTTAGTGACAGTCGTGCAGGTACCAACCTGGCAATAAGATCTAGTGGTATGTAGAACATTTGGGATAAACTTATTTATGCTACGATAAGCCTCTCAAGATTCGGCTAGTGAAGTACTAAACATTTTTAGCCAGCCAGATGAATGTATCAATCGGAATTTTCAATGCCTGACCTCCTGCTTAAATTTCACACTGTGAACACCAACGGTTAAATATAAAACTCGCGGGACCTCAACGTCTGTATTGCAGAGATTTTCGAATTCATTCCAATGAAAGCAGGAGAGCTCTCAAGGTCTGGGTAAGAAGAGCTGCATTTTGAACAGAAGAGGAGGAAAATGAGTTTTAGCAGATTCCCCTTTAGGGAAATCAGCAGTTGAGGTTGTACTCATGATGCGGTTTTTGAAACGTTTCCTCAAATGATCATTCTACACGGGAGATGACAAAAACGATTTACCAAACAGGAGATGTGTTACTCAACTTGATATATAAACTTTTTATACAAAAAGAAAGATGAAGTTCGTTAACGGCTGAAATCGAACTGTGGGGAGGGGGAGGGTTTAGAGGGTCAGGAATTTTAAAAATTCGAAATATCCGTTATTATACGTCTGATCAAAACAGTATATGGAACCAATATTATTGCAAATTTAATTTTTTATAAATGTTGTTATATACTATTTTCTGTATCATAAATATTAACTGATGTTTGGATTTTTTTCAGCCTATCCAGTATATATATAATATATGTGTGTGTGTGTGCGTGTGTGTGTGTGTGTGTAGTAGTAGTAGTAGTGGTATTAGTAAAGTGAATTTGTTTTCCAGGAAATTACATAAGAATTACAATTATTTCAGGAATATTTTTCACAGTGCACGAGTAACATATGCTACAGAGCATAATAAAAGATTCTTCTATATAAACATTTAAATAAGATTATAATATAAATTTGTAATGATATTACATCAAATTGATGATGAATAGAAATGATAGCAGTAACAGAGGATGTTTCCAATATTTAAGATAAGAATAAAACAATTGAAGCTATAAATTAACTTCAAAATAAATGAGTGAGCAATATCTTCAAGCGGGCATCAGATATTATACAAGATAATGTAATCTCTCAGGATTGCTATTAGTTGAACCCTGCTGAGAGTAATTCGACCAAAGGCTGCAAGGCGGAACTGCCCGAGAATGGGATGAACAGCTAGGAAGTGAGGTGTATTCAGGTTCCTGGAGGTTACACAGTCACCAGATGGCGGTGTCATGTCTAATCCAAGGTTTCTTATATATATAAATATGAATGAATATATATATATATATATATATATATATATATATATTTATTGCTCTTTAAAATTTAACAATTTTATAGCAAGGGTTCAGCCACATTTCATGATTACATTTTTCTTTTATCTTTTTTTTATATAAACATAAAAAGAGAATTAATTTAAAAATAAAAACTATATACAATAATTACTACAGAAAAAACACATAAACCATTTATTTTATTTTAATAACTATATTGTTTGCATTATTTTTCCTCTGACGTAAAGACTTTTATGTATGAAAACATATATGTAGTTTATTTTATTCTTGTCCGTAATGTCAAACAGATTATCCATGGATTGCTGTGGAATGTTGAGACTTTTCAGGAGATGGTTTCTTCTCTTTGCTGAAACTGGGCATTTAAGGATGAAGTGCGTAACGGTGTCTTGGCTACCTTCGCAAAGGGGGCATGGCTTTTCTGGATTGAATGTGTAAATTGTCCTGCCAACTATCAATCTTTGATTTTTTGGACCTGATAAGCTGATTTGAGATATAACTTTGGTCTTAAAAAATTGCACGTTTTGGTACAGGTACTCTCTGCCAATAGAGCTAATTCTTCTACAGCACTGGCTATATGTGCTGTTTAAAACTCTTTCAATATCTAACGAAATTAATGGTTCTCGAGAGCCTCTTATAGAGAGAGAGTTTTATATATATATATATATATATATATATATATATATATATATATATATATATGCATAAATATATTGGTTTTTGTCTCTTCTACCGATGCCCATGTTCTATAATTATTTGAATGCTTAGCTACACTGGGCTAATCTGATATAGGCCAGCACAACTACGGTTGTGATAACGGATTCCATTCGGGGAGCCATCCACCCCAAAACATGAATCTCCACACCAATCATTTGATTAATAGGCAATTTTAAAAGCGTAAAACACCTGAAATATATATCCTATTTGTTGATTACTCGATAAATCTTGTAATGCGGTGGCAGGCCCTTGTTGAGTAGCTAAAGCGATAGCCAGATGAATGGTATATAGTTAAATAATATTATGTTTGATTGTAGAGGCGATAATGTGTAAAAGGAGAGAGAGAGAGGAGCTGACATTAGATCTGAGAGGGCTATTATGAAGGTAGTGATAAGGAGGGATCTCCTAGCTTCCTATCAAGGATCCCACCCCTGATAGTGTCTATACCGCCTGTCTTCTCTCTCTCTCGCTCTTCCCATTTCACAATGACCATGTATAATCTACGGCCAAGAACAATGCTCCTTTACAATAAAGTGAATAAAAGCACGTCGACTGCCTAACTCTTACCAGCTAATTTCTGATTAAATGTTACAATAGTGGACAATAGCCTTTCAGTAGATGCACAGTGGGGCGAAACCTGCCATTTGAGGACACGGGGCTCACTTCTTTAACCTTAGATAACACCCCTCCGTTGTTTAGACGAGCAGCCCTCGTATCTGTGAATGTCAGGCTACTTACAGCATCTACTGAGTTGGTATTCTGGTAGGTGGAAGTGACTTCTAATGTAGGTAGGAAGAAAGAAATGGCTACGCTTCCACTGTAACAATTTATTAAAACGGCAGAGCGCTTTCGATGCAGTGCATCATCGTCAGTGCCGTTTTAATAAATTGCTGTAGTGGAAGCGTAGCCAATTCTTTCATCCTACCTTCATTACAGCATCTAGTCGTCCACGTATTACACAACAAATAAGCTACTTACGAGAAGTTGTGGTGTCTAATAATTAATATAATTTTAAAAGGAAGTAATTGGCCGGAACCACCTCATATTATGTTTAACAAATTTAATCAAGAACTTATAACGTTTACCAAAAGTATAGATATGGATGTAGCAAAAATTAGAATGTAAAGTTGATTTTGAGGAATGGGAATTATAATTCAATATACACTCAACCGCAAAAAAAAAAACCGGACACTTAGATTTAGTCTTATAATTTTGTTAAATACTTAATATATATGTATATTAATCTTTTTAATTAAAATAATTGGTTAATCTATAGGTTATTTAAACAAAATCTGCCAAAAGTGAATAATTTTTATTGATTATTTACACAAAAATACAAAATAAAAAAAAATAAAAAGATAAATTAACCCATTTCAAAAAAAAAATTATTCTTCATTTTTATTACAGTGAATGGTAGACTTCGCTACCCCAAGCGTTTCGGCAATGTAACGTAAGCTCCGGCCTTCCATCTAAGTTTGAAAGACCCATTATTCTGGACCGAAATAAAGAAAATGCTTGGTTAATAATTAAAGATGTTTAAATGTGCGAAAAACTACTTACAGTTTAGAATAGATCATCTTCACGACAAATAAATCTAATCTGAGTTTTATCTAATTGTTTACTAATCTTGAAGGGATTAGTTCAATGGACTTAGGCTCTAAATTCTCTGTAATAACTAGAATACCCACATAAAGAAAATTGCTAAAAATTAGCTTTTTATACGACAAAAATGAAGTGTCCGGTTTTTTTGGGGGTTGAGTGTATTTACCTTACATAGACTCGCAAATTAACCATCGGTTGAGTTTAACTCTAATTGATATATTTTTTATTCTTTATTTATTTATTTACTTTTTCATTTCATCTATTAATTTTATTTGTAATTATCTTACTTATTTTAATATTTTATTTTATTATTTCTTTTATATAATATTTAAGTAGATATTTGATTAACTTATATATATTGTAAAATTTCTTGTCTGCCCCACATAAACTTCACCGCAATTACATGGTATAATATAAACTACACTATCCTGTAAAAATTGGGTGTCTTTTTGAAAGAAGACCTTTAGATTAACAACCTGTCAAATCCCTACCCACCTCCACTCTAATTCACTCGTGGGAGATTAGCTTGTAGGCTTATTTTGTATACTGGAGGTTGAAAAGTCTAGCTTCCTTAAAGGTGCGGGTGGGGGTCGGGGGTGAAGACTGAAGTGGTGAGGACAGCAGAATAGGTAAGAGGAGGGAATTTGGAGTGTTAAGAGGTAAAGGGGCCGAAGGACTGGTGCTAATAGCCGGAGGGAAGAAAGGGCTCAAATGAATTGTTCCGATCCGTAGGAGCATTTGTTGGGAGGGCTCCCAGCCAGCCGATCCAATTGCTGCCCTATTCTCTACACAAGCCATCAGCATGCTCTGCATCAGGCCTTTTTCACCATGCACCTTCCCAAATACAAACCCACCCTCTCACCTTCTCACTTGCTCACCCACAGTGAACTAACCCTCTTCATCAATGATTCTAACACGTATCCGAGGTAAAATTCTGAAGTCGACGCCTCATGACTTCCTCTACTTTTATTATCCAACAAAAGATTTCCCCAACATAGGCGATTCCCTTAAACCAAATTTGTTAATATAAATATACAGTGCAGATCTGGTAAACAGGAATTCTTAATAACAGGAAGTCTTCCCACTAATTTATTCAATAAAGCACAAGTCCTTTCGGCTCTAACGTACCAACATCAGGTACTAAAAAGAAAAAAAAACAAAGTCTGTCACGCAGGGGCTGCGTAAACTAAGCAGATTTCCCACGCGAAGGCTTACAATAGATAAATATACATACAGGTAACACAAACAAACTTGAATGCTCAGTAAATGTACAATACAAGGTAGAATTGTAAACAATCAGGCCAGCTAGCCTCGTAGCGCTGCATAGATTGACCGGAAAGACAAACAATTAATGAAATATATCTGAATATAACATATTAATTTTATTGAAAACCATTTACTAAAGCTAGTGGTGCAATTTGAAATGAATCAGAATCAGGTTAATCTCAATCATTTAAATTTTACTGATCTAAAAACAAAAGAAGGGGGGGGGGTGTCAACAGAACGTATTTGCATTTATCTCAAATAGTAAAACTTCAATCATAACAATATTTACTATCTATTCCTCAAAGAATACTCTTCATAATCTAACAGCTTATTGTTAATCTGACATGAATAAGAGGGCGGCGGGTTTACTGAAGGCCAAAAACTATAAAATGCAAATATCTGGGCTAATAATCAAAATTGTGACAATACGTACATAAAAACATTTATAAAACATTACATTTGCAATAAGATTGGTTCTATACAATTTGTCGATCCGACGCATAGTGATATCGGAGATATTAGGAATTTCGAAATTCCTATCCCGCCATTAACGAACTCGATCTATTTTTTACATAAAATGATTAAATATACAGTTTGGTAACGATTAAACCAAAATTGCGCCGATAGAGCGGTAACAGACAAATATATATATATATATATATATATATATATATATATATATTCAACGAACCACCTTTTTGTTATCTTGTAGGTAGGATCGATGGACATTTGAAGATTTTTTTTGGAAAATCGCGTCATGAGTACAACCTCAATAGCTGAGTGATCGTTTCCAAACTCGACATTTATACGTTTTATGCAAACAGACAGATCAAGTTCGTTAATGGCTGAAATTGGACTGTGGGGGGGGGGGGGTTTAGAGGGGGGATTTTCGAATATTCGAAATATATCCGTTACTATACGTGGGATCAAAAAATTGTATAGAACAAATATTATTGCAAATTAAATGTACTATAAATGATATTATATACATTTATTCTATATCTCGAATATTAACCGAGATACTTTGCATTTTTATTAGGCGTAACGGACGAGCTATGGTCGGTACTAATAGTTTCTGCCGAAAGCTAGTTCGGCCGTTTCCGTAACTGTTCGGCACTCGTATGAAGATTTCTCTAATGTATAACTTTACGTGGGAAATCTGCTTAGTTTACGCAGCCCCTGCGTGACGGACTTTTTCTAATTTTTATAATGTGCATATTCCCTTTATTCCACCTCTTGTTAAACTTTCTTTCTTTTTCTATTATACTTTTTTAAAATCAAATTTATAGCTGTATTAAATTACGTGGTCGACTAGGGACGTTTTATTGTCATTATGATCAATGTTTATCGCGTGTTGTCTGATTCATTTTTTGAGTAGTTGTGATGATTCCCCTGTATAACTTTTATTGCAATCCATACAGTTTATTTTATAAACATTATATTTGGTATCTGTTGGTTTTATGATAAGTAAGTATAATAGGGAAAGAAAGAAAAGTAAGTAAGAGGAGGATTAGAGAGAATATGGACATTATAAAAAATAGAAAAAAGTGGATCAATAAGAAAAATAAATAAAACATATGAATTATATATATTTTAATTTATTAGAAACTTTAAAATGATGGCTAATCAAAGATAAATTTCTCATTTGAGATTTAGACTACAATTCATTACGGATAATCGATATAATTTTATTTCGTGACGTATCGATGTAAATAAGCTCACTTGACCCGCCATACTTTGTAAGCCATTCTCCGACTGCTAGCGGAAGGCCATAGAGAAAGATGTAGCCATTAGTTACCTTTGTGTAGTAGAACTTCTCCTGGAAAGGCGTCATAGGGCGCGAAACTAGTTAAGAAATAAAAATGATTTGAAGTGTTCATTTTATTTTTGTTGACGTTCCGACATAGACAAGTTAAGTATAGTTAAATAGATCATATTTTCAAACTAGGTTATTTGTTTTCGAGACGTTCATTGCTAGTCATTAACCAATCAGATAATTCTTTAATAGCCACAGGAGCATCTTGTTTCAATTTTTTGGGGTATTGAGTATTGGAGGGGTGGGGGGGAGGACAATACTTTTAGCGGATTTCCTTTAGGAAAATCAGCTGTTGAGGTCGTACTCATGACGGAAATTTTCGAATTTTTTTCTTCAAATATTCATCAATCCTACCTAGTAGATGACTAAAATGAGGTCCGTTCAAAACTGTGTGTGTGTGTGTGTGTGTGTGTGTGTGTGTGTGTGTGTGTGTGTGTGTGTGTGTGTGTGTGTGTGTGTGTGTGTGTATATATATATATATATATATATATATATATATGTGTCTGTTACCGCTCTAGCGGTCTCAATTTTTGGTTTGTTCGCTTGATATTTAGTCGTTTTATGTAAAAATATCAAGTTCGTTAACGGCTAAAATCGGACCAGGGGGAGAGGGGGAGAATATTGAAAATTCAAAATATCTCCGTTACTATAAGTCGGATCGAAAAAGTGTATAAAATCAATCTTATTGAAAATTAAATGCAGTGTAAATATTTGTTATATAAATTTATTCTCTATCTTGAATATTAATCAAGATATTTGCATTTTTCAGTTTTCAGCCTTCTGTAAACCCCCACTTTTACTAGTGTTACATAAACAATGCTCTGTTATATAATAACAGATATTAATTGAAGCCTAAATACCAAATATTGTTTTCATTGAACTTTTACTTTGTGGGATATATGCAAATACGTTCTGTTGACCTCCCCCCCCCCACTTCTTCTGTTTTTGGATTACTAAAATTTGAGTGATTGAGATAAAACTGATTCTGATTCATTAAACATTACAACACTAGCTTTAGTAAGTTGTTTTCAATAAAATTAACAAGTTTTACTCAGATATATTTCATTAATTGTTTGTCTTTCCGGTCTATATATGCAGTGCTACGAGGTTGGCTTGCCTGTTTGTTTACAATTTAGCCGCCTTGTATTGTACATTTACTGAGCACTCACGGTAGTGTTGCCTGTATGTATATTTATCTATTGTAAGCCTTTGGAATGGGAAATCTGCTTAGTTTACGCAGCCCCTGCGGGACGGACTTTTCTCTATAAATTCCTTTGACCCGGCTCCACATTTCTGACAAAAGTATGAGTATAAATGACAAAAGGATGATTAATTAGTTGTGGAGGTGTAAGGCTGTTGGAGTGGCCGGCAGGTGTATAGAGTTTCCCTCAGCAATGAATCATGAGATATGATAATGAATTGAAGTTAGGTTGAGGAATAGATGGGGAGGAAAGCTGGTCGGCTTTGTAATGAGCACTGCCTCTGTGTGACTCCTCAGTCGTTCAACTTACCTAACGAACCGTGCGTTTTTTTTTTCTTTTAGTCCACTTGTGTATCTGAATCCTTGACGGAGCCCCATCTGATTACACTTTAATTTTGTTCAATGAAATCAACCAGTCATAGCCGACTTTTCCATTGTTTTGGTAAATATGGTAGAGGAAGCGGACATACGGCTCATTTAACCTATTGATTCGAGTTGCTCCTTTACATCGACTTTTAGAGACGTCCTTCTATTGTTCTTTCACTTTTCTATAACTTGTTTCTTTGACTGCCTAATACTGTTCACGTGACACCTGTCAATCTTAAGGCACAAAAAGGACTATGATCTTACTTTCACTTTGTGAGGAGACAAAACACAGGAAACTTCTGAGTATTGCCTTAATTTAATGAAGGTTACAAAAATTTGTTCTGTGCTTTGTGTCCGTACCTTGATTGTGATAACATTACTGTAAATACACACATGTCATTTGTTAAATAATCACTAATTTGTCCCTATTGGTGAGAAGAAAGTCATGAATCCTGCGGGGCTCGGGTTGGCCGTGCGAGTTAGGGCGTTGGTCCTAATCTCCCATGGCAGACCTTAGAGTGGTGGGTTCGAATCCTGCTCTGGGCAGTAGAAATTTATCTAATGACGGCCTCATTAAATAAATTCCTATCCTAAGGCCCACCTTGGCTAGAAAAGGATGGTGACCTGTAGATAACCCGTCCCGATTAGCCTAGTTGCATAAAGTGGAAGTAAAATAATAAAAAAATAAAAAAAGTCATGAATTTCTTATGTAATTTCCTAATCAACCCTCTCCCCTCCCCAAAAAAAAAGAAAATTGGTCAAGACAATTGGTCTAGTTTTCAAGACCTAATAATGAAATATTTAATTTTCAAACTTGCCAATACTATCCAAAGTTTGCCAAAATAAAAGGGATTCTAGTATGCCCGGAGTGTCTTAGGCTAAAGAGAAGAATCCGGTATTCATCTTACCCTATTCTGGGTTTACATGTGTTGGGGAAGGTCTTGGAAATTTTTGTTTTGTCAAGCGTATTAATTAATATTTAAAATCACCAGCTTATGAATTTCCTAATTTAGAAATTGCGGTTATATTGACGACCTAAGTAGTTGTTATTTTCCAACATCCCCTTAAGGTAATCTGCTACAATTTACTCTGATATCTGCCTTGATCGCTGCCTCTGGGATAGACTAGGCAACCATTCAACTAGTGCTACCCGTCATATTGCCATCAGCTGTATTATGGGACTTCGTTTCACGAGAATATTATTGTAATAAATATTTTTTTATGCAGAAGTCCTTTAAGGGATGTCAACTATTGATTTATTCATGACGGGATTTTCGAAAAAAATCCTTGAAGGTCCATCTAGCGTACAAAGACAAAAATTAGGTCCGTTACCAAACTCAATGTTTAACCGTTTCATGCAACTATAAAGGCCAAGTTTGTTAATGGCTGAAATCGAACCAGTGAGAAGGGGAATTCCGAGAATTATAAATACTTCCATTATCGATTTAGAACCGATCTTATTGAAAACGTAATGTCCTATAAATGGTTTGTACTTACTCTATCTTGAATATTAACCGAGATATTTGCATATTTTTGTATTTTTTCGGGCTCCAGTAAACCCCCCCCCCACTCCTACTAATGGTATATTATTAGTAAGCTGTTAAATCATGAGCCACTTAATTTCAAGGTTGAATACCAAATATTGTTTTCATTGAATTTTGACTTTGTGAGATTCTTGCAAATGCGTTATGTGGTCATTAGTTTACCAGACCAGCATGTGGGAAATCTTGGATTATGCACCCTCCGCATCAGTGCTAGAAAAGAAATCAATGAGATATAGAATTGTGTCTTGTTGTCAATTCATTTAAAAATTTTCTTGGATCAAAATTTGGGGGTCTGAATTTTTTTTTCTTTTTTATCCAATTACCAAAATATGTTGCCAATAACCCTTGCTTCATTTTCTTCAATAACACTAGTATTTGATTTTAACTTCCTTGTACGAAGTGAGAGAAGTATTCTACTTTTTTGCCATTCATTTAATTTTGTCTGTAGTATTTGTAAATGTAAGTCTGGTAAGGTTAGTAAGTTAAAGTCAGAAGATTGTCTCTGGGTAGCATGTTCGGTGAGTTTGTCCACGTCGTTTGTGCGTCCGATGTTTTCATCTTCTGGAATCTACGTCATTATTACTTTTGTCTTTAATTTTGAAAGTTTTTCTAGAATCTGAATAATTAAGGGATCTGTGCTATATATGTTCTTGAAGGAAAGTAAACAACTCAATGAATCAGTGTATATAGTAATGTCATGTGTTGTAAGTGTGACAGTCCCAGGAGCATGGCACGACCAGGGTTTTAGCAGTTTTCCCATAATGGAAATCAGCTATTGAGGTCGTACTCATGACGCAATTTTCGAAAAATTGCCTCATATGTTTATCGATCCTACCCAGTGGATAACGAAAATGAGGTCCGTTCAAAACTGTATTTATCTGTCTATCTATCTAACTATCTATCTATCTATCTATCTATATATATATATATATATATATATTTGTCTGTTACCACTCTAGCGGTCGCAATTTTTGTTTGATCGTAACCAAACTCCATATTTAGCCGTTTAATAGAGGGAGGGAGGGTTTAGAGGGGGAGAATTTTGAAAATTTGCAATATCTCCGTTACTATTTGTTGGATGGAAAAAGTGTATAGAGTAAATATTATTACAAATTAAATGTACTATAAATATTGTTATATACATTTATTCCCTATCTTGAATACTAACCGAGATATTTGCATTTTCCAGTTTTTAGCCCACAGCAAACCGCCACTTCTACACGTTTTACATAAATAAAACACTTTTATATAATAAACCGTATTATTCGAAGCTTAAATACTAAATATTGTTTTCCAGAGACCTTTATTATACGAGATACATGCAAATATGGTTTTGTGATCCCCCGCCATAAATTCTTGGACTATTAAAATTTGATTGATTGAGATAATATTTAATCTGATTCATTATAAATTATAGTTCTAGATATAGTACACAGTTTTCAATAAAATTAATGTGTTATATTCTGTTATGCTTCAGTTCCGTTGGCGGACCTGTTTGTTTACATTTGAGACGCTTTCTGCCGTCCGTGGAAAGATTACTTCTTATCGTTTGTGTTTATTCACTTAATATTCACGGTGGTGTTGCATTTGCAGTATGTAGGTTTATCTATTATTAAAATTCACGGGGGAAATCTGCTTAGTTTACGCAGGCCCTGCGTGACGGACATTCTCTCTAAGGCCTACTATTCTTCCTGAGGTCATTAGCCAAGCTTAGCCGTGTAGGCTGGGCGGCTATAGGAACGGTTCGGTGCTACGGAGTCAGGACGGTGAGGTGAATAAGTTAAAAGAATTTGTAAGAGAAAGGAGGTGAGGTGTGCCAATCAAAAGCAGGGAGCGTCGTAAAAGGAAGGACAGAATAAGGTAAGTCCTAGGCTCTGGGCTCGGGGCTCATTCACAATTGATGGCAGGTGTAGGAGTTGGTCCAAGTCGGCCGGGGGAGTCGTAACCTGGCCCTTCTTCCTACCTTTGCATACGTCACCAGTACCTACTCTCTTCCTTCTCTTCTCGTCTTCATTTACTCCTCCCCAAACGTATAAAGGTTGTATACATTCTCCTATTGGTCTTATTGAGAAATTCCACTTGTTTTAAGGTCTTCAAGAAGTACAGCAACGGACAACTTACCTAGCTTCAAATGAAAAAAAAAAATACCTTCATGAATTGCAAAAGCTACGAAAATGAGGAAAGTTCAAAATTGCATATGTATATATATATATATATATATATATATATATATATATTTCTCTGTGACCGCTATAATAGCAGTGACAATTATTCGTGTGTCGTTACCAAACTCGATGTATAAGCATTTCATGGAAAACTAGAGATCATTCTCATTAACAGCTAAAATCGGACCAGGGGGAGAGGGGGTTTATAGGAGGGGATTTGGAATATTCGAAATATCTCTGTTAATATACGTCGGATCGAAAAAAGTGCATAGAACTAATCTTATTGAAAGTTACATGTTCTATAAATGTTGTTTTATACGTTTATTCTCTATCTTGAATATTAACCGAGATATTTGTACTTTTCACTTTTCAGCCTCCAGCAAACCTCCACTTCTACTCATGTTACATAAAAAAAAACTCAGTTATGTAATAAACCACATTATTTGAAGCTTAAATACCAAATGTGGCTGTCAAGAGACCTTTATTATACGAGGTACATGCAAACATTTTCTGTTTATCACCACTCCACTTCTTAAGTTTTGGCACTAATAAAATTTCATTGATTGAGATAAAAATTATTCCGATTCATTATGAATTACAGCACTAGATATAGTGAATAGTTTTCAAAAAATTTAATTTGTTATATTCTGATATATTTCATTAATTGGTTTTCTTTCCGGTTTCAGCTCAGAGAGGTTGGCAGACCTTTTTGTTTAAAATTCAGACGCTATCCAGTGGGAAGTTATTAAAATTGACGGAAATATTTCACATTACTGCTTGCATTTATTCCCTCAACATTCGTGGAAGTGTTTTGTTACCAGTATGTAGATTTATCAATTGCAAAACTTCACGAGTGAAATCTGCTTAGTTTAGACAGCCTTTGCGTGGCGGTCTTTCATAAATCAATGCCGGCTTTCTGAAGCATCCGAACATGACGATTTATTGCAGGAAAATAACATTCCCCCCACCCCTCTTAAGTTTTGGTACTACTAAAATTTGAGTGATGAGATAAAAATTATTCTGATTCATTATAAATTACAGTAAGAGATATAGTAAATAGTTTTCAATAAAATTAATATGTTATTTTCAGATTTATTTCAGAAATTTCTATTCTTTCAGTGAATAATATTTCTATCTATCTGTTCCGTCCTGATTGGTTAGCTAAACTGCGTGTTTACAATTCAGACGCTTTCCGTTTGGAGGTTATTAAAATTGACTAAAAAATGTCTCATTACCGCATCTATACTGCTCAAAAATGAATAGGGATATTGGTTATTTTTTCTTATCCTACTAATTTAAATTAAATCGACCTTAATTAAATTACTTTTTATGGGGGGAAACGACAATAATTTCTAATAAATATTAATGGTATTTATAATTAAGAAACAAAACAAAAATGCTAGGCCCCATAAATACCACAAAACAGCCAATATCCCTATTCATTTTTGAGCAGCATATTTATTCGCTTTATATTGACGGTGGTGTTAAGTATTACCAGTTTGTAGATTTATCTATTGTTAAACTTCACGAGGGAAATATTTGTTTGCGCAGCTCTGTGTGAAGGACTTTCTTTACTTTAAGTAACCGAGTGACTGAAACACTGTGGTGTTCACCTCACCAACGAGTCATTCCAGCACTTGGGAAATCTGCTTAGATTACGCAGTACCTGCGTGACGGGCTGTTATTAAACTGAATAAATATATGTACACATAGTATAAATGTTTTTGTAAGGAGACTGAGCTTTTCATTGTAACTAGCGTCTGAAATGGAGACTACTAAAATGAAGGAATGAAAAGAATTCGGGAAACCATAGTAGTCCACAAACATGATGGGGAATAGTTATTTTTGACCAAGTGACATCACGAACTAAAAATAAAATCTTATTCAGTATACTTTTGTAGTTCTTTAAAGAAATTTTCATGCTCCACATATCCTCAATTAATTATCAAACAACTCGTTCCGTTTACATAATTACAGGCCAATTTTATAATAACTCGCTAATGACGTCGAATGAAAGCATCCATTGTCGTATCTAGAAAGAGCTTTCCGTGCTGAACTAGTTGACTTGGAAGCATGTAAATGAACAGATGAGCATTATTGTCCTCTCTTTTACTTCCTGATGAGAACAGTGGTGTTATAACCTGTTAGCAGATTCCCCTTGACAGAAAAAAATTCTGACAGGCAGGGGCTGCGTAAACTAACCAGATTTCCAGGAGGTTTACAATAGATAAGTATACATACAGGTAGCACTACCTTGAATGTTAAGTGAATAAATACATACGGTAATGAGGAATCATTCAGTCAAATTACAATACAAGTTAATAATCACTACAACGGAGAGTGGCTGAATTGTAAACAAACAGGCCAGCCAACCTAGTAGTGCAGAATAGATAGACAGACCGAAAATAAACAATTAACGAAATATATCTGAATATAACATTTTAATTTTATTGGAAACAATTTAATAAAGCTAGTGCTGCAATTTGTAATTAATCAGAATCAGTTTAATCTCATTCACTTACATTTTAGTAATCCAAGAACAAAAAAGGGGGTAACAGAACAGCAGAATGTATTTGCATATTTGCACAAAATAAAGGTCCAATGAAAACAATATTTGGTATTTAGCCTTGTAATGAAGTGGTTCATGATATAACGGCGTAAAGTTAATATACCATTAGTAGGAGTGGGGGTTTACTGAAAGCGTAAAACAAAAAAATCCAAATATTTCGATTAATATTCATCCATACTAGGAATATATGCATAGAACAATATTTATAGTAAATTTAATTTTCAATAAAATTGTTTCTAAACAATTTTTCAATGTGAGGTATAGTAACACAGATATTTCGAATTTAAGAAATTCCCCCCCCCCTCCACTTGGTCCGATTTCAGCCGTTAACGAACTTGATATTTTTCTTTACATAAAACGACTAAATATCGAGTTTGGTAACGATTAAACAATAATTGTGACCGCTAGAGCGGTAACATATATATATATATATATATATATATATATATATATATATATATATATTCAGTTTTGAACGGATCTCATTTTCGTCATCTCTTAGGTAGGACGGACATTTGAAGAAAAATTTCGAAAATCGCGTCATGAATACGACTCCTTAAGGGAAATCTGCTAATGTAATTGATGTTCTCATATTCGAAAACATTCTTCACATGACCTCAAAAATTCATCCTGCCCAGATGATGATGAAAAAGTCCATCACGTAGGGGTTGCGTAAAATGAGCGTTCACGTGCTGGAATAACACACTTTTGATATCAATTCACAAAATATTCCCTATTTCTATGTAAAAAAACTGAACTGATGAGTAGAAGAGCGCGATGGACGCTGCCACGTAAAATAACATACTGATGATTATTCTTATAGTAGTTAGTTTTGGCAAAACTATTTGAAAAAATAGTTTTAATTTGTGGCCGCGTTAACATTATTTTAGTTCAGAATGTGATAGACTGTTGGCAAGTGGGCCATTACAATAGGTTAAGAACGACTAGCACTTTTCAGTGTGAAGATATGGGCCAATGACGAGGTGGCAATTTGGCCACGAAACAGTTACTGCAGCATAATATAAAGAACTTTTTAGGGGAAGAACTATTTTATTTATTTACTGATTCTGTCAACCAATTAAGAAAATGGTATGATGCCAAAGGTGTTTTAAATTTTTAATTAAATCCCTCAAATTCAACAAATGTTATTAGAACAAAGGGTAAAATACGGAAAGCTTATTTTGGTGGGATGATTGGATGAGATTGTAAGTCACTATTATTTTTTTCTTGTTTGAATTTTTGTCGATTTTCCTTGAGGGAAATCAGCTATTTGAGGTCGTACACACGACACGATTTTCGAAAAAATTTCCATCGATCCTACCCAGGAAATGACGAAAATGAGGTCTGAAAAATGAAAAATTATTATGATTCATTATAAATTGCAGCACTAGCTATAGTAAATATCTTATCTAGAATATTTCTGTCTATCTATTCAGCTCTGCAAGGTTGGCTGATCTTTTTGTTTACATTAATACTCTTCCCGTTTTAGAGATTATTAACTTGTAAATTGACTGAGAGACTTCTCATTATCTTTTGTATTTATTCATTTTCTAATCACGTAGGCGTTAGTAGTAAATTTATCTATTCTAAAACTCCGCGTGGGGAAATCTGCTTAGTTTACGCAGCCCCTGCGTGACGGATTTTCTTGAAAAATTTAGCTTTTTATGAGAGTCCTATGCTTATTTCGATGGTTTATTTATTAGATGATATTGTTGTGTGTCAGGAAGGAAGAGACCAATTGTCCAAGTGTAACAGTTCCTATGTAGTTATGGCTATTAGTGATGGGTCTACATTTCTATATCCGTCAAGGACAGATAGAGAGATATGCAGGACACAAGGGACAAGGGGAGACTTGGCTAAGATTTATGGGGACGGTGAGCTGTAAGGAGCCCATATCTGTGGACCTCCTGTTTAAATCTTCCCCATTATACTTGAGGCCAATTGGTATGGGTTCGTGTCGCCCTCTAGCCTTGCCTTCCTCCAAGGACATGGAATAAAAAGAAGAGGCAATTTTCCAGAAGACGAATCGCGTCAAGGACAAAACACGCCACGCGCCTCATGAGAGAACATTTCTTTTATCAGATTGAAGGTAGGCGAGGGCCAATGAATCAGGGAGAAACATCCGTGGAGCGCGGCGCCTCACTCTAGAAACGGTAAGGATATTAGCTGATAATGTTTAAGAGGTCGCGTATGTTTAATCTGAGGGTGAGTAATATATCAAGGGCGAGCAGGGAATCCATGTTTGGTGGGGTAAAAAAGAAGGGAGGTGGCCGTCGAGATATTTGTTTAGTAGCTGTCCAGGTAACAAATGCTTCGAGGCTGACCCTCGCCGAGGCTACCCAACTGACAAATACAATCCCCGTTCAAATCCCACTCCCGAGCTAGGATACGGCAAATCCATCCTCTCATTAATAACTCACTTCATCTTTTTTGGGTCGTCCCAATGATGGGGTATTCATGCTGCTGCTCCTCGCTCCTATGTGTTCCTACCCCCCTCTCTCCAATGCAAACACACGCACATACACACGCATCCCAGCTCTCGGATTAGCTACCACACATGTCATCCTATAGCTGAGTTTTGCATAATGCTACCTAATCTCCCCAACCGAATTGTCCACGTCCTCACATTCCTATAAATAGGTTTATTATTAGATATACATCCTCATCCTCATTAGACTTAACAATCAGCAGGTCCAGGAAAATATGGCGACCTGCCAAATTTCTGTAAAATAGCACATAATATCACTCCACCAATCAATTATAGAGTTAATTCTAGAGAGAATCACTTTATTGTACAAATTTATATACAGTTTGTGGGGCTGCTCAATTACATTGAGATGCTGAAGCACACAGCAACTGAAGTCAATCCCTTGGACAACAGTAAAACAATACATATTGTATTTAGTCAGCTAAATAACTAAAATATTAACTAAAATAAACACTGTCAGCAACCTAAAAGGTGTATGTCACTAGATATAAATTAGAAACTCTATTATTGGAATAACATGATCCGTAGATCTAAAATAAGATCACTGGTCAAAGCTAAAATTAAAATATATGGTGGGAAATAATCCCTAAAGTATCAATAATGATACCCTCGACCAATATTTGAAGAACCTTCTTGTCTATTCCCACCTCGTCAAAACATTTCTGGGTACGTTTAGGGACCGTTCCTCGGGCACCGAACCACAAGCCTATCACCAGAAAATCCCGCTCCCCAAATGTTTCCCTGAATTTTTCAGAGTAAAATTTAATACATTTCCCATAAATATTTTTCTTTTCCTCGTGGATCTTCTCCGCTTGATCTGGGTCGTTGTCACGTACCTTATCGTTGGGTCCAGGATATAGGCAAATTTACAATTTTCTCTGAAAGCAATGATGTCCGCGTACCCCGTTGACCCTGCGTCATCGACAGCGTACACCTCTTCATATTCTTAGTTCATACTATTTGTTGCTCTAAATTGTTATAACACATTTAACTCATTACGAGATTTTTTACCCCTCCAAGTCTCCAAGTTTTTAGGATTCACTGTGGACAAAAGCCTAGACTGGTTTGGTCAGTTTGAAGAAATATCAAAGAAATTCGGCTTGCTTCTTATTAAAATGTGTTAAGAAATATTTTCCGATGGATAGTCTATCTGTTTATTACTAATGCACTAAATCTTTTGAAATGTGACCTCAATTCGATCTTCGTTGTAGGGAAAATGTGGATGGTCAATAGATGAATAACTCGTGAAATATGTTCCACTGATTTATTTTTCCTCTACATGTTTCGCGTCCTCTATGCTGCTTCTTCTAGAATCACGAGTCGCTCTGAAAAAGAAATGAATGGCAGATATTTCACGTGTTTTTCATCTGCTGACCTTCCACCATTTCCATTTGTACTCTGGCTATTTCCATAGCCGGTTCAGTTACAGGTGTTATGCGTTGGCGAAACTCAAAAATCATACATTCATACTTAAACTGCAAGACAGCAGTAACGTTTATATTCAACAGAAAATCGAGAGATTCCTGTCGGACACTCTTTAACGAATCAAAAATAACTTTTCCCTCAATATATATGTACCAAACAATACTGTCTGTGAAACAGTTAATGGACTTATTATTTTGCGCCAAAATTTATATTCGATTATTTAATTTATAATAATTTATTAAGAATATATGATTGAGGTATTGTTTACTGTTTTTTTTTTCTATTTTTTATGATAGTGAAAATAAAACTGCTTTGGAAGAACAATCGATTTTGAAAAAACAAACGAATTTTGATAACTATAAAATAATGAATAAATAAAGGGAGAATATTAAACGAAAAATTAATAAAAATCATAAAAAATATAATAATTAATCATAAAAAATATAAAAAAACAATAGTTAGCAAGGAAACCAAAATTAATTGTTTTAATCATGTATTCTAGAATGTTTTAACGTAAATTAAATAATCGATTTTACTTTTTAATAAAAAACAATCGATTTTAAGGATTGGCGTGAAAATAATAGATTTAAAGTTCAATGACATAATCTGTCTTGTGATTCTCAGTTTCAAGGACCTCCCAAATGCGGAAGGTTCAATTAAACGGCTGTGTAAGAGTAACGTCCATGTTATAACTGTTAGCAGTCTGTTGATAAATTTAACAAATACATTATTTTAGCTAACAGTTATAAATGTTTTTATGTAACACAGAATAGTATTTGGGGCTTTATAAATTAATTTTAGTATTTGTAGAACTCCCTTCCCTGTCTAAATTCTCACATACAACATGTGAGTGGGGTAAGACTGGAGGATAGATAAAGTTGTAGTCTGCATACTTATGCTGGATAGTAACTCATCAATAGTCTGCTTATGCAGGCTACAGGCTACCGAGAGATTGCTATCTAACAAGTTTGATTTTCCTCATGATGCCTTTCTTGCTGGACGGTCTGACGCAGAAGGCAATGGGAAACCACTGCATGTCCTAGTGACCCTCTTATTCCCTTGTGAAAATCAGGTTTACCTGTTCACGAGATCAATTACCAGGAGCTCACAAACATATAGGGCAATTTTGTATAAAATCCTAAATTTAAATCCAATATTTAAAACTATCAAGCATATATAAATATTCGGTCCAGAATATGAAGCATATTTACAGAATGCGCCATGAGTACAATCTCAATTGTTCCCTCATGGGAAATCAGCTTAAAAACATTACCCTTTATGTTTGTCGTCGATGTCGGGAGGGGTATGGATTATATTATTGAAGAAAATGATTGAGAGGAGTGATGGTAAGAGGTAGATATCGGATTTTTGCTAGGGCTCGAGGGGAGATGGGAGATGCTGGGAGCTCTATGAATCTTAGATTAGGATGGCTCCAACATATAGCCCATCCTCCCAGCTCTATGGTTAGAACAGTATGTACCTCATCCACCATCCTACTAGCTCCTAACCCTACACCCTTACCCCCCACACATACTCTCGCTCTCTCTCTACATATATATTTTCAAGCAATCTTTATTTTCTTCCGTCGTCCTTTCCATCTATTTTTATAGTAAGACATTCATTGAAGATTGGATGTTACATAATCCAGTAAAATTACGTTAATATTGTAATGAAGTCACCTTAACCATTAAACGAAAAGGCTGTGTCATACATGACACCTATGCTGTAAGTTGTACACTCATGAGCTTGTAATAAACAGGAAAAGACTGGTGTGCTTAATACCCTCCTATTCAATAGTCAACTACATGTCAAGGTCATTCCACGCTCTGCCCTCTACCATTTTTCGTACTTTTTCGGAGTTTTTGTGCCGGTAGGTGTCGTATTTGACACAGCCTTGTTGTTTAATTCCCTTTTGTAAGTTTTCTATAACACTGAATTCGCTATTTATCACTGAAGATGAGATTAGAAATAACTTTTAAGACAAATAGAAAAAAGTGATAGTAACTCATAAATAATAAAAAAAAATAGAAGAGGTACCCGCCTTTGCTGAAAATGCCAAAGAAGTCTTTGCGTTGAACACATAGTATACTATGGTTTCCCAGAATGTTTTGCCAATAACTAATATTCAAGGGAACAGCTTCTTTCAGTTTTTTTGTTTGTGTTTTTTAGACATTATATTCCTTATTAATGAGTGTCCTTTGATTTTTTTTGTACTGTGTAGGTTAATATTTGTATATAATCTCTTAAACTTAGGTATATTTTCGTATAATAATAATATGCTACTAATATATGCTTCTTTGCTTATTTATTTCGTAAGAAAATTTACTATATAGTATGTTATTATATAATAAATATTACATAATATATTATTATACTATAAATATATTTTTATTTAATATTCCATTTTAAGCTCTCATTGGTAACGAGGGGGGGGGGAGGTTCTATCAAGCTCAAGTACATACTAACACACTATTCTTCTTAACTTTTCTAAATGTTATTTTGAGACAAGAAGAGTGATTCTGAGCAGAATAAAATGGAAAATATGCATATGGCAAGTAGGTGTCATGTATGAATCCTACTTGTCAAATTTGTCCTGGGTCACAGCCTTGTCGTTCAAAGGTTAATCAAATTTAAATCAAAGCTAGATCGGCATTAGCTACGGAAAAGTGTTTAACAACATTTCAGTATGCCGTTGTTTTGTCTCTATCTATTTATAATTTTTCTGTTTATAGTTTCTCAGATATAAGGAACTTTCGGTTTTTATTCCCAGTAAACCCCTACCCCAAGGAACGATATCAGCCATTAGCATTAATTATAATCTTCATTTTTACATTAAACTATCAAGCATGGTACTTAACAAATAATACGCAAGGGCTTCAGAAACTAAGCAGATTTCCCACGGGCTTGTATAGCACACTTGCCATCTTATCTCACAACATATTCTCTATTTATATGTAAAAAGCTAATGGTTAGAGGAGGGAGGTTACTGACGGCAGAAAGCAAGAAAGTACAAATAACTTGCTTCATATTTAAAACGTGCAGAAAAACGATTGTAGAAAGTCATTAGTTTAACAAGATTGGTTCTATAATATTTCACGATCTGACTCATAATAATGGATATATTTTGAATTTTCGACCCCCCCCCCGTGTAAACACTATTCCGTGTCCGATTTCAGTCAATGACAAATATGATCTTTAATGTTGGCAGTAAGAGTTAAATATTAAAAATTTTTGAGTTAGAACGTAAAATCATAATTGATGTCTTCATCACAACGAATTTGCATGTATCTTGCACCAAGGAGGAAGATTGTATTGTACTACATATTTTTAATATTTGGCGGTCTTTGGGGGTGGGTAAGGAGGTCTAGAAGCTGGAACTCGTAGAAATGAGAAAAAAAACCACTATTAATGATTTTGTACAGTTTAATGAACCAAATTCCTCAAAAATATTCCTTCTTGAGACACATAAACGTGTTTTAGGCTTTTGCTCCTCTATAGCTCCTCAGAAGAAATGAAAATTATAAAATAATCTTTTTCAACCCTCCAAATCATCAAAAAGTGACAAACAAACATTTTGGGCTCCCCCGTTACGAGTGGTGATGTGGGGAAATGGGGGGTCATATTTGGATTCAGGAGGTCATTTTATGTAAGAATCAGGAGGCATAGTGTCAGGGGGATTTTCATGCCCGCCAGTGTGAATATGATCTTCAGTTTTGGAGGAAATGTTTCAATATCAAGTATGGTATAGATCAAATAGTCATTTTTTAGTCATGGAAGTACAATATTAATTGTTGACGGCATCTCACTGCGTATTTGCATAAATTTTAAATGATGTAGGCCCGTTGAAAACAATATTTTTCCATTTATTAATACCATAATTTCCCGTTTCAGTGAGCACTAAAGATCATAATTGTTTTTGGCTGAAGTCGGACCTGAATTATTGGGTGTTTAGACGGGTGGGGGAGGAGGGATTCGAAAATTCCAAATATCTCCGTTATTTTGAGTCGGAGACGTAAAATGTTATAGAACCAATCTTATTAAACTATTGATGTTCTACGATTGTCGTTCCACACATTTTCTGGTAAAACAAGTATTTAAAGCGAGTTATTCGGGCTTTCTTGTTTTCAGCCTTCAGTGGCCTCTCGCTCCTTCTTCTACTTTTTGGTTATTTTTGTATTCATAGAGAATATGTGGTAAGGGGCGACCATAAATGTGGTATTACGTGGGAAAACTGCTTAGTTTACGCCAAACCTGCGTGACGGACTTTTAACAGATTTCCTTTAAGAGAAATCAGCTATTGAGGTCGTACTCATGACGCGATTTTAGAAAATTTTCTTCAAATGACCATCGATCCTACCCAGGAGATGACAAGAATTATATATATACATGTATATATATATATATATATATATATATATATATGTGTGTGTGTGTGTGTGCGTGTGTTAACGCTCTAGCGGTCGCAATTTTAGTTTGATCGTTACCAAACTCGATATTTGAACGTTTTATGCAAAAAGACAGATCAAGTTCGTTAACGGCTGAGATCGGACCAGTGGGAGGGGGGATTTTCGAAAATTCAAAATATCTACGTTTCCATACGTTGGATCAAAAAATAATATAGAACTAATCGTATTGCAAACTAAATTTACTATAAATATTGTTTTATACATTTATTCTCTATCTTGAATATTAACCGAGATATTTCCATTTTTATTAATTTTAAAGGACGAAATGAAATCGGGGTATCGGAGATAACTTCGGGTCTAGTCGTGAGTTTCCGTCAAAAGCTAGTTCGGCCGTTTCCGTAACTGTTAAACTCTCGTGAAATGTCTCTACTGTAAAACTTCACTTGGGAAATCTGCTTAGTTTACGTCGTCCCTGCGTGACGGACTTTTTGTTATTTTTCTAGTCTATATTTTGGCGAACGACTCATGTGCCCATTGAGCAGTATTAGTTATTTCCATCTAAAGTATAAACCTATAGGCCGAGGGGGGAAATATATTTGGAACAAATGCTTCAGCTCGGGGTGCTACAATAAGGGAGGATTAATTATAAGAAAATTGTAAGTACTAAAAGCATGGGGAAAGGTGGGGGGGGGGGTTAGAGGGGGGTAGCTGTTGGAGATGCCATTCGAAAAATATTAGTGTCATATATATTGCGGAGGCTCGGTTGGTCTGAGGGAGGGGGGGGGGGGTTGCTCTAAGTGGGCTCAGCATCGGGCGATAGATCTCTGCTAATGGATTGAAGCTCTTCCGTTCGGGACAGGCAAGATGGATACCCACCACCTTCCTACCAGCCCTCTACTCTTCAACCCATCCAACACGCCAATTTTTATACAACAAAGTCACCAGACACACTAACTCGAACTTTATTATCCTTTTAACTCTCTGCTCTCGGCTATATTTTATTAAAGAAAAAAAAAAAGTATAAAGTCCGGCACGCAGGGGCTGCGTAAACTAAGCAGATTTCCCTGACGTTTAACAATAGATAGATGTACGTACTGGAAACAGAACATCACCGAGAATAAATACAAACGATAATTAGAAGCGTCCCGACGGGAAGCGTCTGAAATGTAAACAAACAGGTTTGCGAACGTCTTACCGGAAATAAAAACAATTGCTGAAGTACATCAAAATATAACACATCAATTTTATTGAAAACTATTTACTATATCAAGTGCTGTAATTTGTAATGAATCAGAATAATTTTTATCTCAATCAATCAAATTTTAGTAGTCCAAGAACTGAAGGACAGGGGAGGGGGTCACCAGAACAAGGTTAAATATTTGGTATTTATGCTTCGAATAAAGTGATTTATTATATAACAATGTATTGATTGTATAACATGAGTAGAAGTGGGGGTTTGCTGAAGGCTGAAAACAGAAAAATGCAATATCTTGGTTAATATTCAAGATATAGGATAAATGTACATAACAATGTTCATAGTACATTTAATTTTCAATAAGATTGATTCTATACAATTTTTCGATCCGACATCTAGTAACGGAGATAATTCGAATTTTCAAAATTCTCCCCCATGTCCAATATCAGCCGTTAACGAACTCGATCTTTCTTTTTACATAAACCGACTAAATATCGAGTTTGGTGACGAGCTATCTTTAATTGCGACCGCTAGAGAGGTATCAGACAAATTTAAATAGATATTCACTTTTTAACGGACCTCATTTTCGTCATCTCCTTGGTAGAATCGATGGACATTTGAAGAGAAATTTCGGAAGAGAAATAGCTGTTTTCCCTTAGGGGAACTATTAAACGAGAAGAAATGGGTAACCTTTGAAAACAAACCGAATACAACGCTTATAGTAAAGGTCTTGAAATTATTAGAGCTAGGGTCAAAAATTATTATTAGTTATTGTAATTTATGTAATAATTTATGAGTGCATGTACATATATTTTAATTTAATTGACTGTTTTTGAAATTATGTACAAGTTATATCCAAACGACATTTTTTTAACAATAAGAAAAAATATAGAAATTTTTTAGGAAAAGCCAATTAAAATAAAATATATTTATGTACACGCATATAAATAAAACACACAAAGTATTATATAAATTTCAATATGTAATTTATTTGTTGATAATTTATAGCTCTTTTATAGTGAGTAGCGAGTGCCATGAAGTAATGAAGGCGGCGTGCGCATAGTGATATACAATAAAGATTTTCTTAGCTTATTTTTGAAAAATGTGGTCGGAATACAGCTTTATCGTATATGGTGGAATTTGTAGTTAAATATACTGTATGGTACATTACATAACAAATCTAAAAGATTTTAAAAACTAAAACTGAGAGGGAGAGGGAACATTTTTAACCCGTAAATGGTAACATCTCTCCAACTCACTCTCCCAGTAACATCCGTCTATGAGACTAATTTTTTTTTCTTCTGTATTTAGGGTATAAAAGATCAGTATAAAATTAATAATTAAACTTTATTTTGTAATGAATGAATATATTAATAACACAAGCAAAAATAATAGTTAACATTTAAAAATGGAATAAAAGAATTTAAAGATTTATTGCTAGTATATACATGTTTAAGAATCAATTAAATGTCTGATGAGCGGATATTATTATAGACATTTACAGTAACATTAGTCTAACAGACGGAGTTACTACGTACCTTTAGAGTAATATCCGTCTGATGAGCGGATATTATTATAGACATTTACAGTAATATTAGTCTAACAGACGGAGTTACTACGTACCTTTAGAGTAATATCCGTCTGATGAGCGGATATTATTATAGACATTAACAGTAACAATAGTCTAACAGACGGAGTTACTACGTACCTTTAGAGTAATATCCGTCTGATGAGCGGATATTATTATAGACATTAACTGTAACAATAGTCTAACAGACGGAGTTACTACGTACCTTTAGAGTAATATCCGTCTGATGAGCGGATATTATTATAGACATTAACAGTAACAATAGTCTAACAGAGGGAGTTACTACGTACCTTTAGAGTAATATCCGTCTGATGAGCGGATATTATTATAGACATTAACAGTAACAATAGTCTAACAGACGGAGTTACTACGTACCTTTAGAGTAATATCCGTCTGATGAGCGGATATTATTATAGACATTAACAGTAACAATAGTCTAACAGACGGAGTTACTACGTACCTTTAGAGTAATATCCGTCTGATGAGCGGATATTATTATAGACATTAACAGTAACAATAGTCTAACAGACGGAGCTACTACGTACCTTTAGAGTAATATCCGTCCCAAAAGCGGGGTGACTTATTTTCAAATTATAAATTTATAGTCAAACACGAAACTATCACCAAAGGTAAACAAACACAACCAAGGTAATGGATTAACTGAAGCATAGCTGGAAGACGAAGGTTTCAAAATGACAATTACGCTTTCTAGCGGAAAACTGTTATTCTAACCCGTCCTACAGACGGATATTACCATTTACGGGTTAAAAATATGACTTTCAAAAAAAAGTCTGATTGCACAGCATTAAAATACATTAAAAACGATAAAACTATAATTTAATTTTTTTTTATATCTATTACCGTTTTAACAATATTCAATCAGAAATATAAATAAAGTCCGTCACGCATGGGCTGCGTAAACTAAGCAGATCTACCTCGTGAATTTTAACAATACATAAATATTGTTACGTTTTTATTACAAAAACCAGTAATAAACGTTTTTAATAAGAGTTCTTTTGGATTGCAAAATTAAATACTCGCAAGTTTCACAGTTTTTATCACTGCACAATTTATTTCACAATGCACAATACACTTGGTAATTATTCTTAATTACTACTTACAGTATACACTGATAGCGTCACTGTTCTTCAGATTACACAGTCCAACAATTCACTCACGGTCACTGAAATTCACAACAAGACGGCACTGCACTGTCCTTTACTTCGCGGCACTGCACTGTCCTTTACTTCGCGGCACTGCACTGTCTTAAACACGGCACTAAACTGTTACTTACAGTCACGGCACAACACTGTTCTTCTTCTAAAAACACTTTACCGCACTGCACTAAGTCGCACTGTAGCACTGATGTGACCATCAAGATCGCTGAGCATAAAACTGACTCGCTCGCGGCAGGCCCTTCTTTATATAGCTTGTCGGCATACATCAAAGGGGAATTGTCTGGACCCGTCGACGTCTGGCTGGAAGGTACTGGTAGGACCTAGGACATTCTGTCGGTTTCTTTGATCTACGTCACACTTTCCAATTACGTGACTCTCTCTCTCTCTCTCTCAAGAAACAAATACAAACAACGATAAGAAACCTCCCGACGGGAAGCTTCTGAAATGTAAACAAACAGATCTGCCAACCACTTACAGAACGTAAGATATTAATTTTTTTGAAAACGATTTACTATATGTGGTACAGTAATTTATAATGAATCAACAAATATTTATCTCAATCAATCGAGTTTTAGTAGTCCAAGACCGGGCGGGGGGGGGGGGGATCAGAACATATTTGCATAATCTCTTATAATAAAGATCTCTTGAAAACAATATTTGGTATTTAAGCTACGAATGACGTGGTTGATTATAAAACAGAGTATTGTTTATGTAACATGAGCAGTAGTAGGGGTATGCTGAAGCCTGTAAACTGAAAAATGCAAATAGGTTAATATTGAGGATAGAGAATAAGTGTATATAGCAATATTTATAGTATCTGTATTTTGCAATAAGATTGTTTTTATACAATCTTTTGATCCGACGTTCAGTAACGGAGATATTTTTATTTTTCGAAAATCCTTCCCTCTAAATCCTCCCTCCCTCTGGTCCGATTTCAGCCATTAATAAACTCGATCTTTCTGTTTTGCATAAAACGATTAAATATCGAGTTTGGTACTAATCAAACAAAAATTGTGACTTCTAGAGCGTTAACACACACACACACACACACACACACACACACACACACACACATATATATATATATATATATATATATATATATATCGTGGGTAGGATCGGCGGGCATTTGAAGAAAATGTTCAAAAATCACACCGTGAGTACGACCTCAATAGCTGATATCCCTTAAGGGAAATCTGCTAAAACTGATTTTTTTTCAGGAGGTGATTTTACCCCTTCAAATGGTTGTTCATAAAGTAGTTTTGTGATATGGATGAACTACTCTACTTGAACACAAAGTTCCAGAATAGTTTTAATTTTCAGTACCCTAACCTGCCTTTTTAGTAAAGAAGTTTTTTGTTGTGGTACAAAACGTATGACCCGGAATGTAACATAGACTGTTCTGGTTTTGGTTTGCCGGATGTTCAACATATTATTAGAAAGTCTTAACAAACAAAAGAGGAATATATCTGTATAAAATGACTATTACAAAAAGTTCTAATTATAGACGTTTCTCCTCGAGTTGAGTCTCTTAATTCGAGAGCAAAGGATCCGTTGCAAGGCTTAACGTCTCAAGGGCAATTTCGTTTGCTCCACTCTCCATTTGTTAGTAGGGATGAGTACTTAATGAATTCCATCTGGAGGCTGTTATAGGAAATGGGAGTGTGGGGGAGGTGAGGGGTTACACTCCACGAACCTCTTTCCTTCGAGTGGAAATTAGATTGGAATTGGATACGGTCGGGGGTCTCAATTTAAATTCGAGAGGAAAAGCTCATTTGGCAACATTGTTCGACAAGACGCGGCATAAAGAAAGTATTTGCCTCCACTTAAGAAAATTCGCTTATGTGAAGATTTTTAAAGCTACCAGAAAGTCAGAAATAGCTGTAGGAAGTTAAAAAGTTCGTGAATCGGAGGCATTAAAGAGGTGGGACTAGAGCTTGAAGCTACCAATTAAAAAGTCGCTCAAGCAGGGTACACTCAGCCCTCGACACCCACCCCCTCGCCATCCCTCTCCACTCTCTACTTAAAGGGAATTTTTAACTTTACCCCTCGCTGAATTTTTTTTTTCACCTGAGATATGAGAAAGGGAAAAAATGAGAGAAGTCCCTGCCAGCGTGTATTTTTCAAAGGGAAATGCTATAATGAATCTTCAGGTTGTTCTTTAACTTCGGAAGTTGTTAGGAGCAGTGTCGTTTTGATAACAAGTATCATCGGTAGAAAATGATGCCAACAGAAGACAATTCTATTTATTATTAACACGCCGCCAATGATATTCCCCTCACTAAATCTCTTAGCTTAAATTCTACTCTAATGACTGTCTCACTAATAAAGCTGTATTCTTACCTTTAAAAACAATTTCCATTTTACTTTTAGTAATTAAATCCCCTATAGATTTCTTTTGTACGGCCTCACCCCTTTTTATTACTAATCTCTCATCTATGATATGATTTAGTATTTAAATTTCATACAAACTATATCGATAAATAAATAAAACAACAATGCAATTAAAGTCGTAGTGACGGACTAAATTAAAAGTAGTAGTACTAAGGTCGATGTTATGCTATTTATATTTTGAAATCACAACCTATAAGTGTATACAAAATGTGTAATCTAGCGGAGATATTGCAGTCACTTGGGACGCATTGCAAACTTGTCAAATTGAAAGCAATTTTTGCAAAGTCAAAACTGGAGTTGACAAGATTTAAGATTACCACTAGCTTACAAAAGGATAATTGCCCTGGAAGTGGCAAACTAAAAATAACAAAGAACCCTGCTGGTGCGATATATTGTGCATATTAGTGTCTTCTCCAGCTAATGGCGTATTCTTGATTCTGACAATTACATGATGATTGGAAATATTGCAATTAAAGGAGTGTTTGTTGAGCAGATCAAGATCTTGGTCTTTAAAGAAATATGAAATAGTCCTGCTTAAATTAAGGAAATTTTTCAACCTTTGGAATATGAAACGCTGATGATCTCCTATTCCTAGGATTCCTATTCTTTAATTCCCCTCAGTGAGAAGCGTATGTAAGCAGGAACTAAAATGTTACTTCATCTTGATTTGTAGAAGTGCGGGTCACAAAAGCCAGAACCAATAAAATACACATTACTCCTTGAATATTCGAGTAAGAGAAAACATACATGAAACAATAGTTGTAGAAAATTAAAATTCCAACAACATTGGTTTTATCAAATTATTCGGTCAGGCTTAACACAACATTTAGCTTCCAATAAAGTAGTTCACAATATAACAGCTTATTGTTAATATAACATAAGCAGAAGTGGGGGGTTGGTGGGTATTACTGAAAGCTGAAACTAAAAAAGTACAAATATTTCGTGAAATATTCAAAATATAGGAAGCATGTCCCTACTATTACTCATATGGAGTTAAATTTTCTATAAAAATGGTTTCATAAAATGTTTCAATCCGACTAATAACACGGAATTTTAAATTTTTTTTTTTTAAATTCTGACCTCTCAAAAATTCACCATGTGAACTGTAGAACCTCCATTTAAGCATGAAGAGAGTAAGGTAACGGATATTCAAACTCTTACGTGTATTGTTCACAATATAATAATGGAATACTTGCTATCGATATTGAGATAGCTCTTGACATACATGAAATGATCTTATACAAACTTCGGCCTTATTTAAGTAGTAGAAATTTCAAGTTCTAGTTTTAAATTTTGAATTTCAAATGGCACCTACGAGGTTTTTCAAGTTTCGAGAGCAGCCGCATTTGAATACAAGTGAAACAAAAGTAAGCATAAAGGCGAAATGTGAGACATAGGGCTTATTTCTTGGCGACAAGTGAGTCGTACGTGAACACCATGCAATGCCAGTGTATGAATCAACTATCTAGAGGTATGGAAATGAGAGTGTCCCGTTTTTAACTTTGTTTTATGTTTTCATTCAAAAGTTTATACATGTTCCACGGATTCTTTCTCTTTATTTTCTCACATTTTATGAGTCGCCTCGTACACAACTTCAATATTCATGTACGAAGGGGGGAAAAAAGTATCCAACTTATAGAAAAAGTTACCCACTTTCTATGTATAGAATTAGATTTTACGCAGTGATATTTTCTTTGTTTGTGGTTTTTGATTGAGGTTTTTATTGCAAGATGGCTGGCGTAATTTTGTTAAACAGTGCATTGTTGCCCTGGTAAAATAATAAAAACATCCTCTCAATATGTAGCTTGAATCAATACCAAAAGTTTTTCAGCTCTTGGCATTTTCAATCTGCAAATACCATATTATAGACTTTTCGTAAAACGCTGTTTTTGTTTCCCTGGGTAAAAACATAAATTTAATTATTTATTGTGTTTATGACATAAATTTTTATATTATCGTCATACCTACCTGGCTGATCGTCGAGTACACGTGGTTTTTAAGCGATGGCACCATAATCCTGTTAGTTGTACTGGGTAGTACCTAATAGTTCCTGTATTTGTTTAGTCCTTTTGTAGAAGCTATTAGTTGTTTCCTTTAGCTGCCTAAAGCCTACAGGTGTGAAATTAGTGATATATAGTGACAGAACCAACTCATTTTGATATTTTAGCAGATTTTCCTTGAGGGAATTCAGCTATATTGAGGTTGTACTCATGAAACGATTTTCAGAATATTTCGTCAAATGTCCATCGATCCAATGTAGTAGATGACGGAAATGAGGTGGGTTCAAAATTGTATATCTATCTATCTATCTGTGTGTATATATATATATATATATATATATATATATATATATATATATATATATATATAAATTTTCTGTTACCTCTCTAGCGGTCGCAATTTTTGTGTTATCGTTACCAAACTCGACATATATTCGTTATAAGTAAAAAAAAAAAAAACGATTGAGTTCGTTAACGAAAATAGATGGTGTTTGGATATAAACAGTCTCCAACTCACTACCCATATTCAACGCGATATTTATATTTCTTGACATTGCAAACTCAAACTTCACCTCACTACTTCAGGGTATCTACACAATACTCGGTATTTAACCGTTCCATTTAACATTAATGTTCATAGTCATTAATGACAGAAATTGGACAAGGAATAGACGGCGGGTTGAAAATTAAAAATAAGTCCGTTATTATGAGTATGATGAAAAAAGTTTAATGAACCAATTTCAGCAGATTTTTATCTTAAGGGAAATCAGCTAATGAGGTTGTACTCATGACGCGATTTTCCAAATGCCCATCGATCCTAGCTAGTAGATGATGATTATGAGGCCCGTTCAAAATTATATATATATATATATATATATATACATATATATATATATATATATATGTGTGTGTGTGTGTCTTACCACTCTAGCTGTCACAATATTTGTCTTATCGTTACCAAACTCGATATATAATCCTGTTATCTATCTATCAACTATCATGTTCGTTATCGGCTTAAATCGGACCTGTGAGAGGGGGAGTTCAGAGGGGTGAAAATTCCAAATATCTCCCTTATTATACTTCGATTCGAAAAAGGGTATATAACTAATCTTATTGCTTACTTAATGTTCTATAAATGTTGTACTATACACATTTTCTGTATCAAGAATATTATATCGAGATATGGATTTTTTCGTTTTAGGCTTTCAGTAAACCCCCACTCCTACCAATGTCATATTAACAATAAGCTGTTATATTATGAAGCACTTTACTTGAAGCCTAGGTACCAAATATTGTTCTCATTGAATTTTTATGTTTTGAGATAAATGCAAATAGGTGGCGCACATAAATTTTTCGTGGGACCATTATTTAGCCAGCTACCTGTCCAGCTATAACTTTCGTCCCTTTAGCAACCCTCCACTTCAATCTATCGGATTTTTACTTAAAAATAGAAATTAAGTGGTGAGATGAGATCAATAGTGTGTCATATCATCTCGTGGGTATCTGCTTAGATGGACTTATTATTATCATCTGACTATTACGAAATACGCACGAGTAGTATTCGGTAGTTAGTACCTACATTTGTAGGGTGTGAGTGAGGTATCAACAAGTAGCTACCATTGGCGTGTATCGCTGGATATAGATAGGGGTGTAAGGGATCCCCACCTTCCTGAGTAATCTTGTCGCCAAGAGCCGACACGCTCGGCCACTTTGCCAAAGACAATAGGAGGCAGAGAGGAACAAAAACTCCACTCATGTTACCGGGCCACGGTTGGGGAGAGGTGCTCTCCGGTTGCGGGCAACGGTAAGCCTCCGGACCTTATCTCCCTCCTAATTAGGACTCCCTACCTTCCTTCAGGCATCGCCGATCAGAACTTGCCAACTCTTATCGGACCAAACACCTCCTTTCTACTCCTCTTATTATCGCCTCGGATTGCCTCAATTGTCCGCACAACCCACGAGAACTTAGCCTTTCTTTCCGATTCCTAAAAATTCATAATGTACTATTTTCCGAGTAGTGAACCATTTTCAAATGTATAAAAGTCCGTCACGCAGGGGCTGCGTAAACTAAAAACAGATTTCCCGCGTGAAGTTATACAATAGAGAAATCTCCATATGAGAGCCGAACAGTTACGGCAAAGGGCCGAACTAGCTTTTGGCGGGAAATTCCGTCGTACGTTATGGGCCCAAATTTAATAAAAATGCCAATATCTCGGTTAATATTCAAGATAGAGAATAAATGTATAGAACAATATTTATAGTAAATTTAATTTACAATAAGATTGGTTTTATACACTTTTGTGATCCAACACGGATGTGATCCCCTCTAAACCCCCCCCCCTCCCACTGGTCCGATTTCAGCCATTAACGAACTGTCTTTTTGCATAAAACGTTTAAATATCGAGTTTGGTAACGATCAAATAAAAATTGCGACCGCTAAAGCGGTAACAGACAAATATATATATATATATATATATATATATATATATATATATATATATATATAATTTTGAACGGACCGCATTTTCGTCATCTCCTGAGTATGATCGATGGACATTTGAAGAAATTTTTCGAAAATCGCGTCATGAGTACGACCTCAATAGCTGATTTCCATTAAGGGAAATCTGCTAAATGTGCGTCACGCAAGTGTTGCCTTAACTAAGATTTTCAACGTGCATCACTTATTTGCATTTATCTCAAAACCTAAATGTTCAATGAAAACAATATTTGGTATTCAGGCTTCCAATAAAGTGCCTCATAATATAACCAATTGTTATTAATATAGCATGAGTAGGATTGGGTGTTTACTAATGGCCAAAAGCTGAAAAATGAAAATTAAGACAGTAAAAAAACAAACATTTTTTCTGTCCGATGCATAATAATGGAGATATCAAGAATTTTCGAAATCTCCCTTCTAAACTCCATCTCCTACTGGTCAGATTTCAGCTATTAACGAACTTGATCTCTAGATTTACATAAACTAATTATCGAGTTTGGTAAAGATCAACACAATTTTCAACCACGAGAGAGTTAAAAGACAAATATAAATAAATTTATATACATACATACATATGGTGTTGTTGTTTTTTGGAGTTTTGGTCGATGTTGGTGAAAAAATCTTAGTTTATGCCGATATTTCAATATTTATTTTCTCTTCTTCAGGGCTTAAGTTTAGATGCTAAATCAAGTAGGAAATGCGCTGAATACACAAGTGATAACCAAAATGGTTATTGCGTTTCTTATTTAATTTAATTCATAATTAAATCGTTGTTCTTGTAGCCTTTTTAGCATTTTATTTGCCTCAGTGCTTCTTACTGCTTATAGAAAAATTATTTATATGTACTTCGTTGTTTTAACGATGTCCCAGTCAAGTTCCAGCGTAAGTAATTGATAAATTGAAATAGAATGAGGTGTCTAAGTTAGGTATTATTCAGTGAAATCTATCCCAAATTAAAAGTGGATAGAATCTATAAACAAATTCAGAGTACATTGAAACTGGTAATATTTAGTTTGGTTTAAATAAATTAGATCTTTAGCGAAATCCAGAGCCCAAAATTAGACCTTTTCTTCTTGGAATTAGGGAAAAGAAAACATGCTCCTTTCAGGAACAGATTAAGTAAGGGAAAGTTGAAAGATGGAAGTTTCATTTTGATTAATCGATCAAAACCTGACGTCAAGGGAGTTTATTTGACGTCCCTGTTTTCAAAGCAATAACAATGATCGGTTTCTCTGTATTAAGAGGAGACGGTTAGGTGACACAATGGGACTGTTGAAGACTAACACTGATTTATAGGAAGAGTGAACGCCGTCATGGCTGGGACTGAATAGTGAGCAGATATTGTTTTCAATAAGAGATGGGTGTGCCCCATGAATCACCTATTATAATATTCATAAAGGAAGGCGTCAATAGGAAAATTGTCGACACCCACTTCCAATAGTAGTTTCATTATGTGATTTGTTGGATCGGCCTATGAGCCTTTGTTGAGAGTGAGTTTTGTAGTTTTTAGTTTGTTGAGGATGGACGGGGTCCTACCTACACATCGGCAGGTCAACAATAGCTCGTATCTTGTCCTATCCCCGATGTCTCCTCCCTCCCTCTCTACCCTCCCTCATTACCATTCTACCAAACATGACTATAAAATATAAAAGTCGTGTAAATTACTTGTCTTGATTTAAGTCCTTTGCCGGCGACCGCCTAACCCTAATTTTCATATCGTTAGAAATTGGTGCCAGTCTGACCCATTCTCTGATCCATCTGCACAAATAAAAAGAAGCCCGTCATTCAGGGGCTGGGTAAGGTAAGACGATTTTCAGCCTCCCCGAATGGAACGCACATCACAAATTCTATTCTTTATTTTTATTCTTGTATAATTAGGAATTGAAATGTATGCGGGTCGTAAATAATTATTAATAGAGTATCTTCACCTGAAACCAGTATGAGTTGAAGTGATGGTTCACTGATGACTGGAAAAGCATAACTACAAATAAATTCTCTTTGGCATTCAGTAAGATTCCAAATATATTTTTTTTCAAGAATACGTGCATTCTCTATGGGTAGGGCTACCATGGGCTCCTTCTTTTCCTTCCGCCTCGCAGCGGAACATAAAATAATATATTTTTTTAGCTACTGTAACCATTTCATCTATGTATCCGAAATAACGAGTCTATCCTTCTTCATGGCACAAAGGATATAAGACTCACCATTTAGCCGGATCAGTTCGGCGTTACTCCTGATCATGCACTCAAGTCTGTTCTTCAACTGGGCCAGTAAATACCTTTCAGACATTTGTTTTGCACAGTGGTATGAACAACGACTTAGCTATTACTTTATTTCAAAATTACAAAATTAACGAATAACCGAGATGCAGAACAGAAAGCTGTAAGGCCTCTGATATTTTATTGTCCGAATTAAACTTCAGCTACTCTCGAGTTTGCCAGAGAATACCCAATTCTGGAGCGGCCTACAACTTCATTGAATGAATTTGCGGAGTCTGAAGATATTTATAATGCCTCTCGAACTTTTGCAAGTAAAATATTTGATTTAAAGTATTCATTCATGCACCAGTACACACTAAATACTATTATTTACATTTAGTTTTCCTGTATAATGACTCAATAGTTTCCCGTTCACTTTAATTTAACCAACATTTTCAACTTGAATATAGAGTATTTAATTTCACGTCTTAAATTGTAGGCATTAAATTAGCTTTATATATATATATTTATATATATACTATACTATACTGAGATACCCGGCTTCGCTCGGGAGATTCATTAGAAGCTGAACGATTTTCTGCACCACTTTGCTATAAAAAATATGTTTGCATTTCTCCGTTTCAGTATTTAAGTAGCATTTATACCAAAATATCCAGTATTTAAAGTGAACTTGTATAATCTTTTAGTGTCTTTTTTTTTTCTCTCCTCATAGATACCCTAGTAGGAGTTATTTATTTGAAAACATGTTCCATTGCCACATGGCATAATACATGTTTGATTATGTTTAAATACATTTTTATTTCACAATATATACACGTCAACCATATAATCAAGTGTAATATAAAAAACAATAATAAAATAGATTATTAAAATTAGTAAGATAATTACAAATAAAATTTATACATGAAATGAAAAAAACAAATCAATCAAAGTTAAACACAACCGATGTTTAATTTGCGAGTCTATGTAAGGTAAATATATTGAATTATAATTCTCTTTCCTCACAATCAACTGTACATTCTAATGTATTGTTGCTACATCCATATCTATACTTTTGATAAACTTTATAAGTTCTTTATTATATTTATTAAATATAATATGAGGTGGTTCTGGCCAATTACCTCCTTTTAAAATTATGTTCATTATTAAATTTGATCTATAATCTTTTAGTCTTGCAGAATAGAAAAAAAAGAAAGGATTTTCTTATCAATCCTCTCTACCCTGTCAAAAAATTGTGGATACTTAAGCTTGGATAGCATTCATTCAACATTATTAAGTATCATTACTGAGGTAGCTTTGCTTGGAAAATATTTAGACTGAATAATGAGTATGAATGCTCTTCATTGATAAGTAAGCTGTATCTAAGGACATTCCATTTCGGTGCATTTACTTTATTAAATTTTACAGCTTACAAGGAAAATGGACAATCGATGTACTATTGATGAGTCAGTCAGTCTAAATGTTAAGCGGTTACTATTCAGTCATAATTCGTTGTTCAAAACATTGTGGGGCATAATTATCGTAATAGTGGATAGTATTTTTTCTTTACTTTTTTTGGTTCTTGCTGAATCATAAAAAAATAAGTTATCATCAGAAAACCACCACTTCCCAATCAATTCCTCATCATTATTTAGAACAATATGGACAATGCAAATAATAATCTTTGTTAATATTCGTCATTATTACCCATCATTTACCCCTTTTCCGCCAAAATCCATTAGTGCCCAATAAAATCGTTGACTCTAGCTAATTTGAAAAAAAAAAGTCCGTCACGCAGGGGCTGTGTAAACTAAGCAGATTCCCCACGTTAAGTTTTACAATAGAGAAATCCGCCTAATAACAACAGTAGTAGTAAGGAATCACGAGGCACCTATTCACGAGGGACGAATAGTTACGAAAAAGGCCCCCCCTCCGCCGGCGGAGAGTCCCGAACATAGCCGACTCCTGCCGACCACACACATGCATACAAATGCAAATATCTCGGTTAATATTCAAGATACAGAATAAATGTATAGAATAATATTTATAGTAAATTTAATTTTAAATAAGATTGATTCTATACAATTTTTCGATCTGACGCATAATAATGGAGATATTTCGAATTTTCAAAATTCCCCCTCTATACCCCCTCTCCCACTGGGCCGATTTTAGCCATTAACGAACTTGATCTTTCTTTTTACGTTAAACGCTTAAATATGAAGTTTGGTAACGATCAAACAAAAATTGCGACCGCTAGAGCGTTAACAGACAAATATATATATATATATATATATATATATATATATATAATTTTGAACGGACCTCATTTTCGTCATCTCGTGGGTAGGATCGATGGACATTTGAGGAAATTTTTCAAAACTCGCGTCATGAGTACGAACTCAATAGCTGATTTCCCCTAAGGGAAATCTTCTAAAAATCAATATACAGAAAGAGGTGACAATTCTATATATAAATATATATGAAACGTCCAGAAGCGAAACTTTGCGAAGAACTGTATGGTTTCTGATCTGGGTTCTTGCAGGTTATTTTTACATTATAATGCTTATAAATTTAGGTACATAGGAATGTACGTGTGAGTGTGCGTTTATGATGTAAGTTTCAATTTTAACTCTTACAATATGTATAGTTTAGTTAATAGAATTATAATAAGTGTTTAGAAATATTTATGACGGGTGGTTTCGAAAAAGTTCCGCCTTAGACTACATTGTAAAGAGAGTCATGACTGATGTATATTAAGTATAATTATCAGTATTTTATTGCTAAATCTAGAAGATATAAAATTTCTTAAAATAATGTTTTGTTGACAATTTATAAAGGGGCCGGACCAGAGAAAACGGCTCTTAAAACAAACTTTCCAACATTTCTATTGAAGGGAAAGAAAATAATATATGGCATTAATTTCCTTATCTGAATCTGGTGGAAATAACAGGGACTTTTGGGTGGTTGTTGAGAGGTTGTATGTTTTAAGTTGAGCTATATTAAGCTTATTGTAACGGACCATTGGTCAAATTAGAGGGAGCTTGAAGTGTCTTCACTTTATGTAGAACGCTCAAGTAAGTGTTGACATTCACTTTACACACATTTTAAATGTTATAGAGATGGAGGAATGAGTGGAATTTAAACATTTCAGGACTTTTAGAGATTAAAATTGACAAGTTTGTCTATTGTGTGAACCTTAATAAACATACTGTCAGTAACAAGGCGTGGGTTGTTGGCTTTTTCAAGATAATTTTCCTTGCAGATGTTCCTTATTAAATGTTCCTTAGCCCAAAACTTCTAGCTCTATAAATAGCTTGTGTAAGTTCATTCCACATGACATTCTACATTTTATTTTATTTTTTAGAGCTTTTCCTGTAATGGAGTCGTTCATTAATTTTCATATCCTTGTATGAAGTAATAAAGGAAGTATTGAATGTATAATGGTTAAGGTCGTAACGGAATTTCCGTTGTCGTCTGTACGTGTATACATACCTCGCATAACTCATAAACCACTAGCCTTTTTAATGGTCTAAATTGATATTTAGGTCTTTAATACCGTCTAGTTTTGCACCTCCCTTTTGATCAAAATCAAAAATTAAAAAGGGTTGTTTAGGAGAGGGTGGACATTTAAATTCAAATTTCGTGGCTCCTTCGGGGTTACTTATAATATCCAGCAGGGTTGCTGGAAAGACACAAAGCCCATTTCATCTCACCATCTATTTTGTATTTTGCCCATAGTAAGAAGCATATGTAAAATTTAAATTTGAACGTGAAATTTTCGCTGGAAAAAAGATTTTCAGTGGCCTACTGTATCTAATCACACGATTGGATAAGGTGGTTTACAGAAAACTAAAAACATAAAATTCAAATAACACGTTTAGTATTCCAGGTTAGCAAAAATGTATATGTAAACAATTCAAGACAAATAAACGTTTAAAAAGATTAGGTCTGAAACATTTTTCCATTCGACTCATAATAACAGATATTTTAAATTTCAGAATCCCTCTATTCGTGACCCGTATATATATGATCGCTACTGTTGAACGAACAGTTAAGTATTGTATATGGATCTAATAAATATTTTTGAGACAAACCTTAAAATCTTAAATGATGACATCATCACACAACGTATTTGGATGTATCTGACATAATATTGATCCCATGAAATCAATATTTAGAAATACAAAGATCTCGCGTATTCAATAAAAAGTAAAAATATGTAAAACAATATTTATAGAAGATTAAATATGCAACAAAATTGGTTGCACATATAATGAGTTGGGCAACGATCAAACGAAAAATGAATGCGACCACAAGAACGTTTACAGCCAAGTATGTATATATTTGTCTGTAAAAATATATGTATTATTTCGATAATCCCCCTTTTAAACCCTCCCCCTCGACCAACATAAGCCATTAACTAGCTCGGTCTAGAGTTTTACATGTAACACTTTTACTTTAGTTGGATAGCTAAACAGATTTCCCACGTGCGTCACGTATTTGCATTTACCTCAAAACGTAAACAGGTCAGTAAATTAAAGGCTTCAAATAATGTGTTTCGTGATATGACATGAGTAGGAGTACTCAAGTTTACTGAAGGCCGAAAACAACAAAATGCAAATCTCTCGGATAATAATCAAGATACCTACAGAACGTACGTAACAACATTTATTAGGATTAGGATTAATGTGGTTTGGGCAATCAACAGATAGGTTATTATGCCCTTTATAGTAGTATGATGCTGTTTGCAAGTGTCTGTATACTTTATGTTGTAAATAATATTATCTAATAGATTGTATATGCTCTTACCATATCCTAAGGGTATTTAAGTTACCAATTTTTATATAATTATTTATTAACTAAATCTAAGTTTTCTCTCTTAAAAGTACTTATTTTCTACTGGTATTACAATTAAATGACTCACACTGTATGTACTTTTTTTCAGATTTTTTTTTATTTATTTATTTTTCATTTAATTTAAATCATTTTATCACACATACTCACACACTTACTGCATTTTATATATATATATATATATATATATATATATATATATATATATATATATATATTTATTTTTTTATTTTTTATATACATAAATAAATAGATGAAAGCCACCTTGGATTATCAGAATTCTGCCAGTCTAGCCTCCCTCCTCTTCGCCCACATCACCTGCATTATTGCAGCTTACCACCAAGCCTATAATACTGCTAGCTAGCTCCTGTTTAAAGCCAGCAGGCTGAAGCTGTCATGTTCGTAAAGCAATCATTTATAAAACATTACATCAACATTTATAAAACATTACATTTGAAATAAGACTGGTTCAATACAATGACGGAGATGTTAAAAACTTCCGAAATTCTCCCTCCTGCTTCTCAGGCATTACGAAGTTCATCTTTAGTTTTACAAGGAACGTTTAAATATCGAGTTTGGTAACGATCAAACAAAAATTGCGACCGCTAGAGCGTTAACAGACATATATATATATATATATATATATATATATATATATATCCATACATCTCCTGGGTAGGCTCGATGGACATTTGAGGGCATTTTTTGAAAATCACGTCATGAGTACGACCTCAGTAACTGATTTCTCGTAAGGGAAATCCGCTATAAATTGCACTAGAACGTTTACAGACAAGGATGAATATATTTTTCTGAAACGCATATTTCATTTTTTATAATCTCCCTTTTAAACCCTCACCCTTGAACAATTTCAGGCGTCAGCGAGCTACATCTGTAGTTCTACATTTAACGCGTTTACTGTATTGGGTAACAATCAAACTAAAATTGCTACGACTAGAATGTTCACTGACAAGTGTATATCTCATTTGACCGGACCTCATTTTCGTCATATGGGTAGGATCGATGGACATTTAAATAAATGTTTCAAAAATCACCGCATGAGAAAAACCTCAATAGCTTATTTCCCTTTAGGCTAATTCTCATTAGTCATAGTTTTTAAATGTGGCTAATTTTATAAACTAGTAAAATAACTTGAGGAGAATATAGTATGTTTAGGATACTGGCATTCTATTGGGAGAAGGTAAGGTGGGAGACCGATTACCATAAGCCTCTTTGTGTTATGAATGGTTGAGGTGTCTAGTCATACTCTTAGTCCCTATCGCTCAATCCTCCAAAAACAATAACAAGAAACAAAAAGTCCGTCACACAGGGGTTGCGTAAACTAAGCAGATTTCCCTCGTGAAGATTAGCAATAGATAGCACATACCTCCGTGAATATAAAGTGAATAAATGCAAGCGGTTATATGAAATCTTTCAGTAAATTGTAATAATTTCCCGACGGTAAGCATCTGGAATGTAAACAAAAAGGTTTGCAAACCTCTCACCAGAATGAAAAACAATTACTGAAATATATCAGAATATATCTTATAATTTTATTGAAAAATATTTACTATATCTAGGACTGTATTTTATAAGGAATCAGAATAATTTTTATCTTTATCAATCAAATTTTAGTAGTCCAAGAACTTAAGGCAGGGGGTGGGGGTCACCAGATCATATTTGCATGTATCTCGTAAAATAAAGGTCTCTTGACCTTGCTATTTAAGCATTAATAATGTGGTTTATTATTTAACAGAGCATTTTTTATGTAACATGAGTACAAGTGAAGGTGAAGGTGAAAGCTGAAAAACGCAAATATCTCCATTAATATTCAGGATAGAGAATAAATGTATTTATATCAATATTTATAGTACGTATAATTTTCAATAAAATTGGTTCTATTAACATTTTCGATCCGACGTATATTACAGAGATAATTTGAATTTTCGAAATTCTCCCCACTTAACCCCCCTCCCTCCCCCTAGTCCGATTTCAGCCGTTAACGAACCAGTTCTGGCTTTTTACATAAAACGACTAAATATTGAGTTTAGTAACGATCAAATAATAATTCTGACCACTAGAGCGGGAACATACGATATATGTGTACGGGTATATATACAGTTTCGAACGGACCTCATTTTCTTTTCGTCATCTCCTAGGTAGGATCGATGGACATTTTAAAAAAATGTCGACAATCGCGTCATGACTACGACCTCAATAGTTGATTTCCCTTAGGCGAAATCTGCTAAGATACACAATGCTCAGCTTTTCAATTGACTAAAGGATAACAAGTAAAGATCATAAAATAGACTTCTCTTTACCTCTCTAGACCTTTTCCAGAACACAATAATTTGGTAATCAATGAAAGACGATTCTTCAAGGGAAAGCACCTATTACTGTTCTCCTCATGATGAATTAAAACGTTTTTAAATTTACAACGATCTTTCTTAATATATAACGAAAATGTGTTATTAATGTCGTTAAATTCTAACTCAAATATGAAAAAGTTTTCCTGTTTAAATTTCCAGAAATGAGTTGACTGTTTACAATCATACACCTTGGAGAATGTATATGAATATATATATATATATATATATATATATATATATATATATATATATATATATATATATATAAAACAGTCTCGAAGACTTGAACACCCGAGAACAAATGCTGAGCACACACTGGTTGACTAAATCCTGATAGCCACTATTAAGCCACAGACCTGCTAAACGAAACCATATGCGTCGAGTCTAACTACTCGTCAAGACTAAAATTTTGAATAGCTGTCTTATTACGGGAGTTTCATTTGATTGACTCTCAATACTACCCTCTATTTGGGTTGAAAATTTATCGTTATTATGATCTTAAAAAATATTTAACTATTAAGTCCTTAGATATTTTTGTTTTGAAACCATTGAACAGAAATATCGTCTTCAAATTTCAAATGAAATAGCTATAAATAGAGAAATAGGAAACACAGTGGTATCTACATCGAATATTTTATTTTTTTCCGAGTAACATTATGGAAGGGTGGTATCCTACGTCCTTCCTTTTTTCTTATCTGTACTGTCGAAATCTCATCACATCCTGAAACTTCACTTTTCACATATGCAGATGATACTGCAATCTTAACGTCCAAATCCGACCCAATAATGGCATCCGCATCTTTACAAGAACACCTAGCTCTGCTAGAATCCTGGCTGACGCAGCGGAGGATCAAGGTCAACAGCAGCAAATCAAGCCAGGTAACATTTACTCTCTGACCTTCCCTTTGCCCTCCAGTTACACTCAATAGCGCACTAATTCCTCAAAAATCTCAAATTGGGTATCTACGACTCACATTAGACAAGCGATTTACTAGGAAACTTCACATCACATTTAAAAGACAAGAATTGGATCGACGGCAGACTTCTACTAACACTACTTGACACATGTCTAAACTACCACTGCACAACAAACGATTGATTTACCCAACAGTACTCAGACCAATATGGACATACGGACTTGTACTTTGGGTTTTCTCTAATCCATCAAATCCCTACAAAATCACCAGCATTCCAATTCAAAATCTGCACAATCACAGATTTCCCGTTTTACGAAAAATCCTAGATGTCGAGCGTAAATCGACGAGATCTTCTTGTGTAGTGGAAAGTATAACTCCAATATGGTATAATCCAATGTTTAAAACCATGCCAATGGAGAACTTCCCACCTCTAGCCAATAATCAAGTCAATTTTTATTATTAACACACACGTCATTTGATATTAATATTTCTATATTGTTGGAAATAAACGAATGAATAAAAAAAAACATTATGGACTCATGCTCATCCCTTATCTCTATGGTGGAGTAGTAGTTATTTGTCAGGAGGCTTGGAAACAGCTAAGGCTGATTAGTGTTAATGGAAGCACTAAAGGGGTGGGAGTGGGGGCTGGGGGTGAGGGTTGGGGGTGGGAAGGGAAGAGTGTTTGGCCTGGCGAGAGAAGAGCTTAGGAATAGAGAGAAGAAAGGGTTGAGGGGCTGTAGTTGGCAATATGTCCCTCGGCGTCAATTTGATCTGCATATGGGGGAAGGGGCCAATACTCCTACACCCCTAGATAGACAACTTCCTCTCCCTCGAGTACCATTCCTCTGGGCGGGCAATTTTTAACCCACCATCTCCTACAACTTTCCTCTACCTCCACAACCCCCTGTTCCAACATACCATATTCCTCCAAGACAATCGGATTTGTATTGATGAGCATCCAATGTACACTATTGTTTACTCCCCTCTTTTCTTACTTCAACCCCCGGCATTTATCTCCGTATGAAAGATGCAGTTCCCTCCAAATGTTTAGGTGCTATTGATCCTCAGTATGGTTCTACCTAAAGCAGGGTCCAACTTTGGTATTGGTTTCCTGAAAATCTGAACTGATGAGGATGCTTTTTTTGAATATCTAATATAAATAACCGATAACACATTATACCGATAAATATTCATCGTAATGATGCTGTGGAAGGGGGACTTGCGGTTTATGAAGGAAATAGAATTTAAAAAAAATTCACGTCACGGAGGGGCTGCATAAACTAAGCAGATTTCTCTCGAGCTGTCGTAACATGCTTGTGATCTCATCTCACCACATATTCTCTATTTTTATGTAAAACAACCTCTGAGTAAAAGACAGCGGTGCGGGGGAAGAGCTACTGAAGGCAGAACACAAGAAAGCACGAATAACTCGATTAATACTTGAGTTAAGGAAATATGCATAAAAAAAAAAAAAAAAATTGTAGAGCATCAATAATTTAAAAAGAATTTCTAAATCTTCTCAGTCTAAACCCCCATTACTCCAGGTCCGATTACAGCAATTAACATATAGGATCATTATTGTTGTATGAAATGGTTAAATATCGAGTATGGTATAATTCGAATAAACATTTTCCAGTAAAAAAAGAAATATCTTAATAACACGTCATCACAAAAGTAAAAGTTTAATGAAAAGAATATTTGGTATTTAACCTTGGAATTGTGTTTCATGATATAACAGCCTATTGTTAATATAACATGAGTAGGAGCGAGGATTTACTGAAAGCCGATAACTATAAAATCAATATAACTCCGTTAGTATTCATGATATTGAAAATATGTATAAAGGTAAACTTATAGATCATTCAGTTTTAAATTAGATTTGTTCTATACAATATTTCGATCTTACTTATAATAACAGAAATATTCGAATTTTTTAAATTCCCCCTGCCCCACAGGTCCAATTTAAGCTATTAATAAACTTAATCGTTATTTTTACGTAAAACGTTTAAATATGGAGTTTGGCTATTGGTTTGATCGTGATTACTACAGCGTTAACAGTCAATGTTTATAGATATGTATACAATTTTGAACGGACCTCATTTCCGTCATCTCCAGGGTAGGATCGATGGACATTTGAGGAGATTTTTCAAAAATCGCATAGACCGCAATAGCTGAATTCCCTTAGGGGAAATCTGTCAAAAACATATACGTTTTTATTCTATATCTATAGTCAATACTTATGATTCGTCCGGTAAATGTTTCTTTTCCCTTATGTTTTCATAATAAAAACGGGTTTAAGAAGGTTTTACGATTTTAACCATTTAAATGCGCAGAGGTGCCTTAGCCACTTCGTAACTTTTTTTCCCACTTCCATCTAACGTTTTCATCTATTGTCAAGTTGAACTCCGTAAGTAATTGGTTCTTTTTCGGGTTCTTACTTACTGGAAGAAAGATTCAGCGATTAAATAAATTATAAATGTCATGGTGATTCTCAGGTGCTTTTAAAAATGATTCAGAAAAATGAACTTGGAATTCTTAACTTCCTTTCTCGGAATCATTTACGGTATTTTTAATTTGAATCCATTTTTAGCAAGTAAGACCTCCTCTGAATATCTACTGCGTTACGAAACAGAGTAAACACATTTTCCTTATTAATTCCCTTTCCTTCTTATGAACGTAATATATGGGGATATTTTAATCGTTAATAATTTATATTTTAAAAAAAGCTTTTTGATTGTAATTCTAATTTGAATATTATATTATTGAATATTTACAAAACTCTATTCCCATGAAACAAGGCAACTTCAGGCATGTTTGATATAGAAAATTTAGATATTATTCTTTCTTTAAGGAAGAGCAAATTCATTCGAATCTCTTTCACGCCTCTAGTTATCTAGAAGCCAATATAAAATAGCCTCCCACTCACCGCTCTCAAAAGTCTGTACTCGATTTCTTAAATTGACTCTAAATGACCATCAATCCAACCTCGGAGATAATGAAAATGTTGTCCGTTCCATATATACATCGGTAGGCATTATAGACCTACAAGATCATTAGCCCGGGCGAAGGATTCCTCGTGTAATACTCGAGTTACGAAAAAATGCATACAGCAACAATTTTAGATAATCAATAGCTTAACAAGATTCCATCTATAAAATTTTATGAATTTTTGGCTCCCTCCTCTATACCACCACTATTTGACGTCCAATTTCTACCCAAAACAATTATGATCTTTAGTGTTGAGAGAAACAGTTAAATGTCGTGAGCGGTATACATCTAATAAATATTTTCGATACAAGAACGTAAAATCTCAATTGACGACGTCATCGCACAACGATTTTGCATGTATCTCCTATATCTGGTATTTAACCTAAGAATGAAGTGGTTCACGGTATAACAGCATACTGCTATTTTGACATGAGTTCAAGTTTACTAAAGGCTAAAAACTAAAGAATGCAAATATCTCGGTTAGTTCTGAAGATAGAGAATAAATGCACATAAGAATGTTTACAGTACATTTAATTTGCAATAAGATTGGCTCTATAAAAGTTTTCGATCCGATGAGTAATAAAGGAGATATACATAAGATAAGTTTCGTAATTCTCACCTCGATTCCCCCCTCCCACCCACTTTCTCGATTTCAGTCATTAACATACTTGATATTTCGTTTTTCATGAGACGTTTATATATCGAGCTTGGTAACGATCAAACAATAATTTCGACTGCCAAAGTGGTAACATATATAAAATGGTGGTATGTATATATAATTGTAACCTCTGTCTGTACATTGATGTTTTTTGTCGAAATTTCACGATACTTTTTCGTTTCACATGTCATAGACACCATAACTTGTTACCTCTTCACGCATAAACGGCTGAACCGAATTGTATGAAACTTGGCATGTATATTACTACTTAGACTTTAGGCTATATTAATATCCTCTGAGACGAACAGGAGTGGGGGTTATAAGAGAGGCCTGAAATTAAAAATAGCGATATTTAGTTTCCTTTTGATTTTGCGGCAAATATGGAGGTAACAAACGTTGTTTATAGTGTTATTTAGAGGATCTTACATTATATATACTTTTTTCTTATACCGAATTATAAACGAAATATACGCTAAAACCTATAGCGGAAGTGAACAATTTTATTTGGCACAAAAGACTCAACCGAACTATATAAAACTCGGTATGTGTATTAGTACTAACGCCTTCATTATAATAAGCCATACCAACATTTCTGTGGACGGGCAGGAGTGGGGGTTGTAAGGGAGGCCTGAAATTAAAACTAGCAGTATTTCGTTTTCTATTCATTTTTTATTTGAAGTAACTTTTGTTATATTCACTTTTGTCTTATAACAAATAATAAACGAAATATACACTAAAACTTGAGCAGGAGCCAACAATTTTCTTGGGCACTAACGATTAAACCGAACTTAACAAAACTCGGTATGTGAATTAGCACTATTTCTTCCATGATTATAAGCTATACTAAAATTTTTAGATTCGAACGGGAGTGGGGGTTATAAGGGACGTCTGAAATAAAAATTCGCGATATTTCATTGTCCATTTGTTTTTCGACAGACGTGCACATAACAAAAGTTGTTTACTTTGTTATTTAGAGTAACTTTTGTTTTATACATTTTTTTCGGGAACAATGTATGAAGCAAGTAATTTCCGTAGAAATATTGATATGTTCAACAATTCTTTCCAATATGAACTACCAGGTACCTCACCTAGAAAAATTAATTCAAATCTATGTTAATATTTTGTCTTTAATAATTCAGATCTATGCATAATACACAGGAGACGGGAAATAAGACAATATGGAGGACAGTGAAGTCTTACATAAAAAAAATATTTCATTATTAACAAATCCACAGCAACGACGGGTATAGACCCTAAACACTGGGAAGGCTAAATGTGAAAATATTGTGCAAAGTAAAGCCATGCCAGAAAAAATACCATCACCATTCAGCCTCAGATGAATTCCCGGGCGAAGCTGGGTATCTGAGCTAGTATATATATGTATGATTTTGAACGGACCTATCACTATTGCGTAGGATTGATGGACATTTGAGGAAATGTTTCGAAAATCACGTCATAAGTACGACATCAACAGCTGATTTTTCTTAAGGGAAATCTGCAAGTGTACGCTGAGATAACTAGTGTGTCATCACATTAGTGCTTAGCTCCCGCAACTCCTGCGAGACAGACTTTATATGTCTTACTACGACATTCTCAGTCATTTTTCAAAAACGTTGACTTGATTATAACCTTTAAGACCTGTAATATTATAGTGGAAACCTACTTAAGGCTGGAAAGGGAAATTGAATGTCCTGTTTAGTATTATTATAATAGTATATAAACAATCCCATTACAAATTTAATTTCCTACGAACGTCATTTTATACGTTTTTCCATTGCGTTGAATAATAAACCGAGTTATTTGCATTTGTCAGATTTCAATCTTCTCTAAATACCCACTCCTGCTCATTTCATATTAACAATAAGCTGTCATACTATGAACCAGTTTATTTGAAACCTAATTAATTAAATTAAATGTAAATTAATTTTTTTCCCGTTTTAGATACGTGCAATTACGTAAAATGATAACATCATCAACTAATAATTTGCAGTATTGACTCTAAAATAATTGCCATGTTTACTATGCCGTAGTTTATGTATAACTGTTTCATTCGACACTGAAGATCATATTTGTTAAAGGCTAAAATCTCACGAAGAACAAGTAGTAAATCTCTGTTGCTATGAGTCAAATCGAAACATGTTATAGAAACAAATTTGTTAAAATGTTAGATCCAAGTAATTGTTCTTCTATGATTTTTTTCGTAACTCAAATATTAAGCTAGTTATTCCTACTTTCTTGTTTTCAACCTTCAGTATACCACTTCTTTAACTCTTCAGATTTTTACTTATAAATTGAAAATATTTGGTGAGATGAGACATACACGGGAGATGATGAAAATGACGTTCAAAATTATATGTATATATATATATATATATATATATATATATATGTGTGTGTGTGTGTGTGTGTGTGTGTGTGTGTGTGTGTGTGTGTGTGTGTGTGTGTGTGTGTGTGTGTGTATATTTGTCTTTTAACTCTCTATCTGTTGAGATTTTTTAGATATATACAAAACTCGACTATATAAACTCTTTATAGAAAAATAATGATCAAGTTCCTTAATAGCTGAAATCGGACCAGTCGGAGGTGTTTTGAGGGGACAATATCAAAAATTCGTAATATTTCCGGTACTATGTGTTGGATCCAAAAATTGAATAGAACCAATCACATTGCAAATTAAATGTGGTATATTTTTTCACTATCTTGATTATTAACCGAGAGATTTGCATTTTTTAGATTTCATCCTGCAGTAAGCCATCATGCTCATGTCATATCAGCAATGATTATACTTTGCAGGTAATGATTATTTGAACTATACCTTACTAAATATTTTATCATTTAATTCAACTCTAATGTTCATATTCGTTAATAGTTGAAATAGGGACGGGGGTAAGGGCAATTTAATTTTCAATAAGATTGTCTCTATACAAGTTTTCGATTCGACGTATAGTAACAGAGATATTTCGAATTTTTGAAATTCCTCCCCTTGGTCCGATTTTAGCCGTTAACGAACTTGATCTTTCTTATACATAAAACGACTAAATATCGAGTTTGGTAGCAATTAAACAATAATTACGACCACTAGAGCGGTAACAGACAAATATATATACAGTTTTGAAAGGATCTCAGTTTCGTCAGCATCGATGGACATTTGAAGAAACGTTTTGAAAATCGCGTGCCGTGAGCACGACCTCAATAGCTCCCCTAAAGGGAAATCTGCTAATAGCAGATAAAAGTTGGAAAGAAAAATTGAATGGGCAGGGGAGATTTAGCAAGAGTCGAGTTGATGTGTATTGGAGGGTGGATGTAACCCCCTCCCGACAAGCAGGGGCTAGGTATTTATAGTTGTGTGCTTTATTGAAACGTCTAGGGCAGGTTTGGAGTATGTCCAGATCGTAAAGCAAATAACGCTCCTGTCCAGTCTAACCTTTACCTGCGGCGGGGAAGCTCTCCTGCCCCTGGGCCCAAAGGCTCTGGAAATATTGCTCCCTGCTTTATGGAGCAAAGGAAATAAACTGAAGACAAGTAATTGGCTGTGCTTCTCTTCGGCTAGCAACTCTCCCGAGAGAGAGGATTAATATTTGCCCTACCCGCTTCCCGCAACTATCTCATTTACTCCAGGTCCGAGCTCACCCCCCCCCTCTCAAATCACAAAACTAAACGACAATCTTTCCACGATTTTAACCCAAGACGCCGGAGCCATAAAGTTGGAACTCTACTGAATCGGTTGACTAATTGTATCACGTTATGGGCCACGTTCTTCCAACGCACGCTCACCACTCATTTACAAACACTCACATCCACATACTTCCTTTCATGGAGCTCACATTTCGTAGCCATGCATAACCGTTATTCTGATGACCGATTTAGCAGATTTCCCTTAAGGCAGATTAATCTGTCATTGATCATTAATTGTTTTTCTTTCCGATCTGGCTATCCATTCATCGCTACGAGGTTGGCTGGCCTCTTTTCCATTGTAGAGATCATCAACATGTAAATTGACCGAAGGATTTCTCATTACCGTTTGAATTTATTCGCTTAACATTCACGGTAGTGTTACCTGTATGTAAATTTATCTCTTGTAAACCTTCGCAAGGCAAATCTGCTTAGTTTACGCAGCCTCTGCGTGGCGGATTTTTACTCAAAATATTTCAGCTCTTAATTTTTATTTTGAATTAAGTTGACAATTATAATAAATAAAAAGTCCGTCACGCAAGATCTGGCTAAATTAAGCAGATTTCGCATTTCTGGTATGACACTCTAATCTCATCTCACCATGCCATCTCACCCCTATTTCTAAGTAAAAATTTGGTGAGTTGAATAAGGCGCTTACAATAGGTTGAATCAATAAAATACCAATAACTCTCTTAATATATGAGTTACGAATGAATGAATAGATCAAACATTGCAGAGCATCAATATTTTAATAAGTTTAGTTCTATAACATTTTCCCTTCCGACTCATAATGAAGGAGACTTGACGTAATTTTCGAAAAATGCATTCCAATTTCCATCGATCCTACCCAGAAATTGACCAAAATGTGTCCGTTCAAAACTATATATATATATATATATATATATATATATATATATATATATATATATATATATATATATAATTGTCTTGTAACGCTCTAGCGGTCGCTATTCTCCTTTACCAAACTCGACATTTAAACATTTTATGTAAAATTAATAATCAAGCTCGTTAATGGCTGAATTGCGACAACTGGAAAGTGGGTTTTAGAGGGGGGATTACTAAAATACAAAATATCTCCGTTGTTATGGGTCAGATCGTAACATTGTATAGAGCCAATCTTATTACAAATGAAATGTTTTATAAATGTTGTTAGGTATATGATTTCTGTATGTTGAATATTACCGAGATTATTTCATATTTCAGTTTCACAAAACACCCACTCCTAATAATGGCATATTATCCATAAGCTGTTATATCATGAAGGACTTCATACATACTTGATGGAGGTTAAATATCAAATATGGATTCCATTGAACTTTAACTTTGTTATATACACGCATATATGTGATGACGTCATCAATTAACCCCTTCAGACCCACTGTCCAATATATTGGACATGCCTTTTTCAATGCTATATCTTCATGGATTGATGTTCTTTGGCAGAAAAATCGATTTTAATAATGATTTTAGGTATTAACCTTTCAATTGTGAGCCTTTTTCTGGTTTATACCTGTTGTAGTGGCATTTCTAGCGCTTTGAACATCCAATTTTTGATATTGCTGTTTCACCTATTACAACCATGAGTAAATAAATCCCTCATAGATTTAAATTTTGCATGTATATAAGTGAAAAAATTATTTTAAATAAGTAGCCAGAAGCCTCTAGAAGTCGTGTTTGTTAAGAAAAAAAATATTTTTTCCCCCTGGTTATTGTATTTTCTAATAAATATGGATGTCCAATATATTGGACATCGGGTCTCAAGTGTTGCATTTCACTAATACCTCTATATCTATGGAGGAATTTACTTATTGACTTTTATGATTATTATTTTGATGTGATAAACAATATTTTAGATCTTTTAAATTTTTAAAATGCAAATTGCTGAAAGTTTTACCTCAGAAATAGAAAGAAAAAAAAGAGGAAGACCTAGTCTTGAAGAATTCAGTAGTGAAGAACCCCTTGCAAAGAAAGCAAGAGCTGAAGTGAGACCAAATTCTAATGTTAGGAATGATGGATTTGAACATTTTCCAGATATTGATGATAAAAAAGATACAATTAGATGCAAAATGAAAGGTTGCACAAGAAAAAAAAAACTAAATTTTATTGTGTTAAATGCAAATGCCACTTGTGCATTACAAAAATAAGGATTTGTTTTATATTATTTCACAGTTAAATTTTGTTCAATATTTATTATTTGTAACTTTCTATGATGTAAATTTGTTTACTATCACTTAAAAAAAATATTACTAAAGTGTATTCTATTTATTTATCCAAATCCTTATCAGTAGAATAATTGTAAAAAATATGCCTGTTGAGACCCGATGTCCAATATATTGGACACAATTTAAAATTGTCAATAAAATTACAATTAGGAAATTAGGATTTTTTTCACTATTTTTCCCATGTTTCTGTGAACATATAGAACATGAACAAATTTTTTTTAGTCAAAATATTTGAGTTGAGTCTGAAGGGGTTAAGATTTTTCTACTTATCTCGAAAAGGTTTATGCCCTCAATACCATACTCGATATTTCATTCAAAACTAAATATCATTATTTTATTCATTATCGCCCACTTTCTTTTACTATCTACTATGGCTAATGGGGTGGGTTTTCTGCAGGTTACCACCCTTTCCTAGCCAGAATGGGACAAAGAATTGTATTTAATTCGCCACGGAATCAATTCCTGTTGTCCAGGTCAACGCTTTAGCTCACATGTCTAACCTGAGCACCCCACTATACATCATTATTATGTCATTGTATATACATCATATTTTGTATTGTTATATTGTCTGACATGGAACAGTGGGGGTTCAAATGAGCAGGGGATTGGAAAATTCAAAATATCTCCGTTATTATGAGTCGGATCGAAAAATGTTATGGAACCAATTTTGTAATACTGTTGGTGAATTACAATTACACATAAACATTTTCTCAGAACTCAAATATTAAGCGAGTAATTCGTACTTACTGGTCTACAGTTCAGACATATTCAGATATGTGGTGAGATGCGATCACAAGTGTGTTATACCAGCAAATAAGAAATCTACTTAGTTTACGCAGCTCCCGCGTGACGGACTTTTAGCAGATTTCCACTAAGGGAAATCAGCAGTTGAGGTCGTAATCATGACGCGATTTTCGAAGTATGTTTTCCTATTTCAATCGATTCTACCTTGGAGTTGACTAAAATGAGGTCCGTTCAAGACTATATATTTGTCTGGAAACGCTCTAGCGGTCGCAATTTTTGCCCAAACTCGATATTCAATCGTTTCATGTAAAAAGAAAGATTAAGTTCGTTAATGGCTGAAGTCGGACGAGTTGGTGGAGAGGAGGTAGAAAATTCGAAATATCTTAAATATTTATATAATAAATTTTCGTCGGATCGGAAAATTGTATAAAACCAATCATATTGAAAATTAAATTTACTATAAATATCGTCATATACATTTAACCTCCTTCTTGAATATTAATCGAGATATTTGCATTTTTCAGTTTTCAGCCCTTAGCAAACCCCCACTTCTACTCATGTAAGCATAAATACCAAACATTGTTTTCAAGAGACCTTTATTGTACGAGATACATGAAGCTATGTTCTGGTGCCCCCCCCCCCTCTCGTCTTAAGTTCTTGGACTACTAAAATTTCATTGATTGAAATAAAAATTATTCTGATTCATTATAAATTACAGTACTAGATGTGGTTAATAGTTTTCAATAAACTTAATATTCTCTATTCTGATGTATTTCCGTGCATTCTTGTATGTTTACATTTCAGACACTTCCGTTATAAGGTTATTAAAAGTTACTGAATGATTTCTCATTAACGTTTGTATTTATTCACTTAGTCATCACGTTGGTGTTAAGTGCTACAAGTATGTCGATTTATCTATTGTTAATCGTTGGACAGGAACTGTGACAACTATCGCGTTGGATTTGGAAGCAAGGGATATGGAGATAATCAAGATTTGTCTAGATGGTGGCGTTGAGGAGTGAACAAGGTCCAAAGAGAAAGAGAGACACTAGAAATAAGAAGGAGCGTTGGGATATAATAAAGGAGGTCATGTATGGGCCTAGGGGGAGAGTCCAGCAGCCGTTATCAGAAGTAGCATAGCTGAGGGGTAGGCCCTACACACCTACCTCCTCCCCGGGGAGACAATGCGAATTTTGAAACGGTCCCCGTTAAGATTATATCGTACAAAAGGGACATGTGATAACGTCCAGGTGGAGCCTAGACCTTATCAGCACGATGGAACCCTCACAACATAAAACTCACATTACCAGCTATAAAGTCGCGATAAACTCCCGCCTTTTATTGGCCGTTTCATCCATATTATTCTCAAACTACTCCAGCCGAACCGCAGCTAGTGGCAAAATAAAATATATATATTTATACACGTTACATTTGCTCGAAAGGAAGCACCTGCCCATTCTCTCACCGTATGAGCAGATTTCCCTTAAGGGAATTCCGTACGCAGGTGCTGCGTTAACTAAGCAGATTTCCCATGTACGCCTCATATTTGCATTTATCTTAAAAAGTAAAAATTCAATGAGAACTATATATGGCATTTAGGTTTTAAATAAAGTGTTTCATTATATAACGGAGTATTGTTTATGTGACATGAGTAGTTTGTTTATATGACAAATGCAAATATCTCAGTTAATATTGAAGTTAGAGAATAAACATATATAACAACATATATAGAAAATTAAATTTGCAGTAAGATAGATTCTATAGAATATTTCGACCCTGCTCATAATAACGGTGATATTTCGAATTCTCCTTCTCTAACCACCCTCCTGGTCCGATTTTAGCCATTACCGAACTTAATCTTTCGTTTTACATAAAACGATTATATATCAAGATTGGTAAAGACCAAATAATAATTGCGACCGCTAGAGCTGTAACAGACAAGTGTGTGTGTGTGAATGTATATATACATACAATTTTGAACGGACCACATTTTCATTCATCTCCTAGGTAGGACCGATGGACATTTGAAGAAGAATTTCGATAATTTGCGTCATGAGTACTACCTCAATAGCTGATTTCCCTTACGTGATCTGTTAATCTGCTAATATTTAAAAGTGGGAGATGTGGGGTTTTGAGGGGGGGGGATTTGGAAAAAATATCTTCATTGTTAAACGCTACATCGAAGCATTGTACAGGACCAATATTATTGAAAATTTAGTATTCTATAAATGTTGTCATATACATGTTTTCTCTATTGATAAGAAAAAAAATTGCGACCACCAGAGCGGCAACAGGCAAATATATATATAATCATGTGTACGACCTCAATAGTTGATTTCCCTTAAGGGAAATCTGCTAATATATATATACACCAATAACCACGATGTTGATTGCTCGAAGAAAAAACATCCTAACCTACCCTAATTTCATTAAAACTCCTAATGCCACTCTAAATATATAACATGGATTTTAGTAGATTTCCCTTAAGGAAAATCTTCAGATGATTTCAGCAGTAGGGAACTCTTCTTAGATTACGTAGCACATTCGGGACGGACTTTTATCGAAATCATCGGGCCTTATTGATCAGGCGTTCAGTATTAAGTCAATTTTGCATTTCCTGAATAAGCAGCAATTAAAGTGTGCTTAAAAATAACAGGTTTTATAATAACATTGGAGAAAATAATTGATCTAACTTAAAAGAGGAAGGATAGGTTAGTGGAGGTGGATTAAAAGTCTGACGTTAGGGCAAATTGTCGGTCCTGACTCTGCAAGAAGTTATGTCTCCTTCCAGACAGTCCAACAAAACTAAAAAAAAAAAAAAAAAAAAAAAAAAAAGACAGAAAGAAATAAGAAAAAGAAAAGAAAAAAGACTTGGCGACGAGGAAGTAGTCGTCATTAAATTGGGGAACATTTTTTCCAGCCCTCTTTAAGATGTCAAACGAGGGTATATTCAATCAGCAGCATGATAAAGCATGTATAGGACCACCCAGAAGCACCAATAGCCATTACTGAAATATTTCCTCTATCCGTCATTTCGAGGCTACTGTTTTACTTCAACCAGTCGATTTACATTGTCCATGAGTTCAGTATTGTCATATTTATTAGAGTTGTTTATGTGGTCATGGCGTGATCTGCACCAAATTTCTTCAAATGTCCACCAATCTTAACAAGGAAATACTGAAAATAAATTCCTCTTAAATTCAGAAACTTAATTAACTTCGGAAATGTGTTCCTCGGAAGAAAATTGCTAAAGGTTTACTAAAGACTGAGAACTAAAAAATGCGAATATATGAGTTAATATTATAGATAGAGAATTAATATATTCAGTAATATTTATAGAAAATTCTTTTCTTTTTTTTACAATAAGATTGGTTATATACAATTTTACGATCCACGTATAATAACGGAGATAAATTGAATTATCGAAATTCCCCCATAGAACTCGTATTGGTTCGATTTTAGCCATTTCCGAAATTGGACATTAGTTTTGAATGAAAGACTTATATATCGAGTTCTTTAATGATCAAATTAGAACTTCGACCGGTAATATACAAGTGTGTGTGTGTCTGTGTGTGTGTGTGTGTGTGTGTGTGTGTGTGTGTGTGTGTGTGAGTGTGTGTAATTTTGAACGATCCTCATTTTCGTCATCTCAAATTATTTCGTTTGAAACTGATATACTATATATTCTTTCTGATGCATTGGATCGAAAAATTACATAAAATATATTTTATAGATGATTTCATGTTAAATAAAAACGTTAGTATACATTGTTTTAATCAATAATAATTTCCTGATTAATAAAATGTTGCGTACATTTTTTTTTATTTTTTTCCTCCTATATACCCCGCCCTCTGCTTTTTAGTCTATTTGGACCAAAAGGCAAGGTGTACAACATGAGATTACAAAAATCTCACAACTAACATTCTAGGGCAATTGCCTTTAGGGCTATGTGAGATACGTACAGAGGCCACACTTGAACTCGGAAACGAGTAAACGTATTCCGTTTAAATCAGAAAACAACTATTGTCATCAATACAATACTTCCCTTACTTCGTGCAAGGAAGTTAAAATCAAATACTGGTGTTATTGAAGAAAATGTAACACGGGTTATTAGCAACATATTTTGGTAAGTAGAGAAAAAAGAAAAAAAATTCAGACCTCCAAATTTTGATCCAAGAAAAATTTTAAAAGAAGTGACAACACAACACAATTGTATATCACATCTCGTTGATTTCCTATCTAGCACTGACTGATGAAATAGGTAGAGTATAAGTGTATTTGTTGGTGCACCCCTAATATCCCAATATAACACTCTTCCCTTAATTATTCAGATTCTAGAAAAAAAATCAAAATTAAAGTCAAAAGTATCAATGATGTGGGTTCCAGGGCATGAAAACATCGGACGTCCAAACGACGTGGACAAACTCGGCAAACATCCTACCTAGAGACAATCTTCTGACTTTACCTTTCTAACCTTACCAGACTTACATTTACAAATACAACATTGTGTACGCTGCGGAAGGGTGGAACCAGTGAAAGTCGTACCTAGCCGTGAGGCCTTAACCAACTTCCACTCTCCATTCCTACCTCCAGTCCACTGATGGGAAGGTGCCCTTGCATGCCCCCCAAAATACGCTCTGCCCCGTATATCGGCGAGCATGCAAACACCTCCCCCCGGGGAGGGACGAACCTAGTTCTCTAGCTTCAGCATACAAACAACATGTACCAGTTTACTTGGCCTGTCGTCTCCGTGCATCCAACACACGACCACTACGTCAACGACCAGCAGACAGGAGCAAGCTCCTGCTCTGGACACCACCCGCCGCCGAAGTGGCTTGCCCACTTTTTGAGTAGCAAGCTACCCCAGAGGCCATGAATGGTCACAGGCCCGGAACAGCAAAGCCGTTACAAATACAACGGACAAAAATAAATGAATGGCAAAAATGTTGGCATAGGAACGTCAGAAAATCATCTGCGAGAAATAAAGCCTTGAATATGGGAGTGGTCATCCAGCAGACGTGACAATAGACGAGACGAAGTTGTACTAACGAGACTTAGGATAGGACACTCACATTTAACCCACTCATACCTCATGACGAGAACAGAAAGACCTCTATGCAGAACATGTCATGAACCATTAACCATTAAACACATACTGACTAACTGCAGGAACATTGAATACTTAGAGACCCCTCATAACATGTACGAACTTCTTACGGACAGAAGCCCACATATTGACAATACACTAAATCATCTAAAAAAATAGAATTTGCTTTACAAAATTTAACTTTTCTGTTTGATTTTGACTAAGTGAAAAATTTAATATAATTTTAGATAGTATTTTTTTAATTTTTTTTTAATAAAACTATTTTAATTTGTTACCTTTAATACTAGTTTTACGTCTATTTTTTGTTTTTATTACTTGTATTTAATGTTTATTTATCGTCTTTAATTTGATACAGTTTTTTGTTATTTTTCTAATGTATTGTTTTTATTACATTGTTAAATTTTGAGCCAAATCGCTTAGTGGCGGGTTCTCTTGCATAAATAAATTTAAAAAATATCCCAAAACAACAAAAGAATGCGTTTTATTGGTGCAAAAATAACAAAGCTCCTAAGACAGCAACCGAAATTAGTTTTCTTAAATCAGTATAATTCATTCAAACTGTGTTATTGAGTGAAACGTCAAAGTAAAAAAAAAATTAAGGATCAGTGAAAGTAGAAGTAGTAATTTAAGTTTGAAAGAGAAGGGAACACTTTTCTCTCCTATTTGAGAGGAGGATTGGCGAGGTGTTGAGCAGAGTAGAAGCCAGTATTACCAAGCTGTTAACTTTATTGTTAACACCTAAACTTTACTACGAGATTAAAAACTTTAGCTTTAAAGTAATGCTTCAAAGTTGGGGAAGGGAGGGAGCGCTTAGAGATGTGGGCTCTTTACCTTCTTTATCGGCAAATCACGGGCCTTTTAATAAAGTAATGTCCAACCCTTTGTACAAGTTGAGATGAAAATTATAATATTAAATATGAAAGTAGCTTAATGTATAAATATCTGTGTTTACACATTTCTGGGAGTTTGTGAAATATTTAATTCTTAAATATAATCAATTTATAAATATTTGATGTTGGTTTTTTTTATTACAATATACCGCATCTACTATTGTCATTAGCGGTGGATGGATCTATATTTCTTGGAACAAAAAGGTATAAGTTAAAAATGCAAAAAGCCTTTTTATATCATCTTCATCTCTAAGGAGTTCTCTTTAGTTCGGTTTGAGGTACAAAGCTCTTCTTGGAAGATCGTATTTTTTACAATTAAGAAGAAGATGTTAGACGGTAAGATGGGCATTACAACAATCGCAGGTTGGTGGGAATAAGCTCTTCAATAAATAACTATGTGTGTCCAATTCGGACATGGGCAAGAACAACCTCCTCTTTTCGGATTTTTCTACTTGCAGTATTCCAACGCTCAGTATTTTCTTTGATTTGTCGAAGTTTATTGTCATGTTTATTCTACCAGTCTGACTTCCACCTTCGAAATATGAGGTTTTCAAACTCTCTTTTCCAATCATGTGGGGAGATGAAAGTTACTGTAGTTCCATCTTCTCTAGTCCTACGACCTTCCAAATCCGCCATTTCATTACTCTCCAAACCAAAATGTGTGGGAACCCCAACGAGTGATATGCTTTTTATCTGAGCTTTGAATTTTACCTTTTACTAGGTCTGTGTGGTGACATCGTGACTTCGGGTTCGCAAGACTCTAGAGCAAGCTGTATGAGTTCGTAGCGATTACGAATGATTCTTGTTGCATTGGTTCTATATCATTTATAGCTTAACTAACAGTCATCAATAGTGGTAAAATTTGAATTTACAGAGCTTATACTGCACTTCTTTGCCTTACTCCAGATAATCCACGAGCATCCAAGAGACGACTTCTCAACTTTGGAGGCATCTGTGAAGACCTAGACATTACTCGTAAACTTTTTTCTTTAATTCTAAAAATTCATACTTTTTGATGAGGTTCTGGTGATTTGATTGAATTATATTTTTTACAGATGGATAATACCAGATATTTTTTTTTAAATGGGTGTCTTTAGAATAAACTAAACTACTTCCGACAAAAACACTGTCATGCTAAGTTTCCGAAGATTTCAATAGGCTTGAATCCGAATGGCATACCCTATAGTCAAGCCCATAGTAACATTAAATAAAATGAATACCAAATTTTGTAAGAGCTGGGTGTCTAATCTCAACCAGTGTTGTCTTTGTATGGACAATGGAGACATTTTACCGCTTTCATGGAAATGTTTTAGGATTGGTTTGGCCAAATTGAAGAATTAAATAAGAAACTAACATCGCTTTCCTATTTATACATATTTTTTCAAAAGTATCTTTCAATACAATCTACATTACTACACCTTGGCCTATTTTTAGAAAATCGAGAGACCACTCGAGGACACTGTTGTAAATAGTCAAATATAAACTATTTTACTTTTTATTAATTTATTTATTAACGTCAAGTTTTTGCAACTGAGGCTAATTGGGACGGGTTCTCTATAGGTTACCACCCTTTTCTAGCCAGGATGGGACTTAGGATTTTACTTAATGAATTCCGTCACTAAATAATTTCCTATTTCCCAGGCGGGAATCGAACTCGCCACTCAAGGTGTAGCATGTGAGATTAAGGTCAACGCTTTAACTCACATGGCTAATTTGAGCCCCAACTTTTATATGCCAAACTAAGCTTTATAAGAAGTATACTGAGCTTATTTTACATACTCTCATTATAATAATCGTAAATATTTCGGTAAAAGAATATAATTTTCACTGTGTCAAAATCTAATGCACTTATAAAAAAAAATCCTCTTCCTTTGAAAAGAAAATACAACTTCTAGTCTTAAGGATGTTATTATACACACGATGAAAACTATAAACAAAATATATAATTATATAATAAAACCAATATATTTGTTACGAAGATTGGTCAAGAATAAAATTCATGGTCAGGTATATTGTTTAAGGTGGAGACGAATTTCTTATTTTTTTAAGACATTTCAGCCTTTAATAAATTTAAGATTAGTAACAAAGCATGAAAAAATTAGTAATGTATGTTAATATTTTCTGTGTTATTAAAACTGTTATTAAGGTTGTTAATGAAATAAAGTCATTATATTTTTGCATAATTATTAAATTGATAGTTATTAGAAAATGTATTTATTGTACAGGAGATATTTTTACAAGGAATGTATTACTTATGTTCCTCTTTAGTCGATTTCCCTTAAGGGAAATGAGCTTTTGAGGACATACTCATGACACGATTTTTTAAAACTTTTCTGAAATTTCCATCGATCCTACTAAGGAGATGACGAAAATTAGTGTCCGTTCAAAACTATATATATATATATATATATATATATATATACATATATATATACATATATAAATATATGTATATATCTGTTAACAGTCTAGGGGTCGAAAGTTTTATTTTTATCGTTATCAAACTCAATATTTAAGCGATTTATGTCAAACTAAATATAAATTTCGTTAACAGCTGAAATTCGGCAAGTGCGAGGGGGGATTTCCATAATTCTTAATATCTCTCTTATTATGCATCGAATCGAAAAATTGTATAAAACCAATCTTATTGAAAATGTAATGTTCTATAAATGTTGTTATGTATGCTTTTCCAATATCTTGATTATTAACCGAGATAATTGCACTTTTTAAGTTTTCAGTCTTTAGTAAACCCTCACTCCTACACATGTCATATTAACAATAAGCTGGTAAATTATGAAACTCTTTGTTTGAAGCCTAAATACCGAATATTTTACTCATTGAACTTTTACGTTTTGAGATAAATGCAAATACGTGACGCAAGGGAGGAAATCTGCTTAGTTAACGCAGCCCCTGCTTGACGGACTTCTTAATCATTTGTCAGTAGTTTAATTGACTTAATGTTAGTAACTTTGTTGTGGCAAATATTTGACATATCATATTATGTCTTTTAATTTTAAATGGAAATAAAAATATTTCGTTTCATTTCTATGTTGTGAATAAAAATGTCGTATGTCTGGTAAAAAATTAACATAATTCAATTAATAGACTTAAAGATTAAGTAGAATAAAAACGAAACTTTCAGGTTACGCAAAGAACTTTTACTTTTCTTATATTTCTGGTTGTCAGAAGGGATCGGAATCTGGGTTATACATGGTATCTGAAAGGCAAGAGATAATGGGATTCGGTGATGACAGAGCTGGTTATTTCAGGCTAGCCTGGATTAAAATAGGCAAACTACGCATATCGGTGATAGAATATTCGTGGTAAGTGGGATATGAAAGCCATCACAAAGGCATATATCTAATAATTGGGCTCCTCCAAGAGAGATATAAATATTTTTGCCGCTGGCTTCTGGCCACATCTAGATTCCCGAAACTGAAATATTAGCAGGAGAGCTAATACCAAGACTGCTGTTAAAATCATTCTTGCCCCTTTGATTTGATGCCATCAGATCTCTGTGAGACGGGGTATATTTAGCCGACAGGGCCAATGCCAAAACTCCCCATTTTATAATTTCGACTACTGTTTTTAAATCATTATAAAAATATCGCGGGCTGTTGTTTGCAATGGAGTCGAACTAGTTGACGTAGCGTTCGGCCGACGTAATAGTTACGAACCGCTTCACCACAAACGACGGATGATCAATTCTGACCCAAACTAAAAATGGAAATAACTATTCGAAATACAAATATAGGTTCATTCTGGGCCTACAGCATCAAAACCTGGAGTTATCTAACAAAAATGCAAATATCTCGGTTAATATTCAAGATACAGAATAAATGTATATAACAATATTTATAGTAACTTTAATTTTCAATAAAATTGGTTGTATACAATGTTTCGATCCGATGCATAATAACGGAGATATTTCGAATTTTCGAAAATCCCCCCTCTAAACCCCCCTCCCTCTGGTCCGATTTCAGCCATTGACGAACTTGATCTGTCTTTTTACATAAAACGGTTAAATGTCGAGTTTCGTAACGATCAAACAAAAATTGCGACCGCTAGAGCGTTAACAGACATATATATATATATATATATATATATATATATATATATATATATATATATATATATATATTTTTGAACGGACCTCATTTTTGTCATCTCCTGGGTAGGATCGATGGACATTTGAAGAAGTTTTTCGAAAATCGCGTCATGAGTACGACCTCAATAGCTGATTTCCCTGTTCTGCTAAAATGTAAGTAGGTAATGCACGGTAAAACTGAGTTGACCCCACAAAACGGAAAATGTAGAGAATTTCTCATTAGTAACTACATCGTAAGCATAATTTGCATATATGGAAAGATACAAGGGCCTATAAACTAAGACTCTAATAACGTCAAGATTGGCCCTCTGTCTGTCTGTGTGTAGCTCAATTACTCTTCAACGCCTCAACCTTTAATTATGAAATTTTTCTGGCATTCGAACATTTGCATATAAATGAATATTCCCTGGTATTGTGTCGCTTAAATTAGACATGTCATTAAAAAACACTGATTCATATGATATCTTACACATTTCTTTTAGTCAAATACACATTTAGCTCTAAACGTCTATTAGTAGATTTCCCTTAAGGGAAATCAGCTATTGAGGTCGTACTCATGACGCGAGTTTTAAAAAATTTCCTCAAATGTCCATCGATCCTACCCAGGAGATAACGAAAAACACTTCCGTTCAAAATTATATATATACACATATATATATATATATATATATATATATATATATATATATATATATATATTTGTCTGTTACCGCTCTAGCTGTCGCAATTTTTGTTTGATCGTTACCAAACTCGATATTTAGTCGTTTTATGTAAAAAGAAAGATCAAGTTCGTTAATGGCTGAAATCGGACCAGTTGGAGGGGGAGGGGTTAGAGAGGAGGATTTTCTAAAATTCGAAATATTTCTGTTACTATACGTCGGATCGAAAAAGTGTATAGAATCAATCTTATTGGAAATTATATTTAATATAAATATTATTCTATATATTTATTCCCTATCTTGAATATTGACCGAGATATTTGCATTTGCATTCTGTGTGTGGTTGGCAAAAGTCGGCAATGTTCGGGACTTTCCGCCGAAAGCTAGTTCGGCCTTTCGTCCCTCGTGAATTGGTTTAGAGACTCGTTACTACTGCCGTTATTATTAGGCAGATTTCTCTATTATAAAACTTTACGTGGGAAATCTGCTTAGTTTACGCAGCCCCTGCGTGACGGACTTTTTTTTAATATTTACGTTATTAAATCATGTATTTATTTAGATACTTCCGTTTCGCACATAATAATTCTGATTGCCTATATTAATATAGCCATCATGAGATAGTGATATAGGTAATATATTTACTTGTATTACAATAATCTATCTAAAAAATTACAACAATTACAATAATGAAGCAAAATATTTTATCACGCAGGGACTGATTTCCTACGGGAAAGTTTAAAACTGATAATTCTATAGACTGGTAAAACTGGTTTTACGGCCGAACAAGAGGGTAACCCCCCCCCCCCAACTAAGGGGCCCACATTTTAATAAGAAATCATTCTGTCAATTTACAGGTTAATAATATCTACAACGGCAAGTGTCTGAATTTTAAACAAACAGGGCAGCCAACTTCGAAGCACAGAATAGATAGAATTATTTTTGACCCGCATGGTAACGGACAATTAATTTTCAAATATAACATCTCTAAACCCCCCTCCCCCTGGTCCGATTTCAGCCGTTAAAACTGATTTTCTTTTTACATAAAACTGTTTACTTTGGTAAGTAATAATTGAAATGAATCAGTATAATTTCTATCTCAATCACTCAGATTTTAGTACTCCAAGAACAAAAGAGGGGGGGGGGGTCAAAAGAACGTATTTGTTGGTATCTCTTTATAATAAAGCTTTGTTAAAAGAAATATTTGGTATTTAACCTTGTGATGAAGTAGTTAATGATATAACAGGTTATTGTTAATACGTCACAAGTAGGAGTGGAGGTTTACTAAAAGCGTAAAACTATAAAATCCAAATATCTCCGTTAATACTCATTATACTTAAATTATGTATAGAAGAGTATTTATAGTAACATTAATTCGCAATAAGATTGTTTCTATACTATTTTTCGATCCGACGTATAGTAACAGAGATATTTCGAATTTTCAAAATTCCTCCCCTCTAAACCCCTCCCCTCCCTGCTCTAATTTCAGCCGTTAACATGGTCTTTCATTTCACATAAAACGGCTAATTATCAAGTTTGGTAACGATTAAACAATAACTGCGACCGCTAGAGCATATATATATATATATATATATATATATATATATATATATATATATATATATATATAATTAAATATATATTACGGGTGTGGCTATTAAATAACAAGACTGACGCTGTAAAACATTTAATTTTTATTTCATACATTTTTACTTATTATCACCTTCAATATACACCCCTCCTTTATCCCTACAACGCTCCATGCGAACCTTCCATTGTTGGAAACAGTGCTGGAAGTCTTTTTCTGTCAGCTCCTTCAGGACGCGTGCCGCTTTCTCTTTCACAGCTTCAACAGACTCAATGTTCCTTTTAATGCAGATTTCACCTTAGAAAACAGATAGAAGTCGCACGGCGCAAGATCCGGCAAATAAGGCGGATGGTCTAACATTGGGATGCTGAATTTGGCTAGAAACCTCTTAACAGACAATGCGGAATGAGCCGGCGCATTGTCTTGGTGGAGAACCCATGACTTGTCCTTCCACAATTGAGGTCGTTTTTCTCGGAGTTCAGCAAGATCGTGAAGGTAGTAATGTTGATTAATCGTTTGACCTTCAGGAACCCAGTGAAGGTTCACAATCCCATGAATATCGAAAAAAACAATCAACATTGCTTTGAATTTTGATTTGCTCATCCGAGCTTTTTTGGCTCGCTTAAACAACTCAAAAACACGTGCACGCGATAAACATTCATTGCCATACACTTCTTTCAATAAATTATCAGTTTCAGTAGCGGTTTTTCCAAGTTTCAAAAACGAAATTTCACAACAATTCGTTGCTCTACTGTTACACTTAACATTTTTCCGGCGAAACAAAAAAACAACTCTAATTCGAACGAAGGCTACGGCTGTACTGATTTGTTTACAGAAGCGAGAGGCACTATATTCGAAAGAGGAAACTTCACGATAACAGCTGTTAGTTGCTGGCGTTTGACGCATGCGCACCCGTATATAATGTTTGTGTTAATTTTGCTTACCATGACTAAAGATACTTAATTATATATATATATATATATATATATATATATATACTTGTCTGCTATTGCTCTAGTGGTCGCAATTTTGTTACCAAACTCGATATACAAGATTATATAATCGATCTGGGGGCGGGATAAAAAGTTCAAAATATCTCAGTTACTATCCGTCGGATCTAAATGTTGTATATAACTATATATATATGTGTATATATATGTATATATATATATATATATATACCAAGTATATAAAGTACTAGAAAATTCGAATTGCTTAATGTTTTGAATAAATACTTTAAGTACAACAAAGATGATAACTCTCATGCGGGATCTGAACTTGTCAGGAGGATAACACAGTTAATTGTGTTAACTTATTTCCTGTGAAATGTTGGCTATATTGGAATTGTTTTCTACTCACATTTAGAATTATATATAAAACTACTAGAATTATATATAGAACTGGCTTTTGACAGGAAATCCGTACATTATCGATGATATCTAATTGTAATAAATGATATGCACGATTATGATTTGGATTATTCATGGTGTGTCGAACAGTGAAGAGGAATTGATTAGGAACTAATTTTTATTTATTCTTCAAAACAAAAATTTTTATTCTTCAAGCCCCTGGGCCTTACGGATTAACAATACGCCCAGACGGGAAGTGTAATTGTACACATTGAAGCCTTGCTATTAAAAAATACATTCATTATTCAGTCAACAATGATTTCCAGGTATCGCCGGGCTAGGTAATATGTATATATATATATATATATATATATATATATATATATATATATATATCGTCATATCCTAGTAGGGCCAATAGAGTGTAGCGAGAATTTTTTGAAAATCGCATCACACGTACAACCTCAATAGTTGAATTCCCTTAAGGTAATTCAGCTTAAAATAGTCACATGTATTACAGGGTTTGCCGTGTTGCGTCACGACTTGATAACATTAATCTACCATTGAGGGAGTTAGTGGCCTTCTTGGCAAGAGGAGAGTGTTTAGTTTGGAGCAAGACCAACGAATAGGCTCAAACAACATTCATTCTTCCAAACGAGAAGGTAAACTTCGAACGTGAGAGAAGGGAAAATAATTCAGTCCCCCAACTCAAAATAGGATTTATCAATCAATGACTCCTCGACGTATGTGCCCGGTTTTAAAACAATAATCGAACATAATTTTGGTCATTGAAAATCAGCTACGGTTCATAATAACATATTAAAAAGTCCTAAGAAGAGTTCCCAAGTGCTGGTGTGGCTCACTGTCAATATCATCCATCACTACCTCACAAAATATTCTCTATATCTAAATCAAAATTCCATGAGTAGCAGAAGTGTTTTAATGAACGTTGAAAACAAGAAAGCACTAATAATTTCGCTAATATTTAATTTGCGATAATGTATAGAACAACAATTTTAGATCATCAATAGTTTATGAAGATTTGTTCTATAACCTTTTTCGATCCAACTCGAATTGAATTTTCAAATCCCCTCCCCCCATCTCTGAACCCACCTATTCCTGATTCAATTTCAGCCATTTGCTAATATGTCCTTTATTGAATAAAACAATTAATTATCGAGTATGGAATATATGAAATAATCGTTTTCGAGTCATGGCCGAAAAATCTTAACGGAAGTCGTCATTACACTACATATTTGCATGTATCTCACACATTGAATGTTCAATGTAGACAATATTTGGTATTTAAGCTTGGAATAATGTGGTTCAGGCTAGTAAAACTTATTGATATGATATATATTTAGTATTTTAATGGTATTTGAGCATAAAATTGTTAAATTTGGCAGATATATAATTCTGATTCTTGGGTAAGTCGAGGATTCGGAAATACTTTAGGTTTGTCCCACTATTAGATAATAAGAAGAAAGTCCTGCCTAGCTTCCATCCAGTCTTTGAGCATTTTAGCAAATTTCCTTTTAGGGAAATCAGGTATTGAGGTCGGTCTCATGACGAAATTTTCGAAATTGTTCTTCAAATGTCCATCGATCCTACCCAGTAGATGACGAAAATGAGGTCTGTTCAAAACTGTGTCTCAATCACAATATATATTCGTCTGTTACCACTCTAGCGGTCGCCATTTTTGCTTGATCGTTACCAAACTCGATATTTAGTCGTTTTATGTAAAAAGAAAGATCAAGTTGGTTAATGGCTGAAATCGGACCAGGGGGAGGGTGTAGAGGGGGAGAATTTTGAAAATTTGAAATATCTCCGTTACTATAAGTTGGATCGAAAAAGTGTATAAGACTTTTCTTATTGAAAATTAAATTTACTATAAATATTGTCATATACATTTATTCCCTATCTTGAATATTAACCGAGATACTTGAATTTTATAGTTTTCAGCCTTCTGCAAACCCCCACTTCTACTTGGGTTATGTGAAAAATACTCTGTTGTATAATAAATCACGTTATTCGAAGCTTAAATGCCAAATATTGTTATCCAGAGATCTTTATTATACGAGATACATGCGAATATGTTCTTGTGACCCCCCCCCCCCTTCTTGAATTCTTGGTCTACTAAAATTTGATTGATTGAGATAAAATTTATTCTGATTGATTATAAATTACAGTACTAGATATATTACATGGTTTTCAATTTAATTAATATGTTATATTCTGATTTTTTACAGTTATTGTTTTTCTTTCCGGTGTCAGAAAGAAAAATATTAACTGAAGGCTGCTGGCAGACCTGTTTGTTTACATTTGAAACGCTTTCCACCGGGAGGGGGGAAATATCTGATTACCGTTTGTATTTATTCATGTAATATTCAGGGTAGTGTTGCGTTAGTAGTATGTAGGTTTATCAATTATTAAAATTCTCGTGGGAAATCTGCTCAGTTTACGCAGCCCCTGCGTGACCGACTTTTATATCAAAACGAAGGACCCAATACCCCAAGTAAATATCCGGTAGTCTGCAAGCAATAAATAAATTTGTTTTTGCCAGCGGTTGGACACTTCTCAGTCTGTGCTATATGAGAGAGCCTTAAAATTCATGAGGCTCAAGTGATTCTCCTTCATTAGGAGCGGTAGTCTACAGTTAGCCTATTTATGGCCTAAATTTACGTATGCATTAACCTTTATTACGACCATTAAGTTGCCTGGAGCAAAGGCTATATTAGTCTGGGGGGGGGGGATAAGGTGCCACCTCATATGTGGACAATGAAACATTACCTTAGCCCAATTAACCACATCAAGTAGACCCAAATTTATAGGACGTTCAAGAAACTGAGGTTTCGGTAGACCTAAGTCATCTTGGTCAATAATAAAGAATTAGGAGTATCCCATATAGTAAATTCCGTTATGTCAATATTTTTATTTATTTGGTTGATAAATAAACGTTCGGATACGTACGACGCCCAATTACACTCAAGATAGACCCTCTTAACTTTCCAAATGAATGCTTCCTTTCACGATATAAGAAAATATAAAAATAAATAAAGTAAAGGGACAATTATTCCATACTGACTTCTCTTATTAAAATAATAGTGATAAATTTACATTTGTAAATCCACTTCACAGACTTAAAAAAGCCCTTCTCGCATTGGTTGGGTAAATTAACCAGATTTCCTAACTGCTGGTATGACATAAAACTTAACTCTACCCCCCATATACTCTTTATTCCATAATAAAACTCCGATGAGTAGAAGTGGGGGTTAACTGAAGGCTGAAACAAATGAAAGTATGAATAACTAGTTGAATATTTGAGTACTTAAGGAAAAAGCGTTTAAAAATCGGGTTGGGTATAAAACAAAACTTTGAACTTTGACCTCTCGATATATACAAGTATACATGTCTGTTAACGCTCTAGCGGTCGGTTTGTTTGATTGCTACAAAAATTGTTATTTAAACGTTATATATAAAATTAAGGTTTAGTATGTCAACGGCAGAAACCGGAACAGAGGGAGAGGGGGTTTAGAGAAGTGGAATTTCGACAATAAAAAAATTCTCCGGTATTAAGCGTCGGATCGAAAACTTGTATATGACCATTCTTAGTGCAAATTTAATTATCTATTAATGTTGTTATAAGCATATTTTCTCAATCATGAACATTAACCGATATATCAGGATTTTTTAGTTTCCGGCCTTAGTTTTAGTAACCCCCACTCCTCATGTCACATTAACAATAAGCTGTTATGTCATGAACCACTTCAATCCAAGGTTAAATACCAAATATGGTTTTCATTAGCCTTTATTTTGTGAGATAACAGCAAATACGTTGTGTTGACGACATCAGTTTAGATTTTTCGTTTTTTGCTCGGAAATGTTATTTGATCTGTACAATACTCGTTATTTAACCGTTTCATTGAACACAATAGACCATAATTCTTCTTGGCCGAAATCGGACCTAGTGGGGGTATAGAGGGGAGATCCGAAAATTCAAAATATGAACATTTCAAGAAATTTGTTGAATATCGCGCCATGAAACTCCCAAAATCAAATTATATTTAATATAAGGAAGACTCTAATAAAAAACTAAAAATCTCTTTGGCAACATGATAAAAAATAACCTTCCGTTAGCTAAGTCTGGAGAATGCTACCTAGAAAACAAAATGGTGGGAACGTATCAGTTTATGAAAATCGAAGTATTAAAAGTAAAAATTCGATTAACCCAAAAGAATCTAGTCATGACGTGATTTTTGAAAGACATTCCCCAAATTTACATTGATCCTACCTAACAGATGACAAAAATGAGGTCCATTCAGAATAATACACACACACACACACACACACATATATATATATATATATATATATATATATATATATATATATATATAATATACCACCCCCCTTAAAATCTCCAATTATTTTAATACAAGGCTGAAACTTGGTGTGGCATAATTGTGACACTTGAGGAATCTTTTCAGGCCATATTCAACCTCGTAACCTTCTCCAGCGACCATAACTTTGGAATTTCCAATGGAATGCCCAACTTTTTATAAAACATCAACATAACAAACAAAATTATCACAATTAAATTATTTTAAACTAATTACGTAGTTATTATTTGTAAAAGGAATACATTTTCCACCTCCACAGTTTCATGTAAAAATACTCTTCTGTTAATGCTTTTTTTAATTTCTCCATAGTTCATGACTATAATTATCGACTTTTCACTACATATATGTAAATTTAAATATCTTTTATCATTTCTTGCTACACTATTAAGATTATAAAGGGGTGAGGGACTGGGGCTCTTTGAGAATATTGAATTTTGAGTCGTTGTAAATATGTAGAGAGATGCATGGGATGGTGTGCATTATTGGAGCGTGATGTGGAGGGAAGGGATGAGGTAGATACATGGGGGAATGTAGGCGTCAAGTTATAGGGATCTGGGAACCCAGCCGCCATATTATCTAGCAATATCTGGCCTGAAGAAGTATTTATGGCATTGCCTGCTTGACATATACCGTTGCATTTGCATCGGAAACTCGTCATTATCTATGGAATTATGGAATCGCAACCTGCGCCTCCTCACCTAATACACTAAATCCCTCCTATATACATTTAACATTTATTCAAATGTCAAAATTCATTTGCCGCATTCCATCTAGGAGCTTTTGTTTCAATGGAGTCTGTTCTCGCCCACGGGGGACTAGTCTTTCCATGGCGCCCATCTGTCTGTAAGTTGTCAAACACTCCACAATTTGTATACTTAAAAGTGAAAATATTCAAAGAATAACGATACTTTTTGACTCTGATGAAATTCATAACTTATAATAGGCGCAGGATTATACAAAACATAACAGGTGGGTGTTTTGATATTAAATTACCACCCGATTAGAAAGAAAAAAAAAATGAAAGCTTTAGAAACATAGGTTCTACAAGTTAAGATGTCAAACGGTACTTGGATTATGTGAAGGGAAATGGCTTTTAAGACAAACCTAGTACCCCTTGGAGATAACAATCATTTAAAAGGAACATTTTTGTTTGAAAAAAATGTCTACAAACAGTTCATAATTCTTCATAAGATACTATACTAATGTGTCTAATACGGCTTAAGTTTTCTTTAGGTAAAATATCTTATTTTGCTAAAAATAACTTATAATAATGTAACAATAAATAATTTTTTTTTGACAATCAAATTATTTGAAAACTACAACTTCCTGTTATTAATTCTCAAAGAAGTGATTATTAAATCTTTTTGATACCATTAAAAAATAAGAAAACGATAGGAATTGTAGTGAAGAATGGATTTTAAGGGATTTCTCTCATAGCGCAACAGTAAAATGGTTGCATAGAAAACTTCAAGAAGCTAGATTTCTTCGGACGATGTTTCGTCACTGAAGAAATGCAATAGCTTACAAATTGCATAAATAGAAATATCAAGAATGTCAAGCACCTGCCTTACATTTCATTTAACTACAAATAGGGGAACTATCACCGTTAATATAAGATAGAAATAGTCTGTCACTTAGGGGCTGTGTAAACAAAGCAGATTTCCCTCGTGAAGTTTAACAATAGATAAATTTACATACTGGTAACAAAACACCACCGTGAATATTAAGTGAATAAATACAAACGATAATAAGAAACCTCCTGACGGGAAGCATCTGAAATGTAAAGAAACAAGTCTGTCTACCTCACACCGGAAAGAAAAAACAATTACTGAAGTACGTCAGAATATAAGATATTAATTTTATTGAAAACTATTCACTATATCTAGTACTGTAATTTATAATGAATCAAAATAATTTGTATCTCAATCAATTAAATTTTAGAAGTCCGAGAACATAAAGGCTACAGGGGTTACCAGAACATATTTGCATGTATCTCGTATAATAAATGTCTTTAGAAAACAATACTTGGTATTTAAGCTTCGAAGCATGTGGTTTATTAAATAACCGTGTACTGTTTATGTAACATGAGCAGAAGTGGGGACTTGCTGAAGGCTGGAAAGTGAAAAATGCGAATATCTCGGATGCAGCATTAATAAATAGTAAACTTAATGTGCAATAAGATTGATTCTATCCACTTTTTCGATCCGATTTATAGTAACGAAGATATTTCGAGTTTTCAAAATTTTCCACCTTTAAGCACCCCCCCCCCTTTGATTCGATTTAATCCATTAATTAACTTTATCTTTCTTTTTACATAAAACGACTTAATATTGTGTTTGGTAACGATCAAACAATGATTGCGACCGCTAGAGCGGTAACAGATATATATATATATATATATATATATATATATATATATATATATATATATATACAGTTTGAAATGACCTCATTTTCGTCATCTACTAGGTAGGACCGATGGACATTTGAGGAACCTATTAAAAAATCGTCAATAGCTGATTTCTCTTAAAGGAAATCTGCTAACATATGGTGAGATGAAATCACTAGCCTGTCATACGAGCCCATTTTATTTCACATGAAGCTGCTATAGTTCTAACATAAATAAGCTATCACATGTATAACATAGTGTTTAAGTCTGATTCTGGTAGGGCACTTATTACAATACAAATGTGAAATAAAACGTGGCAGTTTTTCTTTCCTGCATTAGGAAAATATGCTAAGTTTAAGCGTAATGTAATCTATCCAAGATAGATGGTGTATTTTGTATACTCATTTACACGAGTAAATTTCAATTTTGACAAACGAATATACACTTGCCGTGGTGTTATGCGCGTGCACACCACTTCATAAACAAAAAGCAGAACGAGATAATTAAAATAAACATTGTGATCTCCGTGTAATACATTTATGTTACAGGGTTCTCGTGTTGGTCAACCATAAATATATAAATAATTCATATAATTTAACTTTACGGTAAGCTAGAACATTTTCTTTATTTTCACTTTCTGTATTTAAATTTATTTTTATTTCCAAGCTACAGAGTTATTAATGTCAAAATAAGCACAAAACAAACTCCATAGAAAATGTATCTAAATTATTATTCTAGCCATAAAAAAATTCTTTTTAGAAAGAGGAATGTATTACTTTGTAGATAAAAAAGTCCGTCCCGCAGGTACAGATTTCCTACGTGCGTCACGTATTTGGATTTATCGCAAACGTAAAATTTCAATGAGACAAATATTTGGTATTTTGGCTTCAAATAATGTGCTTCATAATATAACAGCATATTGTTAATATGACATGAGTAGGAGTGGGGGTTTACTAAACACCAAAAATTAAAAAAAATGGAAATATATCTGTTAATAATCACGATACTGAAAAAACGTACATAAAACGTTTATAAAACATTTGATTCACATTAAGATTGGTTCTATGCAATTTCTGGATCAGACCCAAAATAACGCAGATATGAAGAATTTTCAAAAATTCCTACACCCTTTAACCCCCCCCCCCCCAATCGTCGGATTTCAGTCATTAACGAACTTGATCTTTAGTTTTACATTAAACGTTTAAATAATGATCAAACAAAAATTACTACCGCTAGAGCGTTAACAGACACACACACAGATACGCAGACACTCACACACGCATATATAGTATATATATACACTCAACCGCAAAAAAACCGGACACTTCATTTTTGTCGTATTAAAAGCTAATTTTCAGCAATTTTCTTTATGTGGGTATTCTAGTTATTACAGAGAATTTAGAGTCTAAGTCCATTGAACTAATCCCTTCAGGATTAGTAAACAATTGGATAAAACTCAGATTAGATTTATTTGTCCTGAAGTTGATCTATTCTATCTAAACTGTAAGTAGTTTTTCGCACATTTAAACATCTTTAATTATTAACCAAGCATTTTCTTTAATTAATGTTTTATTTTTATTTCGGTCCAGAATAATGGGTCTTTCAAACTTAGATGGAAGGCCGGAGCTTACGTTACATTGCCGAAACGCTTGGGGTAGCGAAGTCTACCATTTACTGTAATAAAAATGAAGAATATTTTTTTTTTTAAATGTGTTAATTTATCTTTTTCTTTTTTTTTATTTCGTATTTTTGTGTAAATAATCAATAAAAATTATTCACTTTTGGCATATTTTGTTTAAATAACCTATAGATTAACCAATTATTTTAATTAAAAAGATTAATATACATATATATTAAGTATTTAACAAAATTATAAGACTAAATCTAGGTGTCCGGTTTTTTTTTGCGGTTGAGTATATATACGTAAATGTATACAGTTTTCAACGAGCCTCATTTTCTGTCTACTCCGCTTAGCAGCAATTTGAGAACATTTTTCGAAAATCGCGTCCTGAGAACAACCACAATAGCTGATTTCCCTGAAGTCCAGTGGAAGTGGGGGTGGGGGAGTTTGAGACCCCTCCCACAGGTCGGATTTCAGCCATTAAGTTTCTAATAAATTAAAATATATATAATTCACATTTTTTCTTCCTGTTTTCTTATTGATCAACTTTTATCTATTTTTTATGACGCGTATATTCTCTTTTATCTTCCTCTAGCTAAAACTTCTTTATTTTTCTATTAAACTTACATTTTCCAAATCAAATTTAATGCTGCATTTAATTCCCTGGTCGGCTAAGGACTTTTTACTGTCGTTATGATCAACGCAGAATTCGGACCAGGGGAGGGAGGTTTAGATGGGGAGCATTTTGAAAATTCAAAATATCTCCATTATTATGAGTTGGATCGAAAAAAATTGTATAATCTATCTTGTGGCAAATAATATGTTCTATAAATGTTGTAATAAACATTTATCCTCTAACTTCAGTATTAACCGAGATATTTGCATTTTAGCAGATTTCCCTTAAGGGAAATCAGCTATTGAGGTCGTACTCATGACGCGAGTTTTGAAAAATTTCCTCAAATGTCCATCGATCCTACCAAGGAGATGACGAAAATGAGGTCCGTTCAAAATTATATATATACACATATATATATATATATATATATATATATATATATATATATATATTTGTCTGTTAACACTCGCTCGGTCGCAATTTTTGTTTGATAGTTACCAAACTCGATATTTAGTCGTTTTATGTAAAAAGAAAGATCAAGTTCGTTAACGGCTAAAATCGGACCCGTGGGAGGGGGGGGTTTAGAGAGGAGGATTTTCTAAAATTCGAAATATTTCCGTTACTATACGTCGGATCGAAAAAGTGTATAGAATCAATCTTATATGAAATTATATTTAATATAAATATTATTCTATACATTTATTCTTAAACTTGATATTTAGTAGTTTTATGTAAAAAGAAAGATAAGAAGTTCGTTAAAGGCTGAAATCGGGCAAGGGGAAGGGGGGGTTTAGAGGGGGAGAATTTAGAAATTTCGAATTATCTCCATTACTATAAGTCGGATCGAAAAATTGTATAGGACCTATCTTATTGAAAATTAAATTTACTATAAATATTGTTATAAACATGTATTCTCTATCTTGAACATATTTGCATTTTTCAGTTTTCAGCCTTCAGTAAAGTCCCACTTCTACTAGTGCTACATAAACAATACTCTGTTATATAATAAACCACTTTATTCGAAGCCTAAATACCAAATATTGTTTTCATTGAACTTTTACTTTGTGAGATATATGCAAATACGTTCTGTTGATCCCCCCTCCTTTTTGTTTTTGGATTACTAAAATTTGACTGATTGAGCTAAAACTGATTCTGCTTCATTACAAATTATAGCACTAGCTTTAGTAAATTTGTTTTCAATAAAATTAATATGTTATATTCAGATATATTTCATTAATTTTTTGTCTTTCCGGTCTATCTATGCAGCGCTGCGTGGCTTGCTGGCCTGTTTGTTTACATTTCAGCTGCTTTCCATTGTTGAGATAATTAACTTGTATTGTAAATTTACTGAGCATCACGGTAGTGTTACCTGTATGTATATTTGTCTATTATAAACCTTCGCGTGGAAAATCTGCTTAGTTTACGCAGCCGGACTTTTTTAGTTTTCAGCCTTAAATAAACCTCCACTCCTACTCATGTCACATAAACAATACTGTGTTATATAATGAAAGTCTTTGTTGGAAACCACATAAATACCAAATATTGTTCTCATTGAGATTTTAGTTTTTAAGATATATGCAAATAGCTGGGAAATCTGCTTAGTTAACGTAGCAAGGACATTTTTCACCTGTAATCAAATCTCCTTAATTATGAAAATTCAGTAACGGCATATAGCTGACTTATGGGCTGCGGTAAAAAAAGAATGACCTTAAAAAGAAGCATATTTGTTGGAGAGACAAGGGACCTCGACTATCTACTCAGAAGGGCTGCTGCATCTGGCTGATAGCTCCGCTTCCAAAGATGGAAAGGAGTCGAATAGAATTCAAGTGGAAGAGTAGGCCTATAAAGCAAGCCTGCAATAACCCAGGCAGATGAGAGATAACCAAATATTGTCTTCAGTAATAAATGTCACATTTATACTGACTTTCATTGGCTTACTCTTTTTTTTTCTCCTCCCCATCCTGAGGAAGGTTCGGCCCCGAGCAATAAAACCTTCGAACTCATTGGCCTTTCTATTAATATTCTTATAATTTTCATAGTTTATCTCGATCTCTGATAAAGATCGCCTTCAGTTTTTCGAGAACAGACTGGTATAAAACATAATAATTGGAATGTTGGAATAAATTTTTAAAAAACGAGGCTTTGAACCGTTCCATAAA